>OY986968.1:23656907-23955001 GCA_963920575.1 Narthecium ossifragum
TAAGCAGAATAGATTCAGAATGTGCGCCACCTACACACACTCTAATGAAACTGAGATCGGCCGATCTCGGCAGCCCGATCGCGGCGGGGAAGAAGTAGGAGACGTTCATTGTCGACGGTAGCCTTGACCCTCTCCTTCGATGGTCATGATGGTTGTGTCGCCGAAAAGGTGGACCACCGTCGCGATCACACCCCACCCAACCACCTACCCTCCCCATCTTGCCAACACAGTTTTTTAGGGGGGCGTTTGGTTGGTGGAATCGCCTGATGCATGGGATCGTAGGATGCATGCATCATGTCGCGCCCCGGCCCAGAAAACCCCATCCGGACCGGGACACGAGGGGGAAACCTACATCTACTGACAACCAACAGCGGAGACAGTTACAATAAACCAAAAGGCGGAAACTAAAGTTAACATTAACTATAACCAAACGTTTACAAACATCAGAGTTACATGTACAACTAAACAAAACGAGATTACATCTTCTGGAGTCTCGGCAAACGCACAGACAAAGCCGTCCTGGCCCTTAGACATGCTCGGCGGGCGACGCGCTGCCGCAGGGACGAACACCGGGGAGCCACAGGGGGAAGGGCTGGGTACTTGTACCTACAAACACCGCGGTCCCAGGTAGGGATGAGCAAAAAGCTCAGTAGGGTTCTACTCTATGACACACACAAAAAAGGGCGACTCCAACCGTACTAACTCTGTGCCAGTACAAACCCCTAAACTCCAAACTTCTCATAGTATGACATCACAGCACAAGGAAAACATAACATGCAAGATGGCATACATAATATAATCCAGCAGTTACAGGGCTTAACCAAACCAACAATTCACAGTCCGGCTAGATCAGACACTGCCTGGGCTGGGCTTACTCCGACGGCCCCTAAAGAACAAGAACCATGGGCTAGGCTTGCTCCGATGGCCCGGGGCTGGGCTTACTCCGACGGCCCCAAAAGGACAAGAACCGACACGACATCGAATGCACAGGAAAGCAAGACAATAATAAAACAATAGAATAAACATGCAGATAATTAACAATATAACAGACAGATAATAAAACAGTAAAGCAGATAATCAAAACAGTAAAGCAAGCACAAACAGGACAAATGTAAATAAAGCAGTAAAACAGACAAATATAAACAAACAAATAATATAACTATATAAACAAACATCATTTAAAGCAATACCCCTAACCTGCCATTCCTTGTTGCCCTCAGATACTGTTCCTGGGAAACCCTGGATCGATCCGAATGTACCCATGGATCGATCCGATAGCCCTCAATGAACAGACCATCTTGGTGCAACCTGGATCGATCCAGCATACCCATGGATCGATCCTAATAAGTAGTCCGATTGATCCCAACACAGATACTTAACAATATAAACAGGCAACAATCAAGGGCACACCTTCGGCCCATTTATACTAAACATTCCCCAAAAACCGCTAATGAACAGTAGAGAAATATAATATTATATTCCTGCATATAATATTGTATTCCAAACATCAAATATTCTCTACATGGCAGCTGTTTGATCCGTCGATCCGACGTCCAACCGACGTCGGATTTGGGATCCAAGCTAGCGTCCAGTAGATCTATAAGCATGGATCAACGTACCCAAAATCCAGATTCATCTAACGGTTAGATTAACGGAAAAACGTTAATCAAAATCACTAATTACACTAACTTACCATTTAATTACTGCAACGCAGCCCGTCAGTAATAAATTCACAAGAAATCGTAGGAAAATCGGAAAAATTCGAAATAAGATGGAATGGAAATATAACTCATAGATCTACAACTCTTGTATTCAACAAAACCCAAGATCATGCTTGTACAAACCGGGAATCTCGCCGCAAGCCGGCTGTTCTTCATGAACAGTAGAAAACCGGAAAAACCGCAAGTAATCATGTATAAATCCTACTCAAAACCCATCCAAAGATCATGAAACTTAACACAGAAACTCTACTAGGCAAGATGCATGTAATACATGAAGATCAGCCGGATCCATCGGTTAGATATGGAGAAACCCATTAAAGAGTGCAAGTGGGTAGAACACCTACCGAAGCCGTAATCCTTGGATGATCCCCGCTAAACAGCTGCTAACCACGCTACTAAACCACGTCAAAGATCATCCTCACGTCGCCACGATTCCAACGAGCCTTCAAGCTCCCAAAATGGTGGCCGGAGGAGGGATAACGACGAAGGAGAGCGGGCTGCCAAAGGGAAACAGAGCAAACTCTGCTTGCGGGAAGAAGGAACCAGCAAAGGAGAAGGAGAGGAGAGAAGAGAAGGGAAAGAGGGGAAGAAAAGAGGAAGGAGGAGTAGGGGAAGGCCGGGAAAAAGGGAGGAGGTCATCCCTTCGCTGACAAAGGGAGTGACGGCCACGACGGGCGTCCTCGCGGAGGAAAAAAACAGGGCCGACTTACTCATGAGTCAGATCGATCGCTCCTATGCGCGATCGATCGCTCACGGGCCTGCCCAAAAGCAAGCTTCTGAGCGCCCGAACTGGGATCTTCCGATCCCGGGTCCACCTAGCCATTCTATTCAAACACATACACCAAAATAAAGCATGTGTGCACACGGGTGTGAAACAAACCAACAAGGTGCAATTTACCAAATTGCCCTTATTGTCAACAACGAGCCACAGGATTTGAGGGACGGGTCCTCACACATCAAGGCCAGTCCAATCAATTTTGAGGCCCTAGGCAAATAAATCAAATGAGACCTTTAAGTATTTACTAATAATAGTTAATAAGAAAATTAAATTAATTAAATATGATAAACTTATTTAAAAATCACCCTTCTAGCTTTTTGGGCTACGAAAGTATTGATTAAATTTTTATATTCAAGTTTAGCTAATATATATGTTTTTTAATATATAACATAGCTAATCTATTTAATCTTTATTGTGACATGATTGATCGCAAGTAAGATTTTATTAGTTTCTTTTGAAAAGCTTTGTTATACAGAAACAGCCGTTACATGTATTATCAACAATATTCTATACACGATAGAGGTATTCGGAATACAATTTAGTTTTTTGATATAGTTTAAGATTTGAATTGGATTGTTATTTTCTAATGGCAAAACTTCTTTCAAAAGGCTTAGTTCATGATATAAATCCAAGCCGTCAATAGTAAAATTATAAATTAACTAGAGGACAAAATCTATGGACACATGTCCATATCAAGTCCCAAGAATTTTTTTTTCAATTGTACATTCATTTCCAAATTCCAAGTGGGGTAACTATGGGGGCTAACAACTATCTTTACATTAATTAGAAGGTTTGGGAGCATAACGGTTAGGTTAGAAACCTAATAAAGCATTAATTCAATAACTTGGCTTTTTAAATACATATATAGGCCCTAAATTCTTAATTAGCAATAAAGCATGAATTCAATAACTTAGATTTTTTAATATATAAATCCAAATTCCTTAATAAACATATAATTTGGGGGGCCACTTTCAAGTGGGGCCCTAGGCAGCTGCCTAAGTTGCCTAGGGGTTGGGCCGGCCCTGACATGCATTATGTGGTGCACGCATCAGGCAATAGATGCACTTGTTTGGTTGTCTTTTGGATCAGTCAATGCACTATGATCATATATATATATATATATATATATATATATATTATATCTACCTTATAAGATCATGTTACAGTTACTAAACTGTCCTACTGTTACCTGTTGTTCTACGTGGAGTCCTACCTGGAGGCCCACATGGCTTATGTCCCTTAGTAAATAAAACAATTACGCACGCGGTTATTTATGTGGGACGTAGGGTTCTCCATCAACTTCAACTTCTCCATCTATGGAATCCCCAATGTCATCGGATCTATGTACACCACGCATATCCCCATCATTGCGCCCAAGATCAGCGTCGCCGTCACACCGATCATTGGATCCAGAAGACCTCCTAATTGTAGCGATCCGGTTGACTTATATGATGTTTGTCATACTATTGCATGCCTATCTCCTGTTTGTGTATGTCATATCATGCATTGTTGATTGTGCATTAGTTGCATTGGTTAGGGCGTGGGTGATCTTTGGGTCGCCGTCCCGAGGCTGGAAGCTCGGACTTAGCCCTAGGATCAGGGTTGGGTAGTTTGGACCCGGTTGGAATTGTGGTGTCCAGTCGATTCAATGATAGGCTTAGATGACTGGTACACTTGTGGCTTGATGATTGTAGAGGTCGTGTCGGCCTCGAGTCGGAGGATGAGGTGTAGCCGGTGTCCCACTGTGCTGACCTTTCGTGTCGCCAGTGTTTGTTGAGCTTACTGTGTGCTGCTCCTGGGCACCAGGGACACGCGGTTGTCCCACTGTGCTAACCTTTCGTGTCGTCAGTGTTTGTTGAGCTTACTGTGTGCTGCTCCTGGGCACCAGGG
The DNA here is from genome assembly GCA_963920575.1 of Narthecium ossifragum. Classification (NCBI taxonomy): domain Eukaryota; kingdom Viridiplantae; phylum Streptophyta; class Magnoliopsida; order Dioscoreales; family Nartheciaceae; genus Narthecium; species Narthecium ossifragum. Next base: position 23,661,297 of record OY986968.1, read on the forward strand.
ACACGCGGTGGGGTTATGGGACCCATGTATACACCCAGATCCTACTCGAGGGCGACACTCTTGCGTTTCCCTCTTCCTTCTGTGTGTCGTAGTGTAGATCCCTACTGAGCTTAGTGCTCACACCTACCCGGGGCTGCGTTTTGCAGGTGCAGGCGTCGGTTCTTCTTCTTTGGCCCCTACCGGGCAGTTGGTCGGCGGTGCGGCGGCGCCTGGTGGCTTTTGAGAGGTGGTGATCCTTTACAGCTTTTATCCTATGTTAGTTAGTCTCCTACGGGAGTGATGTTGTATTTTGAATCTTCCCCTCTCCGAGGATTTGTATAATCTTCTTGAGTTTTTAATCTGAGGTTCGAGGTTTTGCTAATTAATATTGTTTTATTGAGGGTGTTTTGGTGAATTGCTAGGGAGAACAATAGGTTAGAGGGAACCCTCGTCGTTCTTTTTCCGCGTTGGTTAGGTTCCGGTTCGCGTCGCCTGGCCCGGTTGGGCTTTCGCGGGTCGGGGCGCGACAGCTTGGTATCAGAGCATAGGTTGTAGATCCCAGGGTTTAGGATCAGGTTTCGGTTGAGATTGAGCGCGGAATGGGTTAGTTCTATGTCTAGAACATCCGTGCATGCTCATTTTGATGTGTTATGCTTTTCCGCTTTATGTTGTGCTGCTTTGTCTTGGGTTCGAACGAGTGGACGCTCGTTTGTTGTTGGTGATTGCGCAGATGTCGGGAGCTCGAGGCCGACCTTTGGTTGATGGTCGGGGTGGGGCACGACTTGGTCGACCCGCCTGACCAGACAGGGTAGCACATGTCAGGGAGGTCAGAGCTAGATGGACTGAGCCATCACCAGCGACGGTTTCGGTCGCACGGGAGGAGACCCATCTCGCCGAGGAGGGGGTTCTCGCTCCGGTCGACGCGCGGACCGTAGTGGTGGTCTTGCTGGAGTTTCAGCAGTATGCCACTCGGTTCACTCTTTTGGTCCGTTTCGCGGGGGCAGTAGCAGCAGATTCAGTGGCCAGTGCTTGTCAGTTTGAGCAGAGGCTTCGATCAGAGATCAAGCGACGGACCAGTTCTTACCGCTTCCAGGCGTACTCAGCAATTCCGGACTGCGCCTTGGCAGTAGGGGCGCAGTTGCGAGACGAGAGGTGCCGGGCAGTTCCACCGGCATTCTCTATCAGCACACCGCAGAGACCCCAGTTCAGAGGGGGATTCGGCAGAGGGAACCAGCGGCGTCAGCGACGCTTTCAGCAGCGGTCGCAGCACCCGCAGCAGTTCCAGCCGCAGTTGCCGAGTCCGCCAGGCCAGTTTCTCCTGACTGTCGGGCCGTCTGGGCAGGCTCCGTCAGGGGGAGGCCAGGGTCAGCAGCCTGATAGCGCGTCAGTCACGTGTTTCTCGTGCGGGCAGCTGGGACACTACCGTAGGGACTGCCACTTGCGAGGAGCGCGGGGCGCTATGCCGCAGGGGAGTCGAGGCGGAGGTCCAGTGCTTGGCAGGGGAGCAGTGGCGGGAGCGGATCAGGGGTCGGACCGGGCCGCTCCAGAGGTGGAGGCGGTCAGCGGGGGCGTGTGTTTGCTTTTCCGGTGCGTGAGCAGCTGGACACCGTCCAGCAGTACCAGCAGGCAGCGGCAGAGCCATCCGTGCTCAGAGGATTGGAGACGAGTTGGCTAGAGATGGCACCAGTAGAGCAGAGTGAGATGAGGACCCAGCTAGACGAGCTTACCAGCAGAGGATCTTCCGACCTTTCCTAGACGAGTTCTGGCTTGCACAGGTGGGATTCCTTGGACACGTGGTGTCGGCAGCAGGGATCTCAGTTGACCCGGCCAAAGTCGAGGGCAGTGTTCGAGGTTCGTAGCTTCTTAGGCCTGGCGGGTTACTACAGGCGGTTCGTGCGGGACTTCTCCAGAGTTGCCGGACCGTTGACCAGACTGACACAAAAGGTCGTCCCGTTCGTGTGGGATGATGCTAGTGAGCGAGCCTTCGTAGAGCTGAGTACCAGGTTGACCAGTGCGCCAGTGCTGATCGTCCCCGAGCGAGGTGTTGGTTACAGTGTTTACTGCGACGCCAGCGGTGAGGGTTTGGGATGTGTCCTCATGCAGGAGGGGCACGTAGTTTCCTATGGTTCTCGTCAGCTGAAGAACCATGAGAAGAACTACCCGACTCACGACTTGGAGCTAGCAGCGGTGGTTTTCGCCCTGAAGACCTGGTGGCATTATCTCTATGGCGAGAAGTTCTCAGTCTTCTCGGACCATAAGAGTTTGAGGCACGTTTTCACCCAACGTGATCTCAACCTGAGGCAGCGACACTGGACAGAGGTTGGAGAGGCTTCACTCACCGGTCCAGACATCGTCAGGCGGTCGTCAGAGAGGTTAGTGCAGATCAGGCAGAGGCTTCTGACGGCTCAGAGCCGGCAGAAGAGTTATGCAGATCAAAGGCGACGACCGTTGGAGTTTGCAGTCGGCGACCGAGTGTTCTTGCGAGCGTCGCCGTACAGAGGTTCTGTCAGGTTTGGCAGAGGTGGCAAATTGGCGCCGAGGTTTGTCGGGCCGTTTGAGATCTTGGAGAGGGTCGGCGAGGTAGCTTACCGCCTGGATCTTTCTCAGCACATGTCTGCTGTGCATCCGACTTTCCATGTGTCGATGCTGAGGAAGTATCACCCAGACCCGTCTCATGTCATCAGGGTGGATGACATTGAGCTTGAGGCAGACTCGAGCTTTGTAGAGCAGCCGGTTCAGGTACTTGACCGGAGGGATCAGGTCTTGCGGGGCAAGACGATTCCCTTGGTCAAGGTACTGTGGAGGCACAGAGGCACCGAGGAGGTGACCTGGGAGCGCGAGGCGCGCATGCGGCAGGAGTTTTCGCAGTTGTTTTCTTCTCCAGGTACTTCTTGTCCTGTCCTCTAGTGTAGCTATTTTATTGTTCCGAGCCCTACCCTTATCGAATCTCGGGACGAGATTTCCTTTAAGGGTAATAGGATGTGAGGACCTGCCCCTCTATCCCTGTGGCTCGTTGTAGACCGCAAGGGCAATTTGGTAAATTGCGCCTTGTTGGTTTGTTTCACACCCGCGTGTGCACACACTGGCCTTGTATGTGTTCGTGTTTGTTTAGAATGGCTAGGTGAACCCGGGATCGAAAGATCCGGACTTGGGCTTGAGTTATTGCCCAAGTTTAGCTTTCAGCACACAAAGGATCGATCCTCTCTGGCTAAGGGATCGATCCTCTTCGTGCCAGAAAGCCTTGCGAATCGTCTTGAAGGATCGATCATTCGTTGAGGAAGGATCGATCATTTATAAGTCGGTTGGTTTTCTGCTTCGCGAGGACGGCCGCCGTTGGCCGTCGCTCTCTCCTGTCAGAGGGGGAAGACTTCCCCTCCCCTTCTTTCACTTTTCCCCCCCTTTCCCGGCTGTCCCCTCCCCCTTTCCCCTCCTTTCTTCCCCTCCTCTTCCCCCTTCTCCTCTCTTTCTTCTCCCTTCCTTCTTCTCTCCCGAAGCTTTGCTCTTCCCCTGTTTTTCCGGCAGCCACCTTCCCCTCCTCCGTTCTCCCTCCTCCGACCACCAAATTGGGTGTTCTTAGGCTCGTTGGATTCGTGACAACGAGAGGAAGATCCCTGAAGAGGTTTGGAGGCTTGTTTCATATTTTTTCGATTTTTATACGATTTATTATGAATTGTTTACTGGAGAGCTGCTTGCAGAAATTAATTGTTAAGTTAGTTGATTACCGGTTTTTGATTAGCGTTTTCCCGTTAATCCAACCGTTGGATGTTTATGATTTTTGGATATGATGATCCTGGTTTGTACACGTACGGGTGGTTAAGTTGGATCTTGAATCCGACGTCGTATGGACATCGGATCGACGGGATCAATTAGCTCCTAAGTAGAGGCTTTGGGTGTTTTTGAATATAATATTATATTGTGTTTTGTTCATCAACGGTTTTCGGGGTTGCTTCCCGTTGCAGGAGTCCGCGGTTGACGGTTGCGGTACCGTCGTAATGCCGGGACCCGCTGCGGATCGGCTGGCAGCGGTCGGTGGTACCGCTGCAGCGATCCGGTTGACTTATATGATGTTTGTCATACTGTTGCATGCCTATCTCCTGTTTGTGTATGTCATAGCATGCATTGTTGATTGTGCATTAGTTGCATTGGTTAGGGCGTGGGTGATCTTTGGGTCGCCGTCCCGAGGCTGGAAGCTCGGGCTTAGCCCTAGGACCGGGGTTGGGTAGTTTGGACCCGGTTGGAATTGTGGTGTCCAGTCGATTCAGTGATAGGCTTAGATGACTGGTACACTTGTGGCTTGATGATTGTAGAGGTCGTGTCGGCCTCGAGTCGGAGGCTAAGGTGTAGCCGGTGTCCCACTATGCTGACCTTTCGTGTCGCCAGTGTTTGTTGAGCTTACTGTGTGCTACTCCTGGGCACCAGGGACACGCGGTTGTCCCACTGTGCTAACCTTTCGTGTCGCCAGTGTTTGTTGAGCTTACTGTGTGCTGCTCCTGGGCACCAGGGACACGCGGTGGGGTTATGGGACCCCTGTATACACCCAGATCCTACTCGAGGGCGACACTCTTGCGTTTCCCTCTTCCTTCTGTGTGTCGTAGTGTAGATCGCTACTAAGCTTAGTGCTCACACCTACCCGGGGCTGCGTTTTGCAGGTGCAGGCGTCGGTTCTTCTTCTTTGGCCCCTACCGGGCAGTTGGTCGGCGGTGCGGCGGTGCGGCGGCGCCTGGTGGCTTTTGAGAGGTGGTGATCCTTTACAGCTTTTATCCTATGTTAGTTAGTTTACTACGGGAGTGATGTTGTATTTTGAATCTTCCCCTCTCCGAGGATTTGTATAATCTTCTTGAGTTTTTAATCTGAGGTTCGAGGTTTTGCTAATTAATATTGTTTTATTGAGGGTGTTTTGGTGAATTGCTAGGGAGACCAATAGGTTAGAGGGAACTCTCGTCGTTCTTTTTCCGCGTTGGTTAGGTTCCGGTTCGCGTCGCCCGGCCCGGTTGGGCTTTCGCGGGTCGGGGCGCGACAATCACGGTCCAAGGGGTCGTGCGGTTATCGCCGCGAAAGCTCTCTCCTCCCCTTCTCCATCTTCAGCCTCCTTCTCCACGTCAAGAACAACGGCCTCCGTTTATCTCTCTCTCCCTCTCCTCCCTCCTCTCTCTCCCTGCCTCCTCTAGAAACAAATTGAGCATTTGGTTCTCAAGAATATGCCCTAGAAGCAATACGGAAAGCTTCGAAGGAGCCCGCGTCGCCCCAGGTTTCGTCACCCATGGTGGCATCGTGCTCCAGACGAGTGATGAGTCATATTCGGATTGATCCAGACCCAGTTCAGATCGATCCAAACCCCTTTCCAGAGATCTTTTTTTTGTACTTTTGCACATTGGATCGATCCAAACTCACAGTAGATCGATTCAAGCCGTTAGAAACCCAAAGATTTACGTCTTGGATCGATCCATCGATCCAAGACCGGTTGACGGGTAAAAACGGACGGTTCAGATCTAATATGATGATTCACCACCTAAGACATATAAATAGGGGTTTTGGCTCTTATTTTTGGATCATTTTTCGTTTTTTCCCCCATCTTTTTCAGCTCTTCTCCAGCCTTCTACTATCTTTTAGCTCTAGGGATTTCTCCTCTAATTCTTAAGGATTTAGGACTCTAAAGGTGGATTTTGATGGAGAAGATGGGTCAAGCCTACTCTTCCATGGATCTCCTACCTAAGATGAGTAGCTAAACCACTTCTCCTTGGGAATTCCTTGATGTTTTAGGGTTTTTCTTAGATTTCTCTTTTGTTTCTCGATGTAATGACCCTTTGAGACGGTTTTTGTATGGATTTACATGTAATTTCATATTTCTTTAATGAAATCCATTGTTGAATGGTTTAAATACCTCTTCTTGTATGTGATTGTATAGATATTATATGTTTGATAGGTAGTTGACTTAATTCATCAAAGAATAGGTCATGCTAGAACTATGACCAACTATTTTGGAGGGATCCTTGTTCTTGTCGGACAGGCTCTTGGTGGCGCATCGACCTATGAAGGTGTTTGAGGACATTGGGATCAGTCTTTCTTTTTGGATGATATACATCTATAATTTCCTTCTTCGATGAGTTTTGATAATATTGTATCAGTACATTTTTGTTTAATATTAGACATTACAGTTTTTACCCCAGATCAATTGTTTCTTTTAGATGTGGTTTTTTATTATAAATAAGGCACAGATTGATTGAGTAGTGTTGTCCATGTAAGTGACCTCCATGGTGTATAGCTATTGTAAACGTATGAAAACCCATCCTATATCATCAATTAATTATTAAACAAGGCTCAATCACAATCACAATGCATAACAACTATATAAGTAAACAACATGGACTAAACCATTACAGTAAAGTAATTAAACAACTAAGGGGGTGTTTGGTTGCCTGTATCAACTGATGTAGCATCATGGTCTAAACCCATGTTTGGTTGACCATATGCATCAACTGATGCTGCATCAGTTGATGCAAAAAAGTGACTTCATGCTGCATCAGGAGATGCAGCACTTGATGATCACGTGATCCTCCTTTCCCCTCTCCTCCCCGAGCCAGCTGACCCTCTCCTCCCATCGCATGATCGCCGGTGCTCCGATCTCCCCTCCCAACTGAGGCAAGGGGCAAGGGGCCGAGCTCGAGGTGACAGGAGGACAGAGAGGAGGAGTTGCGGGTGGCCGTGGCTTCGCCTAGGAAGGAGGAGACGATGAGGTAACGGCGACCTTGAGAGCTTCACTGGGACTAATGGTGGAGAGGTGCATGGAGACCGCGGATGACTAGGGTGTGATGGCTGCGGGGTCTTGAGGAAGAAGGAGGAGGAGGGTGGAGGAGGAGTAGAGAGATGAGGGAGATAGAGAGTGGTGTTGATGGTGGTGGTTGCCGACGAGGTCACCAGAGGTGAACGGACGGCAATGGCGACATCGTTTGATTACATGCATCAACTGATGTAATACATACGAACCAAACAGAACATGAGCTAATACTACATCAGTTGATACAAACAACCGAACACGTATGTAATACATCAGTCGATACGGATGCAGCATCAACTGATGCATTTTGATGTAATGTATCAACTGATGCAAGCAACCAAACGTCCATTACGATAATTAAACAACCAAACTATAGATCTAGAAATGACATTAGTGCTAAACAACTGAACTAAACAATTATAATGAGGTAATTAAACAACTGAACTAAACAATTGTTGCAACTCAAATCTCATACTAATAGTAGTCGAATACATGTAAGTATTGACCTCATCGACGCAGAGTCCTGTATCCGTTGCTGCTATTATTAAGATATTGCAGTCAACCCTCATGTCGAAGAGAATCAATCATAGCTTCGCAACTGGGGCTTTTGGGGTGGCCATGGCCATCCACTGCTTACCGAGAGCCACCAACTCCCGGCTGCCCTTCTTACGTATCTCCACCACCACCATCGTCAACTTCCCCTTGTGCTCCGCCACCGCCGTCTCAACCTCCACCTCCTCCTAAAACCACATTCCATTTTAGGGCAGTGAAAAAAAAAAAAAAAATCCATCCAAATGATCCCAAAACACACATGCATGCATACATACATCAGTCTTAGCAGGATTGAAGTATGAGATACTGAAATCGACGGAGATTTTGATGTGCCCAACTACACTCGCGATGGCCGCCGCCCCCACGTCGTCCATCAGCGCCGCGATCGCGCCGGCCGCCCAGTTCCCATCCCCATCCTTCACACATTAATTCACCCACACAAGATTAAAAGGAAACGGAGGAGAGAGAGAGAGAGAGAGGGAGATAAGATGCTCAACGGTGACCGGGGTGGGGACGCGATAGTAGCAGAGAGCGCGGCCGCCAGAGATCCTGGAAAGCCGAAGGCCGGCCATGGAGAGGGCCTCGAAGGTGTACTTCACATGGTCGTCATCGGAGGTAATCGCCGCTGCTCCTGTGTCTTTGTCTAACGCGAGAGCAATTACACTCTCCAGCCATCTCCTTGCTCCTGCTGCCTTCTCCTCTCCCATGTTCGATCCCAATTTGATTTGGACCCAGCTCTTGCCCTTAGATTAGTTCGCCTTTCCTATTGTAGCAGTCGTTATATGGACATATCAATATTTTCAGCCTTAACGAGCCTGGCTTGATGAAGCCTGCCTTGATGAAGCCTGGAACTATGTTTTGTTTAAACTCAGTTTGAAATTAATTTCCAGCTAAAAAAAGGCTGATTGAGTTTGGCTCATATTAACTTTGAGATGAACTTAATCGACTGAGCTCAAGCCGCTTGATTATTTTGACAGAAAATCTTAAACTTGCTTTGAAGTCTCGTAGAATGGTTGGTGGTGACTTCAACTTCCGTGATGGTGAATGTTTTATACTGTTAGCTAAAGTGGCGATTTATAAGATAGTGATAATTTCATAAATATTGTCATAAGATAATTCTTATTTTTATCTTTTAACTTTAACATAATTGAAATATTTTGATCATAACTTTTACATCAAATATTCAAATTGGTCGATTCTTGAACCATTGGAAAGAGTATGAAAAGATCTACAACTTTCTTGTTAACGAGATTTTCGAATTCCATCGTTTAGTATGTCAAACTGGTAGTCAAAATATATAATGAAAAAATAATAAATAATAACTGAATTTCCAATCGCTCAAAGAATCCAATCGGCAAATTTCCAATCTCAATCGGTCATATTTTGATCGATTATTTTAATAATGATCATCAATGTGGTCTGATTATTTCAGTCATAACTTTCTCATATGATATTCAAATTTGTTAATTTTTGGATCAATAGAAAGGGAATTTGAAGACCTACAACTTTCATGTCCAGAGTTTTGCCAAATTTCAAGGTTATCATCAGCAAAATTGCAGTGGAAAACAAGACGCTCTATATTATGGCAGTTTCGTAAATAACTGAATATGTTGACCAATTCTGACGGTTTCAAAGCAGTTCTAGCAGTTCCATGGCAGTTCCAAAGTGGTTATGCCAGAAGCTTTATAAAAGGCATGAAGATGAAAAAGAATGATCTCTCTCTCGAAATCAAAAGCAAAATCAACTTTTATCTTTATTTCAAACGTAGCTTTTTATCTTTATTTCCGATGTAGTTTTTTATCTTTATTTCTAATGTAGCTCTTTATCTTTATTTTCAATGTAACTTTATTTATCTTCATGTATTTTTAAATTTCAACAGAAAAGGAGGGAGATGGGGTCGTCGTCTGATGGTGTGCTTGGTGGGGGTCCTGCGGGTGGCAAGGGAACATGGGCGGACGTTGTTGGATCACAGCAGCGTACAACGGAGATGATTGGAGAGGATGAGGGTCGGTCTCTGGAGCATCTTTACTCGGGGAAGGTGGTCATTCCGGCGGATGTGATCGCTCGTTGTCAAAAAAAGTGGGAGCATACCTTGTTTGGACGTTTCTTTGGAGGGTCTGTCGGTTTGGAGTTCCTTCGTAGGCGTTTGGCGTTTATGTGGAGGACGACGGAGCCTTTCTTGGTGACGGATCGCTCCCACGGGGTGTTTGTTTTCAAGTTTTGGGAATGAGGCGGATATGATGCATGTTCTAACTGGTGGTCCTTGGTTTGTAGATGGGAAGATGTGAGGACCTGCCCCTCTATCCCTGTGGCTCGTTGTAGACCGCAAGGGCAATTTGGTAAATTGCGCCTTGTTGGTTTGTTTCACACCCGCGTGTGCACACACTGGTCTTGTCTGTGTTCGTGTTTGTTTAGAATGGCTAGGTGAACCCGAGATCGGAAGATCTGAGCTTGGGCTTGTGTTTTAGCCCAAGTTTGCCTTTCTGAGTAAAGGAGATCGATCTGGATGGCTAGGGAGATCGATCTGGATTGCAAAGGAGATCGATCTGCATTTCAAGGAGATCGATCTCACATGCCTTGGAGATCGATCATGCTCGAGTCGGTGTTTTCTTTCTCTTTCGCGAGGACGGCCGTCGGCCGTTGCTCTCCCCTGTCAGAGAGGGAAGACTTCCCCTCCCTTTCCCCCAGCTTTTCCCGGCTTTCCCCAGGCTTTTCCTTCCTTTTCTTTCCTTCCCTTATCTTCTCTTCTTCTTCCTTCCTTCTCTCTTTCCGGCGGTGCTCTGTTTTCTTCCCTTTACCGCCGGCGAGCTTCATCTCCTCCGTTCTCCCACCTCCGGCCATCTTTTTCGGCGTTCTAAGGCTCGTTGGATTCGTGACAACGAGAGGAAGATCCCTGAAGTGATTTGGAGGCTTGTTGCTGATCAAATCGCGGGGAATCAGCCGAGGAAAGCGCAGCTAGTAGGGTTATACCTACTGTGTTCATTTCGGGTTTTCTTGAGATTTAGCCGTTGGATCTTGTTTATCCTTGCTTTGTTGGATTCCTTATGCCTTGTAGAATAACTGCTTTAAGTTTCATGTTAATCAGTTGAGATTTGAGTAGGTTTTATGGATGATTAGTCTTGGATTTCTGGTTTTCTGCTGTTCTTGAGAAACAGCCGGCTTGCGGCGAGTTTTCTGGCCGGTGTGTACATGATCTTGGCTTTTCATAAACATAAGAGTTGTAGAACTATTCGTTAGCTTTCCATCCCATCTTTTTTCATAATTTTCTGATTTTTCTGTGATTTCTTATGAATTGTTTTCTGGAGGGCTGCGTTGCAGCAATTAATGGGTAAGTTAGTTTGATTAACGATTTTGATTAGAGTTTTTCCGTAAATCCAACCGTTGGATGATGATGAATTTTGGATATGATGATCCTGGTATATACACCCACTGGTGGATAAGTTGGATCTTAAATCCGACGTCGTTTGGATGTCGGATCGACAAGATCAAATAGCCCTTAAGTGGTGGTTTTGAGTGTTTGAATATAATATTATATTTCGAAATATAATATTATATTGTTTATTGTTCTTCTTCGTTTTCGGGGTTGTTTCCCGTTGCCGGAGTCCGCGGTTGACGGTCGTGGTACCGTCGTAATGCCGGGACCCGCTGCGGATCGGCTGGTAGCGGTTGGTAGTACCGCTGCAGCGATCCAGTAGACTTATATGATTCTTGACATACTGTTGCAAGCCTTTCTTATTATCTGTGTATGTCATAGCATGCATTGTTTTTGTGTGCATTAGTTGCATTGGTTAGGGCGTGGGTGATCTTTGGGTCGCCGTCCCGAGGCTGGAAGCTCGGACTTAGCCCTAGGACCGGGGTTGGGTTGTTCGGACTCGATTTGAATAGTGGTGTCCAGTCGATTCGATGATAGGCTTAGATGACTGTTACACTGGTTGCTTGATGATTGTAGAGGTCGTGTCGGCCTCGAGTCGGATCTGAGGTGTAGCCGGTGTCCGGTGTTCCTAAAACTCTTGAGTAGAGGATTTGCCTACTCAGTGGTGTCTCTTCCCACCAAACAGTGTTCAGTGTCCTGTTGAGAGTCAGCAGTGCCGTTTCCTGCTACTGAGTGTGACCCGACATGTGACCAGCCCGGCTGGAAGATCATGATCGGGGCCTCAGGGACACGCGGTAGGGTTATGGGACCCCTGTATACACCCAGGTCTTACTTAAGGGTGACACTGTTGCGTTTCCCTCTTCCTTCTGTGTGTCGTAGTGTAGATCCCTACTGAGCTTAGTGCTCACTCCTACCCGGGCTGCGTTTTGTAGGTGCAGGCGGCAGTACCTCTTCTGTGGCCCCTACCGGGCAGTTGGTTTGCGGTGCGGCGGCGCCAGGTGGAGTCTGAGAGGTGGTGATCCTTTACAGTTTTTATCCTATGTTAGATAGTCTCATACGGGAGTAATGTTGTATTTGAACTCCCCCCTCTCCGAGGATTATGTATATTAAATCTTTTTGAGTTCGTAAATTTGTGGTTCGAGGCTTCATTATAATATTGTCTTTTAATTGAGGGTGCTTTTGGTGAATTGTTAGGGAGACCAATCCCTCGCCGTTCTTTTTCCGCGTTGGTTAGGTTCCGGTTCGCGTCGCCCGGCCCAGTTGGGCTTTCGCGGGTCGGGGCGCGACAGAAGACCTTGGCGTTGATTCGCTGGCGTCCTTGCTTCAGGCCACAGGTGTCAGATTTCTCTAAGGCGATGGTTTGGGTGAGGATGCCGGAGCTACCGCAGGATCTCACGGAGAGGGAACCCTTATTGATGATTGCTGCTACAGTGGGGAGGCCTGTGGCGGTGGATGTGTCTACGAAATTCTCGGACCGTAGCTGCTATGCCAGGGTATGTATAGAGGTTGATGTGAATGTCCCGGCCAAGAGGGATACGGATGTAGAATTTATTACGCCAACAGGGGATACTGGATATTTTAAACAAGAATTAATATATGAGAATGTATCCATCTGTGAGGGGTGTGGTTTCTTTGGCCATGTTAAGGGGCGTTGCTCACGTCCGTCGGTGGTACAGCCGGAGTTGAGTCCCATGGTTGCAGACTCGGACGGGGATGCAGTTGTTCAAACTCTGGTGCATCATGGAGGATTCGTCGTCGCATGTGAGGAGGTTAATGGTGCGCCTCAGCAGGCAACGGCGAGTGACGAGCGAAGGGCAGGAGAGTGGCGAACGGTACAAACAAGGCGACGACAGCCAAGGGGAGACGGTCGTCATGGCAGGGCGGAGGTCCGGCAAAATGCGGCCGCTGGGCGAGTTGATGGAAGGTTGGCTCAAGTTAGTAAGGGTGAGGTGGCGGCGAAATCGCTGATCCTAACTGCCAATCTCAATGCCAATCAGGATCAATTAGTGGATCCCCGGAATGGAAATGGGTTCCAAAGATAGCAGCCATTGGTACAGCTGGAGCTCTGTTGATAACGGTGGGGGAGAGAAGCCGCGGTCCATGTCAGCCTGAGATGCAACGGAGTGTAACAGGGGAGTCGAGTAGAGTGTTGAATGAGGCTGGATTGGCGAAGGAGGGAGGTAACCGCTTCCGTCCATTGCTGGGGTCGGACTCACTGTTGCGGGATGAAGAACTTGCAGAGCTCTCGAAGCATGAAGTGGCTTGGATTGCCCGCACCAACGACAATCCACGGAGACCGGGTCCATTAGTCATCCCTAAGAGTCTTCGGGAGGCTGGTGTCGATGCTGATCCAGATCCGGTGGACATGCTCGGCCGGCATGCTACAGGGGTGGAGATCCTACACGTTGCGCTGCATGCTAGGCCTCTGTTTCTCACGGATGGGCAAGAGCAAGGAGAAGACCGCGCTACGCCGGCTGGTTTCACTCTTGGGCGGCATGGGGGTGGGGAGGTACCGGAGCTTGTAATGGAGGATGCTTGTTGTGCTATAGGGGTTGGTGGTAAGAGGCCCCGTCCTGAGGTCCCGGCTGGGGCCTTCTCCCCTTCCTGATCGTTGATATGATGAGTGCCTTAGCCTGGAATTGTCACGGGTTAGGCCCTAAATGAGTCGTCGACTCTTGTCGTTGGCTCATGACGGACTTCAGACTGGATATGGTGTTTCTGTTGGAGGTAGTGGTGGAAGAAGAGCATATGCCGTTTGTTCGTAGCGGGTTGGGTGCAGCTTGGCAGACATACCTCTTGCCGTCGAGGGGACATAGAGGAGGGATTTTAGCTGTGTGGAGATCTGGTATGGGGGATATTTCTTTTCTTCAATTCTCTGAGCAGGCGGTGCATGGTGTCGTGACATCTGATGAGGCTGGGTAATGGTTAATTACAGTAGTCTATGCAGCCAGGACTAGTGTTGGGAGAGAACAGTTATGGGAGAGCTTGAAGAAGGTGAATGTCCTGGGATGGCCACATGTCATGTTGGGAGACTTTAATATTGTGGTGGCCCCTTCAGAGCGACGAGGTAGAATTCCTTTCAGTTACAGCAAAGGAGTCAGGGATTTCCTTTCATTTATTGCAGATGATGGCCTCATTGACTTGGGCTTTCGGGGCCCATTCTACACGTGGTCTAATGGCCAGGTTGGGAGGGCTAGGCTGTTGGAGCGCCTGGATCGGGGTCTCTGTAACCAGGCTTGGCAAGATTGGTTCCCTCATGCTCAGATTCAGCATCTACGGAAGTTCGGGTCCGATCATCGGGCTTTGCTTCTTAACTTGTCGCCTCAGAGGGAGTATCACGGCCCAACCCCGTTCCGGCTTCAGCAGTTCTGGATACCCACAAGGCAGTTTCAGGAGGTGGTCTCATGGGCGTTCCGTCGACAGAGAAGAGGCTCACTCCAATTCAAGGTGGCTGGGAGGCTTAAAGAAATCAAAAGGGCAGTGAAAAAATGGAGCTGGAGGATGCTAGCATATGCCAGCACCTGGATAGCCTTTACCATCTGGAGGATGTTGGGTTGCTGTCTCCGGAGGATGAGTTGCGGTTGCGGTCATTGGAGCATAGAGATGTGGCGATCTTACGGCAGCATGATGCCTATGTTGCTCAGCATCGTCGTTCTACTTGGCTAGCGGAGGGAGATCGGAATTCTCGTTTCTTCTATCGATCCTTTGCTAAGTCAGGTAACATATCACTGATTGCTGATATTATTAACACTGAGGGTGCTACTGTTTCTTCACAGGAGGAAATAGTGGAGGTATTTATATCTCACTATAAGCAGCTCTGGAAGAGAAGACGGCGTTCACAGGAGGTCCCACTACCGCCCCTTCCTTGCATATCGGAGGATCATGCTGCTGTGTTGGTAGAGGATGTCACGGATGCCGAAATTCGTGTCGCACTTCATCAGCTTGGTGATAACAAATGCCCGGGACCTGATGGGCTGCCATCAGAGTTTTATACTCAGCACTGGGATGTCGTGGGTCCGGAAATTTCGTTGTTGATTAAGGACTTCTTCGTGACTGTGGTGTTGCCGTCACATTGGAATGATACTTTTATTACATTCATCCCGAAGACCTAGAACCCGAGACGAGTCAAAGACTACCGGCCGATCAGTTTATGCAACGTAAGTTATAAATTGATTTCTACGATTCTGGTTAATAGGTTGAAGCTGGTGCTAGATGGTCTAGTCAGTATCAATCAGTCGGCGTTTGTAGCTGGGAGATCTATTTTTGACAATCTTGGTTCAGCTCAGGAGATGTTGCATTGTATGAGGGTGGCGCCCAGGAACCAGCCCTTGATGGCAATAAAGGTGGATTTAAAGGCTGCATATGATTCTGTCCGGTGGGAGTTCCTTGAGAGGGTCTTGAGACAGATGAATTTTCCTGATCATTGGGTTCAGTGGATAATGCAGTGTGTTAACACCACGAGGTTTTCACTCATCATAAATGGCCGGGTTTGCGGGTTGTTCGGGGCTCACAGCGGACTGCGACAGGGAGATCCCCTCTCCCCCTATTTATTCATCCTCTGTCAGGAGGTTCTGACAAGGCTTCTTTCGCTGCCGCTTTTTGAGCTGGAAGGGTTTGTATTTGCTAAGAATGGCTTTCGCTTGAGTCATTTGCTCTATGCAGATGACTGCATTTTCTTCTCCAGTGCTACTACAGTTGAAGCCCTCAAGTTGATGAATGTGTTGAAGCGGTATAAAGCTATCTCTGGATTGGAAATGAATGTGGATAAGTCAAATATCAAATTCTCGAAGGCTACATCATTGAGACGCAGGCGTCGCCTTGTTGCACGAACAGGGCTCACTGAAAGCTTGAGTACTTGGCGGTATCTAGGGATACCTTTGAAGGTGGGGAGGTTAAAGAGGCAGGACTTTAATTTTTTAGTTGAAGAGGTTCAGAAGAGGTTGTTCTCCTGGAATGCGCGGAAACTCGCCTCGGCGGTAAGGGTGGTTTTAGTGCAGAGTGTGTTGCAGTCTCTCCCTGTTTTCCACGTGATGGCATACCTTGTTCCTGTTACTGTTATCAACAAGATGGAGGCCCTCATACGCCAGTTTCTATGGAGTGGCCGTCGAGGGGGTGTGTCAGTTATAGCCTGGGACAAGGTCTGCCAGCCGAAGTCCATGGATGGATTGGGGTTGAAGAAGCTGAGAGTGTGGCAGGAAGCTATGCGCATGAAGCGGGCAGCGATGTTGTTGAATCCGTAAGTAAATGTCTGGAAGAAGGTTGTTCTTGGGAAGTATGGCTGGCGGGGTAGACTTCCTTCCTGCTCCTGTTCTACTCGTTGTTCTCCACTGTGGAGGTCAACATGTGCTGCTGTGCAATGGCTGAGGATGGGTCTTCGTTGGACGCCGGGGTGGGATAGTGAGCTCCTCTGCTTTGAGGATTGGTGGATGGGGCATGCTCCGCTCCAGGTATGGCCCTCCCTGTCTGATACAGCAAGCTTGAGCCACAATATGCGCATCAGGGACCTCAAACATGAGGATGGGAGCTGGGACTTGGCGAAGTTGAGAGCTCTGTTTCACCCGGAGATGGTGGATCTTATTCTAGCTGAGGGAGTGGCTTCTCCGGCGATGGAGGATGAGGCCCGGTGGATCTGGTCAGCATCAGGACAGATCACTACGAGATCCTGCTATGATTTTCTTGAGGCCGGCAACCGGACGGAGTTGCAGGAGGAAAGCTTGTAGAGGTGGTGGTGGCCTATATGGAAAGCTCCGACCGGCCCTAGAGTCCGGCTCTTCCTTTGGCGTCTCCGGCATGGGAAGCTACCAACATTGGTGGCCTTGGCAGGTGTGGGTGTGGTGGGTTCAGGTAGATGCCCGCGCTGCGACGGAACAGAGGAGTCGGCGGATCATCTTCTATTCACTTGCCCATCTTCTCAGACGGTGTGGAACGAGATGCTTGCGGGTTCAGGGAGGGATCTGGGTGCTTGGAACCTAGATCGGATCTGGGAGGTGCTGTGTTCGAGCTCCAAGGAGGATGGTCGGCGGCGGCTCAAGACGATGGTTGTGAGGACCCATCCCTCTACTCCTGTGGCTCGTTGTGAACCGCAAGGGCAATTTGGTAAATTGCGCCTTGTCAGCTAGTTTCACACCCGCGTGTGCACACACTGACCATGTATGTGGTAATGTTTGGCTAGAATGGTTAGTTGGACCCGGGATCGAAAGATCCGGGCTTGGGCTTAAGTTTTAGCCCAAGTCTAGCTTTCTGCACCTAAGGGATCGATCTCCCTAGCTAGAAGATCGATCTCTTAGTGCTAGAAAGTCAAACCCGATTTGACAAGGAAGATCGATCTCTTTCTCAAAAGAGATTGATCTCTCTTGAGTCGGTTCGTTCGTCTATAAAACGAACGAAACTTTTTCTTTTGATTTTTTTGGAAAATCCGAGATTTCAGCCGTGTTCTTGCTGGATTTGAGTTCGTTTGAGGAAGATCTAAGGCCTAGTAGCTTGGATTGAAGCTGCTATTGCATAGGTAGGGATCCTACCTACAATCTTCCGAGTTTTTGGAGTTTTTCCGATTTGATTATGTTCTTATGCTTAGATCTGTTAAAATACATGTTTGTTTTATGTGATTTCACCGGTTTTGGACTCGTGGTATCTTGATCTATCAGATCCAAGAGTTTTGGGAAGTTTGGATGTGTTTTCCGGCGGTATTTCTCGCCGTCCGGTCGCCGGAGAACCTATTTTGATCGATCTCCTTTGAGGAGAGATCGATCCCTTCTGGGTCGTCATGCCCAGCCCGAGCAGGATCGATCCCTTGGCTGAAGAGAGATCGATCTTTGCCTAGGCTGAGGTGGCGGGTTCCACGTCACGAAGAAGATCGATCCTTTTGGTGTTGAAGATCGATCTCCTTCGGTTAACAGGGACGAGTTTCTCCTAAGTACTAAGGAGATCGATCCCCTTGGGAAGGGAGATCGATCCCTTAGTGGCTGAGGGGTGTTTTCAAGTGGCTTTTGCTCGTGGGGCTTTGTATGACGATTTTCTTTACTATCTTATACCTGGTACATATGTTTAAGCATATTAGCCCTATAATAGGGGCAGTGGTGAACCGGGGCAGTGATGACTCCCGGGATGTTTAGAATAAACGGGCGGGTAGCCCTACAGATTTTCCTTAGCCTTGCATGTCGGGGTGCGCCGAGGGCTTTATCTGTGATATCTGTGAGCTGTTGTTTGCGGGGCTGCTTCCCGATGCAGGTGTTTGTGGCGCACTGCTGACAGTTGGTGGTGGTACCACTATAGCAGCTCCTTGACCTTACTTACTTATTCACCACCCCGGGCCGGCAGGGTGCCGTGCCCAGACCTTATCTGATATACATCACATACTATTGCATGCTTATCTATATATTCTTGCGTGTGCTCATAACATGCATTGATGTGTGCATTAGTTGCATCTGTGTAGGACGTTGGCAATGGGTTGATCGCCGATTCGGGGCTTTCGGATAGCCCGGATCTAGCTCTAGGACTGTTGCGGGTAGCTTGGTCCAGGACTCGATTTGTAGTATTCAGTCGATTTCGATGATAGGGTTAGATGACCTGAATATATGTGGTTTGATGTTTAGAGGTCGTGTCGACCTCGAGCAGAGTGTTGAGGTGTAGCAGGTGTCCGGTTCACTGTCTCTTTGGTAGAGGTGGTGCCTACTCAGCGGTGTTGGTTGCCCGCCTAGCAGTGTTGGTTTTCTGCTAGTGAGATGGCAGTGCCGTTTTCCTGCCTCGCTGGGGGCGACCCAGCATGTGACTAGTTCGGCTGGGGACCATGACTGAGGCCTCCCTTCAGGGACATGCGGTGGGGTTATGGGACCCCTATGTACACCCAGCCTTTGCTTGAGGGCCACACTGTTGTGTTCCCTCCCTTGTGAGTGTCGTAGTGTAGTATCCCTACTGAGCTTAGTGCTCACTCCTACCCGGGCTGCGTTTTGTAGGTGCTGGCGCTAGCTCTTCTTCGGTCGCCTCTACCGGGCCGGTGTTTGGTGACGTGGCGGCGTCTGGCGGTGCTTAAGGAGCGGCGATCTCAGTTTTACCCTTTTGTTATAGATAGTCTCCTACGGGAGTGATAAATGTATATTTTTCCTGTTTTGAGGATTTGCATTATATCCAGTTCAGTGTTTGAGGTTGTGAATATTTGTATAATACAGGATGATTATGAATTGCTAGGGAGACCACTACGATTAGAGGGAAACCTCGCCAAAATTTTCGCAGTAGGTTAGGTTCCGGTTCGCGTCGCCCGGCCCGGTTGGGCCTACGCGGGTCGGGGCGCGACAATGGTGGCGCATGGGGCTTGGGGTGTGAGGACCCGTACCTCTAACCTGGTTCGACCGCGTCGGTCGAGGGTCTGGTTCTGTTGATTTTGGGCTTGGTTGGCCTTGCTTCACGATCACTTTTGATCGTTGCGGCTCCGGGGGTAATCTGGTAAATTACCCGTGGTTGAGCTGGTTTCACACACGCGTAGCGCACACACGGCCATGTGATGATGTATGTGTTTGAATAGATCTTTACGTGTGCCTCAGATCGAAGGATCAGAGTTCGATCGCAAAGATCGAGGCTTGATCGGTCATGATCTAGTCTGACTAATCGGACGGCTAAGATCTGTTATTAACCCTTCATATAAATAGGTTAATAAAACCCGTTTAAAACCCTTAGGGGAATGGTCCTCTAATCAAATCGCGTGGAGAGAGAGAACAAGAGAGAGCGGCGGCCCGATCTCGCGGAGAGAAGAGAGGAGGAGAGGAATCCGGCGCCGGTGTCCAGCGGCCGGAGGAGGATCCCGTCTGGCGGCGACGTCCGCGGCGGCGGCCGGAGAGGAGCTCGAGGACGGCGGTGGCTGGGTTTCTCTCAACGACGATCGGCGGCGACGTGCGAGCAACGGAGACCTCGAGCGCGGGGGGCGACGCACGGCCGGAGAAGAGGAAGGAGAAGGCGAGCTCGACGCTAGAGGTAGGGTTCCTTCCCTAAACCTGGTTTAGGACTCTACTAGATTAGTGGATGCTCCATTTGAAGCATGTTAGTTTAAATTGCTTGAAGTTTTCTCCCTCTCTGCTGCCATGGTATGGATTGATGCATGCAATTGGGTGTTTTTGGATTCGCTGGTGATGTTCTTCCTTCTTCTTCGCTGCCGTTGCCTAGTTCTTTGTATGTTGATGGGTTTTCGACGGGTTTTCTCTTCTTTCCTTGGCTTTGATCGGATTCCCCTGTTTTCTTGGAGTTTTAGCTTTCCCTCTGTGATCTCGTGGCCATGTTTGCTTCTTCCTCCCCTTTTGCCATGGTGATTGTTATGGTTCTTCCTTGGATTTCTCCTCCCCTGTTCTTGATCTGCCGGATCCCCTTTGCCAATCCGAGTGATGCTAGGCCTTGATTCTCCCCTTCCCCGATGAAGCCCTTCGGGGAATGGCTTCAAGCTGCTGCCAGGTCCAATCCCCCCCTTTGCTAGGCTTGTCCCAAGGCTGCCTCGGTCCAGTTTGTATGTGAAGTCCTATAGATGTTTGATGAAATGCCAAGGAGAGATGTCGAACTGCTGCTAGTCCCCATCATGTTACTGAGCCTAGCTTCCTGATGTATGTAGCATCCTCCTAGGATGTTCTATCCTAGGACAGATGCTATGCCCTATCAAGTTGCCATACCCAATTATATTGCTATGCTAAACTTCTAAGCATGCTAGGTGTTTGTTGGGTTGTTTCCCCGCCGTGGCGGTTTCGGCTGAGCCTTGTTAATTCTTCTAGCAATTGATTGAGTTCTTAGTTCTCCCCGAGGCATTTGGATTAATGCTGGATTGAGGTGATAACTATCTATGTATAGATTTTCTCAGGATCAACTGGTTATAGTGGAGCTTTGTCAGATGTGTGGATTTCTTTTGAATTGCTTCTAATTCATCATTGGGTATGTTTTATTATTGCTAAGATGTTGATCTGCCGGTGGTGGGTTTTCATATTTTTCGTCGGTTTCTAAGTGGACTAATTGCGAGTTGAGTTTTGGAATGCCTTCTCTTGATTATTGTCGAATTGATATGATGTAATTGTTTGACCTAGTATCTCCGTGATTATTCGTTATTCAATTATACTCAATTGTTTCTTTAACAACTCAGCCGGTGCAATCTCTTGTTAATCACGTCATTCCTGTATTTCTGTATCATGTATAAGCCTAGGGCCGGCGGTGGCCCGTTTATATTTCTTGGTGAAAATGTTTACATTGTGCGGGCCAGTGGTGCCCTGTTAATTGATTAGTTGGGGGTGTGCCCATTGTGCAATTTCTGGCTGACAGCGGTGCATGTCGTCGTAATGCCGAAATTTGGATTGAAACGTGATAATACTGAATAGCTTAGCTTTCTTTTATGTCTTATATGATAAATTGGACATGCCTGATGAGATGTCATGTAGAGACACCTAGGCCTAGTTGTTTGAATATGCTCATGCATGTTATATGCATTAGAAGCATTAAGGCTAGGTGGTAGGCGATGGCTTCGATCGCCGATCCGGGGTTCTCGGGTAGCCCGGATCTAGCCCTAGGACCGGGGTTTGGGTAGTCGAGGATCAGGACGTGATTGTCATCAATGATTATATTTGATATCATTCGAGGATTATTAGGTAGTCGGACTGGAATATTATATTGTTATTGAGGAATAGAGGTCGTATTGTCTGGTTGTCCCAAGCGTCTAAGTGTGGATGTCGATGTCCATGACGTATGTCCCCGTACAAGGGGTAGTGTACGGTGAGAGCTCCGGCGGTGAGTGCAGCGGCGATGCACCGACCCTGGGTCCGGGCTCGTGTTGGCCGTCCTCCTTGTTTCGCCGCTTGGGTGAGGGTGACCTATACAGGGGCCCATTCTGGATCGACGAGGTGTGATACTTCCAGTGGCACCTTAGACTTGGGATGAAGGATAATACTGTTGTGGTTTTCCTTTCCTTTCTGTGCGACGTAGAGTAGAACCCTACTGGGCATTGTTGCTCACCCTACCTGGGCTGCATCGGCGATGCAGGTTGATGCAGTTCCTTCTTTCAGGTATTCCTTTAGAAGATGGCGCGGTATTTCGAGGTGATCGAGCACTTGAAGCTTCGAAGAGTTCTTCTATAGATAATTTACAGCTTGAATCAATGATGTATAAATTGATGTATAAATTGAGGTATAACATGATGTATTCGAGGACATGATTGTATGATCTTTAATTCCGTCGTATTTGAGAAATGTTGTACTATTCTTTGATATAAATGTTGAGAATTGTGAGAATGTTGAAGTTGTAAAATTATAAAGTGTACAAGTTTCTCATGTTTAAATTATAAAGGGAATTCTGCCAAAATTTTTATGAAGTCGAGGATTAAATTGTTTTAATTCATATCAGTTATATACTTGTGCGTCAATTGATGATGTAAACAGGTTTAGGTGGTTCACGCCTCGATTCGGATGGGTTTTCTGGGTCGGGGCGTGACATGGGGGATCTGGAAGGTTCGCTGTGAGCTTCTTTACCAGGATGTGCCGTTCGATCCCCATCAGGTGGCGAGGAGGGCCCGGTGGTTGGCAAGGGAGTTCCAGCTGCTTCATCGACAGCCGGCGGGTCGTCGGGATGATGATCGAATGAAGGAATTAGTTATACAGGTGGATGCAGTTCCTTCTTTCAGGTATTCCTTTAGAAGATGGCGCGGTATTTCGAGGTGATCGAGCACTTGAAGCTTCGAGGAGTTCTTCTACAGATAATTTACAGCTTGAATCAATGATGTATAAATTGATGTATAAATTGAGGTATAACATGATGTATTCGAGGACATGATTGTATGATCTTTAATTCCGTCGTATTTGAGAAATGTTGTACTATTCTTTGATATAAATGTTGAGAATTGTGAGAATGTTGAAGTTGTAAAATTATAAAGTGTACAAGTTTCTCATGTTTAAATTATAAAGGGAATTCTGCCAAAATTTTTATGAAGTCGAGGATTAAATTGTTTTAATTCATATCAGTTATATACTTGTGCGTCAATTGATGATGTAAATAGGTTTAGGTGGTTCACGCCTCGATTCGGATGGGTTTTCTGGGTCGGGGCGTGACATGGGGGATCTGGAAGGTTCGCTGTGAGCTTCTTTACCAGGATGTGCCGTTCGATCCCCATCAGGTGGCGAGGAGGGCCCGGTGGTTGGCAAGGGAGTTCCAGCTGCTTCATCGACAGCCGGCGGGTCGTCGGGATGATGATCGAATGAAGGAATTGGTTATACAGGTGGATGCATCCCGAGCTCCTGGATATGAGGCGATGGGGCTTGGGGTAGTCTGCTTGGAGGAGGAGGATATTATAGCTTGATCAGCCTCGGAGGTAATAACAGATTCGGCATAAGAGGGTATTCTATATGGGGAGGTATCTGCCATTCGATTTGGTCTTGTGGAAGGTGGGAATAGGGGGCTGCATGATTTGGTTATCGAGAGTGATTCATCTGCTGCGGTGGCTTTGGTTGATGGGAGAATGCCTGCGTCTTCATCATTTATTCCTATCTTATAGGATATCTGGTGGCGAATGGGATAGTTCCGTAGCGTAAGGTTATTGACTATAAACCGTGAGGAGAACAAGAGAGCAGATTGGGTTGCTCGCCAAACCAGAGTTTTTGCTAGTACTTTCTGTGTGAATAATCAGGAGTCGGATGTGACTCCTGTGGTTGATAATCCTTCGTAGGAGGTTGCCTAGTTGATTGTACCCCAACCTCCGGGCTTATCTTTTCAAAAAAAAAAATAGAGGTAGTTCTAACATAATTCATCGTCCATTTCTCATCATCCATTTTCCACCACTTCTCATCATCTATTTTCCTCTACTTCTCATCATCCATTTTCCTCCACTTCTCATCATCTATTTTCCACCACTTCTCATCGTCCCCTTTTCACTTCTCATCGTCCATTTTTCACCACTTCTCATCATCCATTTTCCTCCACATTTCTCATCGTCCATTTATCATCGTCCATTTATCATCATCCATTTCTCACTTTCTATTTTTATTTATTATCCATTTTTCCACATCTTTCACAGCTCTGTTCGAACTTCGAAGTGATTGAGTCTTTGCACGTCCCTGATTTTGACTATTATGAATTAGCTAATTGCCAATAAAATTTTCACGCTAACATATACTGACAAAGAATACAGTCAAAAATTCATAGTCACTGCAATATCATCTTTGTCTGGCATCATTCCTTGGTGGTGTTCTGCAAAATCTATATAAGAAATGAAAGACGAAACTCCAACAAACAACACCATGAATAATCACATAGAGAAGTGACACGAAGTTGGATTATTTCTAAACTTTGAAATTAAGATTAAAAAAAAGGGCAAAAAGCGAGCATCACCATCTGTCACCCTGTTTGACGACGGGCTAAACACCCACCTAGAGAGCCGGGGCCGTTTGACACCTCTACAACCAATCAAGACCCGTCCTGGCACATAACATAGCGGAGGTTGATTTTATCTGTTTTTTCCGGAGTAATAGTAGATAAATAAAATAATTCGATCCAAGATGTTTGCCAAGTCTTGAGAGGAATTTTTGGTCACCGAAAATATTTTGAGTGGTTGGTCAACCATGGTCAATACATTTTGGAGATAAATTCAAATTTAAATATTTATGAAGATTCAGGTTATGGTGCTGGGTGATCAGCTTTTTTTAAAACAAGATAGATATTATTGTCCATGAGGACGACGTTAGTTGAATTAATAATTTTTTTAATTTAAAACAAATTTTAGCTATTTCTTCCTCTTTCTCTTTCGACGGGACGACTAGACATCGGACTCGGGATTCCCAAGATTTTCCCCCAATCCTCCCATCCTCTCCTCATACTTGGCGTCGATCTAGCTCTTCTCCAGCTTCAGAGCCTCTATCATCTCCAGAGACGCTATCTTAGCCTGCTCCATCAATCTCTCCACCGTCGCCTTTCAATGCTTCGATGACGACGATCCATATGCGTCCTCAACCACTCTCCAGTAGACCTTCAAGTGCCGCTCGATCCCCTCCTCTATCGCGATCCATAGTTCCGATCTGGTCCCCGCCAGTATCACCGCTCCATTGACCACTCATTTGAGCCGCCGCCGGGCTAGATCGGCCTCGAACACCTCGTGCGCGACGACGATGAGCTTTTGGGTGTATGGGCCCTTGGTCCTCCAAGGGAATAGCATGTCCTCTTGTTTGAAACCCCACTCTCTGTTGAGCGCCCTGGGATTCCTTGTCTTCTCGTCTTCGGTTAGGGGAATCTCGGGATAGGGAATTGCGAGCATTTGATAGCTAGGGTTCTTTTGTTCCTCTTCCTCTAAAGCTGTCGTGCGTATTGCCGCCGGAGGATGGCTCGGAATACTGATCGGCTCGGCAGGTGGCGTTGTTGCCGGTGGTGGTGGGGCGGATCCAAATTTAAAATCCGCCCGGGCTAACACTATCCTAATGGTTTGCTTGATGGAAACTATACCAATCATATGCTCACATTTTAATGTAATATCTCTAATGTATTTTAAAAAGCCCGCTCCTATGTTTCAGTTACTGTTACTTTACACAAGAACAATAGACTATATCCAAACAATAAATGCTCAAGTAGTGTTCTCAATATTCAAAGCACATTCTTTTCTGAAGAGTAAAATCATTCATAAAATAATTCTGAAATAAAAAAATTACAATTGGAGTCTAATCTCTCAATTATGCAACTACTAACCTTTTAAAGTGAATAAATGTGAATAAATTAACATGCGTAAACTCACACTGTTGAAGTTGTGCTCAACAATTCTTTTGAGTATAGAATTCGTCAATTTTCTCATCTGTGTCAATATCTTGAACAAGCTCTCTTTCAATGTAGATAGTCATAGAACCTCTAAAAAAATCCTCGTCCATATGATAAAACTAGCTTTTTCTCCATATGGGATCAATTCCATCATTAAAATGCACAAAATCAATTCACCGGTCTCCAAAAATAAGTAAAAATCACCAAAACACAAATAGAGAAATACAAAGAATGATTTTACCTTTCTTTCGACGAAGAAGAGATCAAACCTCCCCTTATCCCTTACATGGAATTGATGGCATCATGGAAGAGATGTGATAGTGATCTCCAAAATTTCAAGGAATCCAAAATTAGGAATTTAATTTGAGAAAAGGAGATGAGATAGAGAGAAATAGAAATTAGGGATTTATGTATAATACCTTAGCCGACATCCGCCCAATATTGAATTCGGAAGAGCATGGCTTTCCTTCATAAATCCATGGATTTCACCCCTACATAATATTGAATTCGGAACAGCCACTCGAATTACGAATTTTCTTACTAGAGCCGCCCAGTACCTCAGCCGCCCCCCAGCAGGGCGCCCTCCTAATCACTAGACCTAGTAGGCCACCCCCATAATTACCAGACCTAGCACAAACCTAGCAGGTAGCAACACTAGTTCGTACGATGATGTCAGCAGGCCGCCCAATACCCCAGTCACTTTTTTATTTTGACTCTTTGGCTTTTTTTAATTTTGACTAGTTCGTACAGTACAGTGATGTCATGCACCTTTTAATTTTGACCAGCAGTACTGGATTGGGCATTTGGGCTGGCGGGTGGGTAGTCATTAGATTAGGTTGGGCTTAATATGTTTTGATTGAGTTTAAATGGGCTAAATATATATGCCCTTTGAAAAATTTCAAGTGGCTGTAAAAACAACGTTATCAAGGCTGCCAGGTCGCGATGGCCATGTGCCTCTAAAAACACGGCTAACCGTTGCTTGGCTACGTCGGTCGCACACTCTTTTTCAACGGTACTTGTTTATAAATACAGCGGGACTTAATGTAAAACCACCTTCCTTAACGGCAGATCGTGCAAAACCGGTCACGTGACATCAGTTTGGTGTTAAGTCAATAAACAACGTTATCAAACTTGACATTAAATTGAAAAATTAGCTAACTATGTATCTTGTTTTGTTACATTTTAAATCACATGTTCAAACTGATAATTTTTAAAACTAGATGATACAAAATGATATTATCCATATATATTATTACGTGTTGTCAGACCATATAACATCAAGTCAACAGTATATTGTCCAGTGCCTTTATGGGAAAATAAACATAGGGTCAAAAATGGGGTCCAGTTAGATCAAAAGGGGTAGCCCATCGGCGCCCAAATCCTTGTACATTTTGAAATTGGTCACGTTGAATTCCATCGGCTCCGTCACCTGAACACATGTCAAGTTAGGTTGAGCTCTACTCACAGTTCTAAGATGCAAATTAGCGCAACCATCCCCCCTGAATCTCTCGACTTGGTTAGACATTACATTAAAATAGTTTTTGAGCGGATGACATCGGCAAGTGCATATTTAGGTATATTTAACATGCATTAATCTTAAAACCAAAATAGTCTAATACATGTATTGACCTCATGGATACGACTGACAGAGTATAGATTTCCGTTGCCATTATTAGATATATAATCTTCCAGGCAACCCTTTTTTATGTCGAAGAGAACCAACCAATCATAGCTTGGCAACTGGGGCTTTTGGGGTGACCATCCACTGCTTACCGACAGCCACCAATTCCCGGCTGCCCTTCTTACGTATCTCCACCACCACCAACGTCAACTTCCCCTTGTGCTCCGCCACCGCCGCCTCGACCTCCACCTCCTCCTAAAACCACATTCCATTTTAGGGCCGCGAGAGAAAAAATAAAAAAAAATCTATCCAAATGATCCCAAAACATATATGCCTACATACATACATCAGTCGTAGCAGGATTGAAGTATGAGATACTGAAATCGACGGAGATTTTGATGTGCCCAACTACGCTCGCGATGGCCGCTGCCCCCACGTCGTCCATCAGCACCGCGATCGCGCCGGCCGCCCAGTTCCCATCCCCATCCTACACACATTAATTCACACACCCAAGATTAAAAGGAAACGGAGGCGAGAGAGGGAGGGAGAGGGAGAGAGAGAGGGAGATGAGATGCTCAACGGTGACCAGGGCGGGGACGCGGTAGTAGCAGAGAGCGCGGCAGCCGGCGAACCAGAAGACCCGAAGGCCGGCCATGGAAAGGGCCTCGAAGGAGTTCAGCCGGCCATCATCGGAGATAATTGCCGGCGCTCCTGTGTCTTTGTCTACAGCAGGAGCAATTACACTCTCCAGCCATCTCCTTGCTCTTGCTGCCCTCTCCTCTTCCATGTTTCGAGTCGGATTTGGAGTAGTTTTGGACGTCCCGTATTCCGTCTTCTAACACCCAAAGGTCGTGCCCTTACATTAACTTCCTCCTCTTTGATTTGAACATAGGCTTGTATGGGCGTCAGAGCTTATGTCACAATATAATTTAGAGCCATTTGTGGGCCACTTCTTGTTGGTTGTTGGCAAAAGTGTTGACTCATTTATGTTGACTCGGCGAAGAAGTTTACAGATTTGCATATTAAGTCAATTAAAGTGTGTACGAGTTATAGTAAAAAATGAATACCAAGTTAATAAAAGTGTATAACGAGTGTTAACACTTTTATTGAGTATTTAATTTATATGAAAAGTTGACCCTAATATGCCAAACAAACAGAAGGTGGTCCTTGGACTTATCTTGGGCTAGCTGAGGCCGAGGGCCTTTGGACTTATCTTAGAGCTCCGCTCACCCACGGAAAGGTCAAATCTACTGACTTGATGGTTTTAGTTGACAAGTTGATTAATCGCGTGACTTCTTGGCAAGACAAAATGATCTCGAACCCAGGGAGGCTTGTACTTCTCAAATCAGTTTTGTAAGCGATTCCTGGGTTTGTTATGGCTACCACCCATCTGTCGGCTGCAATTATCGAGAAGCTATCTCGGATTTGTAGGGACTTTCTCTGGAATAGCCAGCGGTCCGGTGTTAGCACAGTGGCTTGGAAAGAAGTGTGTATGCCTAAGGAAGCAGGGGGTTTAGGCGTCAAAGAATTTGGTGTGTGGCAGTTAGCTTTGAAAATGAAGAGGGTTGCTTCTTTTTCTAAATGATGATCAGAACATCTGGAAACTTCTTGCTAAGGCCAAGTATCATTGGGTGGGCTCTCTTCCTACAGCTAGAGGACTGTCGGTTTCGGTGTCGTCGCACTGGAGGTACATTTGTTTGGCTGCAGATGAAGTGAGGAAAGGATTATGTTGGGAAATTGGCTTGCATAGCAGTGTCAATGTGATGTTTGATGCATGGATCGGCGAGGACCCTTTGTGCTGATGGCTCACTTTTTTCGATGTCTCTGCTGGGTTTGAGAACAAGGTAGTTGGGGACTGGTTGGTAGGTGAGTGAGTTGAGGAAGGTCTTTCACCCATCATTGTGCGAGCGGATTTTCCAGATTGGCATAAGCAATAATGGTGGTGCGGCCCGTTGGATTTTCAATGGTCTGAGCAAGGTCTCGACAGCATCGGCTTACCTGTTCGCTCTTCGAGAAAGGTTTCCTTTGCAGGTTTTAAAGGCTGGAGACCCAACATGGTCCAACATCTGGCGGCTTAGAGTTGGACCTCGTATCCAACATTTTGTGTGTTGAATTCTAAAAGGAAGGTTGCCGGTCATGGAGGTTCTTTGGAGGTTTTGTATGACGACTGATTGTGATTGCCCCAGGTGCGGGGAAGGCCCCGAGACTATTGAGCATGCCCTCTTCAGTTGTCCCTTTGTGCTAAATGTTTTCAGCGGATTGCATTGAAGGATGGCTTGGTGTTGCCTAGATGGGATCCTGAGGTGTTGTTGGAGCTCCTTGTTAGTTCTTCTGGAGGAGATAATGTGGGCAAACTAAGACCTCACCTGGCCTATGGCATTTGGAGCATTTGGAAGGATCGCAACAGCATCATATTCAATTTGGAGGGCGGTTCAGCATAGGCTTTGGCTTGCAGAGTCTCCAGACTGGTTAAGGAGCAGTTGCGGTTGAGCTCCAAGACTGGTGCTAACTGCGATGCCTCAAGGCATTGTCATGGACTTCAGGTTCTATAGACGGATGCATCCTTCGAGCCCAACTCCTTCTCTGCAGCTATTGGCATGGTATGCTCTTCTCGCTCTGGTTCCTTAGACTGGGCGTTGGGTTGGCCGGTTGGTGTGGGTTCGGCTTTACATGGTGAGATAGTCGCGGTGGCTTTGGCTATTAGAGAGGCACAGTCGAGGGGTATTACTAAGCTTATGGTGGAATCTGATTCATTGGATACTGTTCAGATCCTCAATGGTGCCAGACTTTGGCCGAAGGAGCTAGAAGGCTTGGCGAGGAATATATGGTTTGAAGTGTTAGCTTTTGAGTCCGTGTCCTTTTTGCATATTCCCAGGCTTAGCAATTGTGTAGCGGATAACATTGCTCGCTACTGTCGTAGTCTCCAAACGAGTTTTGTTTGGTCGAGGGTTGATGGACATGCGGCTCTAGATTGTATTCAGTAGTGGATTGTAGTTCTTAGCCTTTTGGCTCATCTAATCAAAAAAAGAAAAAGAAAAAAAAAGAAGGTGGCCCTGAGTGGCAAAAGGAAACGAGGAATGGCTCCAATATGCGAATTATCCCGTAGTTACATACATATTAATAATTTCAGCCTTAACTAGTCAGGATTGATGGAGCCCAGACCTGTGTTCTGCTCAAACTCGGCTTGAAATAAGTTTCCGGCTAAATAAGGCTAATCGAATTTGGCTCATTAAACTTTGGGATGAACTTGATCGGGTTAAGCTCGACCCATTCAATTATTTTGACAGAAAAATCTTGAACCTGATTTGAAGTCACATAGAATGGTTGGTGGTGGCTTCCATTCCATGACGGTGAATGTTCTAAACTGACAAAGAACTCTGTCCAAGATTCGTACTGTTTGGTATCATTTCCTTGGTGATTTCTATACAATCTAATCTATATAAGATGACTTAAAGATGAAAGACGAAACTCCAACAACAACAACACTATGAATCACATAGAGAAGTGACACCAAGTTGGATCATTTCTAAACATTGAAATTAAGATACAAAAGGGCAAAAAGAAAAACGAGCATCACCAGGCCTGCCAACTTCTCTTTGGCGCGGGCGGCGGTGTGAGAAGGTCTAGCATCGTCTCCTTCTCCTTCGGCGTCAAAGGAACACCTCTGACGAGGTTTAGCGCCATGATGTGCACATTGGTCTTCCGCCTGTGCCTTTGATAAGCCCACACCCCTGCAGCTGCGCCAGCGACAATGACCTGCTCATTGATCAATAGATTACCATTGTTAGCAGAGCAATTTTGCCATAAAATCAATTACAATTTATCCGATTGAGCAGAAATTCACATAGAACCTGAACAGACGTTCCAACCGATTACGTGAACAAGCTCATGAGCATTACCATAAGAGTGATGGATGGAAATAGAAGGCGCTATAGAATCAAGCTTTCTGGTAATAATAAACTGGACTTAAAATTAATCTAAAAATGAGATTGTTTATAAGCATAAAGCTTAAAGATTCCCTGTTTTCAAACAAGTAAAATAGTCTGCTTGTGCATAGCCAAAAGCAACAATTCGCATGAAGCTAACCGGTGATAACCACAGAGCCGCAGTCTGCAGATCAAATTTAGGGGCATAGAGCACTGTCTCCCCGAAGTCATCCTCTAGCTTTTTATAGACCTCCTTATCACTCTTACCCAATCGAATCTCATCTCGAATCAGCTGCAGTGATGTTATAATATTAGTTAGAGAATTAGCAGTGAACTAGACTCATAATTTACAAGGACAAAAATACTTGAAGCAGCTGATGACATACAAGCTACAACAACCTGATGCAATCTACATGGCCATACAGGCCACCAGTTATATACACATTCCAAAGATTCTAAAGTGACGTTAGAACTGCTTGGGCCAATTCGTGTACTTGCAGTGTAGAACAAAAATATCTATATCAGGTTGCGATTTTGCTTGTAGAACAGTGGAATGAAATCAAAATTAAGCAGATGATTCATAGGATATGATTAATAAGAATTTTGGGCTCCAAATCGAGTCCAAATTTTAAACAATGAATGCTCTTATAAGAATAGCGATGAAACAATTCTTCACTTTAAGCTGCAATTTAGATTTATCAAAACATTAGCACTTTTCATCCCACTTTACTCTTTTTCGTTCTTCGATCCCTGTTCCTTCTTTGTTCATTTTGTTTGAGTGAGAGAAGTAGAGGTGCAAAAACAAGTAGCACTCTCCTCTCCTCTTTGCACACATCATGCTGATATGTGTTTAGATAGAACAGCCCTAATGTCATGCTTGACAATCTAACCAAGAAAGTGATTAAAATCAACAACAGAAAAGGAGCAAAAGGTCGAAGTATCACCTTCCTCAGAAGAATGGCGACATCAGCCTGTGAGTCTTCGATTGATTGGCTCCCGCACTCTGTGCACCGAACATTGTGGCTAATGTTCCTAGCCCGGGCTTCTATGGTCTGTGCCTTCTTCAATTCTTCTTCACTCATCATCGCAAACCAATCGCTACAGCCTCAGTATGCTGCCACATCAAAGAGAATTATGGTTAAGTGCTCCAATTCCTATCAAGCTGCACAGATTAACATAAATCTCAAAACATCTGCACTTCAAGCTCAGTTAATGTAACAAAACCCAACAGCACAAAAATCCACCAGCGGAAAATAAGAGAACAAAATGAATAATCTATGAACCAACTGTCTCAAAACATCTCCAGCCATACAATTGAACCACTATGATCCGAATGCGAGCACTTTGATCATGAGGTATACAAACACTGGTGATCAGCAGAAGAGACCAATAAACTTCTATTATGGGTACTATAAAATTCACTCCTTTTGCCCTATAAACGATATATCACACAGATGGGTCCATGTCCTTATAAGATTCGTCTTATAACCAATGAAATGCTCATTTTCAACAGATGGGTGCGATATTTAACAAAGTCGTCACAATTTTTGCACCCAGCGAGGAATCGAATAAAAGATTATGCAAAGAAATGCAACAAAATCCAGTCATGTGGGAGGGATTGGGAAACAAAGCACGAATCGAGCATCCCAAAACCGAGGAAGCGATTCCAATGCTCGAAGTGGCACAGTCGTACCTAACTAGTAGAAGAAGACGGCCAATCGAGAAGCAAAGCAGAGGTTTTGCCCACCTTTGCGACTTCGGATCTTGTCTTTCCACAGCCTAAATACTTATGTGAATAATGATTATTATTTAAGATGATAATATATTTTACCAAACTCTTTGGTTCCATTCTAAAAATGATCCCTTGAGTAATTTTGTCAAGCAGCTTGTTTTCCAGTGGCTTATCCGTTCACAATTTCTTGTATCATTTCATCAAACAGTTCATGTGCAGTAAGTTCAACAAATCATAAATCCATCACCCTCAAAAACAGATGCATTGATTTGATTACAAAGAAAAAATTTAGTATTACAGGGATTGACAATTAAAAACAGAACCAAGAAAAGACGTAGAAAAAAATAAAAATCAAGGGAAATCTATACATGAACAATTGCTTTATTATGTTTTACCTCAAAGCTCCACACGAAACGAATAACAAGCGGGGATGAGAGCAGCGACGTAATAAAAAAGGGTCATATCTACACAACAAAACGACCCCGATTTCGAACTATTTACAATAAGACTTAGGGTCACCTGTTTAATCCGTTTGGTTGGGGGGACGGTCGACTTGAATGGTCACCTATTTAATCCGTTTGATCGTGACGGTCTATTCGGATCAAGGGAATTTTGGGAAAGTAAAAATGGGAATAAATTAGTAATAATTATTTAGAAAAAAAATGTTTAGACGTAAATGTGAGAATAGCGATAGATATAGTTTATTTTTTTATTTATATTTTTAATTTTATGAGTATTGAGATTTTTATTTATATTTTTGATAATTTTTAATAGGGATAGTCAATTTCAAACTATTTTTGTTTATAAATGCATCGATATTTACGTCACAAATACTATAATATATATAGTATACTATAACATATAACACATATTAAATAATACAAAATATTATAAAATATAATGCATTCTCAATTATATTATAAAAATATATAATTATTATATATTATAATATATAATGTTGTGCCAATTATGTCAAGTTTCATGGTATGCATATTTTCATTCGTGTCTTTATGTCTAGGGATTCACCATATAATAATATTAAAATATTCCCTTTACTATTCGTATTTATGAAAAAATGAAATCAATTAATTATTAAATAAAATTCATAATTCTCACCTTAACTCCGATTTCAAAAATGAAGATAACTTGACGGGTCAATAAACGTGGATTTGAGACCTCATCCCACCATATTCAATTCATCCTTCTAATCCAATGACGTCTGAGGATAAACTAATTTAGGAAAACTTATAAGGGCATTTTCGTGATAAGCTCGATTATTCTTTCGCTATCCATGGTCTCCTATCTTTGATTTCTCCAACGATCCCAAGAAGTATGGCTTCGACGATGGAGGACCCCCTTCCGGCTGCCGTGACCGCTATCTCCGGAGGAGGAGGACGGAGCTGGAGCATCCATGGCCGGGCGGAGATAACCGAGCGTTACGAGATCCTCGAGCGGATCGGCTCCGGGGCATACGCCGACGTTTACCGTGGGCGGCGCCGCTCCGACGGCACCCTGGTGGCGCTCAAGGAGGTACATGATTACCAGAGCTCGCTTCGGGAGATCGAGGCGCTCCAGTTCCTCCGCGGCGCCCCTAACGTTGTGGAGCTACTCGAGTACTTCTGGCGCGAGGACGAGGACGCAGTTCTGGTGCTCGAGTTCCTCCCCGCCGACCTCGCCGGCGTGGTACGGGACGCTAAGGAGGGGGAAGGGTTGGGGATCGGAGAAGTAAAGCGGTGGATGTTGCAGGTGCTGAGCGGGGTGGACGCTTGCCACCGGAGGGGTGTGGTGCACCGGGACCTCAAGCCGTCGAACTTGTTGATCTCGGCCGAGGGGATGCTCAAGATCGCTGATTTCGGGCAGGTGCGTGCGCTTGGAACTCCGACCAGTTGGTCTACGTCTTGTTACCTTAGTTTCTTGAGCTTATTTATCTGGGTTTTAATCGTGGAGGAGAAATCTTGATTTTCTTTCTAAAGTTTAGTCTTTTGGATTGAAACAATGATCTTGGTGAAGAGATCATCGATTCTCTTCAAAAGTTTCTACTTTTGAGATTGAAATTTTTTTTTTGATGTGTTTGTAATCAATGGTTTTGTAATGTTTCTTGTTCACGATAGAACTTCGATCGCCTTAACTTCGAGAATTAGAATCGACTGTTTGTATTTGTGTACATCCTTATGTACACTCTTGTGACTATTTTGAAGAAGTCGATAAGTAGTTCTCTTTGCTCAGGCCTTTGCTAATGGAATGAAGCTACTAGTAACATGGTTAGTCAGTGTGCAAACTAGACTAAGAGAACGTACTCCTTTTACCATTCCACCATGCTTTATAAGAGGTGAAAAGCCCTTTCCATCTTCATTCTTGCTGTCAAAGATACTAAATTGGAAAAAAAAATAGACTACTTGTTTGGGTTTTGGTTTTGGTTTTGGTTTTATGATGGTTGTAGCTTAATTAGGACACTGAATAACAAGTTAGTGTTATATTGTACATATTAGCTATTTACTGAGGTGAATATGGACTCTAGTCATCTTAACTCTTCAGTCCTTTGTTGAAGTTTGCTAATGATATCTTTTAATCATGTTGCTATGTACATGTTCTCACTTCAAATGCCTGAACAAGTAGTCGAGAGGTATATTTGATCCGATAAAAATCTCTTCGCCTTGGCTGTAGTTCTTGACCCACCAAAGAAATTTTTCTGGTTGCTATATTGATTGGATATGCCTACGCTTGAAATTTTAACTGGACTACTTTTAAAGCTATAACCTGCTGCTCAGACTTGTAATCTTGTTTTCGTTTAATTTTGGTCTTCACAATCCATCTCAACTCAATTAAAGGTCACTGCTCCACTTAGCATAACGAGTAGGGGATTACACATCTGCTAGTCTATACACCTGCTTTTTCTTTGAACACTTAGATCTGCCTTACCAGCCAAAATGGTTTAGTTACTACCCACTAATCCGTACTTGCTAGATGATTTTCTCAATTGACAGGCCACCTTAAATTTTTTTTTGTGGAATTGAAGGCTTTGGTTATTTTTGCCTTGTCAGGCAAGGATTCTCCAAGATGCTACATTCCTCTCCAAAAATTCACATGAACAGGATTCAGAAAATGAGACATGGATACCTCCACAAGCTGCAATTGTTCCAGATGGTCCTGAAGTGCAAACTTCCCTAGAACCTAAGCCTATTAATGAAGCAGATTATATGTGGCAGCTGGCAGGCCTCAAACCTGAATACATCGATAAAGATATTGGTTTTCAAGATGGTGTTGCATCTTGTCTAGCTACTTGTAGTACTGTAGGTGACGAAGAGGATCCCTTGAAGGGATCCTATTCGTATGAGGCATATCAAGGAGAGTTGGAAGATGACTCTGGTGCTCTCACTTCCTGTGTTGGAACTAGATGGTTTAGGGCTCCCGAGTTGCTCTATGGCTCAACAAGCTATGGGTTCGAAATTGATCTCTGGTCATTAGGCTGCATTCTTGCTGAGCTTCTTAAATTGGAGCCTCTCTTTCCTGGGACGTCGGACATCGATCAGCTTGGTAAAATTGTCAGTGTATTAGGAAACTTGACTGAAGAAGCTTGGCCGGGTTGTTCAAAGTTACCTGACTACAACAAGATTTCTTTTAATAAGGTCGAAAAGCCCATCGGACTGGAAGCATGTTTGCATGGCCGCTCCTCTGCTGAGCTTAACATTGTACAAAAACTTGTTCGCTATGATCCCGTGGGTAGAGCTACTGCTGCTGAATTGCTAGATGATAAGTACTTTGACGAAGAGCCTCTGCCAGTTCCTTTGAATGACTTGAAGGTTCCTTCTAAAAGGGATGGGCAAGATGAAAGTTCGCCAATGTGGGATTATAACGGTATGGAATCAGATTCCGATCTGGAGTTTGGCAGCACGGATGTGACAACCACCGATAAGGGTTTCTCAATTCGATTCTCATGATCGATAGCAGACACTTTTCTATTTATCAGACAGAGAACAAGGCATAGAGCTCGGACCTCAGAATAAGCTTATTTATAATCCTATTGTGCCCTCGGAAAATTCTGAACTAGAGCTCAGGAAGGGTCAAGACCAAAGCTATGCACTTGTATTAGGTGATTAAGTTTTGATTCCTTACGTGTTGTATTATTATTGTATTTAAACCCTGTATCATTATTCAAACAAAGCAATCATGGATCAAAGTAACTTATAAACATCTTGATTTACATGTTGTAAACATGTCTTAACTCATACTCTAGCAGAAGTTTTGTATATATGCTTTTCAAGAGCCATTAGTGGTTCTAAAGCTCATTCATTTTCTAAGAAGATTGTGCACGTATGTAGTCTTTTTATAGCAAAAGAAAGAGAAGCTGTCTACAGTTCCAGTCGTCCACTGTATCTATGTTTTCAAGTAGTTCGATGGTTGTTTCTGTGCATATAGAGCAAGTGGAAACAGCATTCCAAGTAAAGGTGCATAAAAAATAAAGAGAAGAATTAATAACATACAGAGAGGCTGATACAATATAGATGTATCTAAACCAATAGATAACTTCATAATAATCATATTCCGTGATCTGCGTCGATTCGCACATGACATAAAATGCATGAATCACATGATACACCATAGACAGGAAGAAGAAGAAGAAGAAGAAGAAGGGAACTAAAAGCAGGCCGTAGATGGAGGCAATAGACACAAGTCTCAATCATATTCACAGGTCTGCCCAATAATCTCACTGCTCCTGCTTGAATATTTGATCCTTTCTGCTCGCAATGAATAAATAAATTGAGGGGCCAGAAGAGAGAGATGATGAGGGGATTCAGCCATATTAATTGCAGAAGCTTTCACCTGTGACAGAAAGAATGTGAAAATGTGTTAATATACATCACAATTCTGACGAGAAAACAATTGTAAACGGTACATGGTGGACCGTGGAACATCAATTGGTGTTGACAGAGGACATGTCAACACTTTGCAAATTTATTCTCTGTTGGAAGTTGCCATTTAATGATACAAATGTGAAATAGATGTATAAATGGGGGATTGGTATGCAAAAGTGGTCAAGATAGCTGGAATAAACAGATTGATACCTCTATGCAGGGGGTAGTAGTGAGATTTCAATTTCCTGGAGTGATTTGCCTTTGGTCTCGACAACATTCCTCCCGACAAAAATTGCAGCTATTAAGCAAAAAGATGCAAATATCGTGTACAAAATATGTGCTCCCAGTACCTCCAAGAGCCGCAGAAAGAGCAGGCCAACAAAGAAATTCACTACCTGAAATATTTAAAAACAAGAAGAAAGAACTCTGACATGGTTAAAAATATTCGGCAAGTTGATAGAGCAGTAGCACAGACTATTCCAAAACAATAAGAGTCAGAAAGAAAGCCGCATTCAGATCATAGGTATTCCGCTTTTGGCCAAACATAAGAAATGGAACAAAGTAGAAAATTTATGGCATGTCATACAAGCATAGTGCCAGAACTCACAGAAGATACATGTTATCCATCATACATGAATGGCAGATATCTTCAAAGCGCGACTCAACACCAGCCATCTTAACTCTATCCAGATTTCCTAGCAAAGTGTTCTTACCCAGTGAACAGACATGCATAACGCCATAAGTGTTCTTACCCAGTGAACAGACATGCATAATGCCATAGCCTTCGCTCGAATTCTGCTTGGAAAAATCTCAGGTAAAAGAAGACCGGGAACTGGACCAGCTCCCAATGCAAATGCCAGCACAAACCTGCAACGGCAAGTAGTTAACTTGGAATAGTGACTTCATAAGAAACTTCAGAAATTATCTAGAACATGATAAAATTGTCAATGAGCTGGAAAAGATTTTTAGCTCCACAAGTTTCTTTCCTCATGAAATCAATCTCTTAAAACATGATGCAACAATAACTCTCTTTTAAGCCCGAAAGTAAATATGAGCAATTATGGTCTATCCTTGTGTTTAGGCACCAACACAGAACTAATCTATTTGAGTTTCATTTTGATACTTACAATAACATCCCACCTACAGATAGGTACAGAGTTCCAGGGAAACTTGATGCAGTGGCTTGAAGGCTCATTGCCACAGCCTGAGAAGGCATAGGTATGAAGACATTAATGATCATGACAACTATCATGTATTTGTAAAGAATGCTCAAGGTAGATGATGTTAATTATCCATCAATGATCCCTAATGCTAAAAAGCCATTACCATAGCCAGAAAACTCCCCAACAATAGAACTTTCCTTCCTAGTTTATCCATCAAAAGCATTGCAACAATTGAGCCTGGAATGTCAAAGAAGATATGTTAGGTGTCAACTCAAACAAATGCTACTAACACAAGAAGCACCAAATGTACCTGATAGATTTGCCAACCCTATGCATATGTTGGCCACATCGGAGGGCACACCCGCACCTCTAAATACAGTTGAGGAAAAGTAGAATACAGCATTTATGCCTGATAGCTGTTGTAAAGCAAACAGTGTTGTTCCAATAAAAACCACTGTAAACAGACAAAAAGAGACTTGCAATGAACAAAAGTTCTGTGACACAGACGCTTCAGAATCAAAATTGCAATAAAAGCAGCAAGCAAAAACTCTAAAGCAGAGTATCTGCATATGACAGAAGCACCTCTAAAATGGCGACCATAGAGCAACTCTGAAAACGTAATGCTTTCTGCATCATCACCTCTATTAGAGCGTGATAACTCTGTCATTGCTGATTTAACATGGGATGCTCCCAAAAGTCTTTCTAGTGCAGCTTCTGCTTCACCAATCCTTCCACGCTGGAAAACCGAATTAGAAATTATAATAGCAATGACCTCAATTATAGTAGGAAATGTCATGCTACATAATTACATCTCATTCCCTGTCTGACAAACATAAAATCACGGGTATTAAAGACTTATGTTCCAGATATATATCCCACAAATATATGGGATATGAACCTTTAAACAGATTTTTGTTCCATTTATTCACTTCGCAAGTTTCCATATATGTCATCAGTTAATCCCTGAATCAAGTCAATTGTTCCTCAAGAACAATATGAATACAATAGTTGAGCACATAAGTGCAAGACTTGCTTGTAAGCAGCCTGCGATCTACACTAGCCAGTATATCATCCTTCAACAAACATACTTTTTTAGTATCCCTCTTGCAGATTATTAGCCAATACACAAGTCAAGTTCTCATGAAAATTTCATGAACCAACCACAGAGTACCTGAAGTTTATGTTCACCCAGCAACACAAAGAGTACATAAAGAAAGCAAAGAAAAGGAGAAAAAGGAAAGGATCTAATAAACTCTATGCCCTGTATTTTTTATTTGTTTTTTGACTTGAAATCGACCAATCTAATTTCTTATTCCACTAGATATTTGAGGCAGGCTCACGCGTAAAGATTCATAAAAGGATAATCACCAATTATGTGAAAGAAAAAGCTAGCTACGAAGGCATCCACTGTGTAAAAGCAGCACTAGCATGGTCAATTTTTTTCCAGGAGACTTGATACTGTGACATACAAAGCACAATCATCTTTTAATCTGACAAGTTAACTCCAGGATGTGTGTGTTTGTGACCTATTAAATAGCAAGAGCAATTATCAAACTACCAGAAAAGCTACTATAAGTGATAGATTATCAGGAGTGGAAGCGACTTACTTTATAGAGCCAAGGAGGACTTTCAGCACAAAACTCCATGAAGAGAGCAAGTAAAGCAGCAGGAATAGCAGATACCCAAAAGCACACTCGCCACCTATTCGGGGCGTGCAGTAATTGTGACATCCTCTAAAGCTAGAATAAAAATGACATCTATGACTAAAACAACGGGTTAGATGGAAATCTCCTCACCAGCCATTGACTTCCTTGACTGGGATTCCCAAAAGGAGAGCTCCTAAAATGCCAAGACAGGTTGCAATCTGAACAAGACTTCCATAAGTGCCCCTCACAAAAGGAGGAGAAACCTGAATGTTATGAGAAACAGGAACATATGTATTTAGGGACAGGTAACAGCACAAAATGATACCGCTCAATAATAAGAAAACTGCATTATAACCACTTTCCATACCTCTGTAACATAAAGAGAAGCCACAGGTGGACCCAAGCCCATCCCAATTCCAACAAAAAATCTACCAGCAAGCATCCCTGTCAAGGTTTTTGCTGACGCACTGCAAGTGCATGATCATAAAAAGTTTGCAATTGTAAGACTCCAGACAAAATCAACCTTAAAAGCAAAATAATACTTGATGCTTTGCAATTGCCTGCAATTATTTTCATCGAGAGATGGGAACTTCAGAACAACTCACCAAAAAATCTTTGAACCAAAGTTGACACACAAGATGCATAACTTATTTATTGATATACAGAAAGAGCAACTATATTAAACTGAAAAGGGAGTAGAAAGTGTGATATCCTTATCCCAGTTAATTGCTCACAGCTTCCTTGGACAAAGGGCATACAAAGTTTCTTAACCCTACTTGCAAGCTATAGTTAATTGACTTGTTCATGAATCAAAGCAAATAGCAAACTAGAAGATCCGAAAACAAAAGCAAAAAGAAAAATACAAAAGAACAACAAACTGAATTTAACCTTACATCATTTACCAAACATATGCAGAAATAAGAAGATAAGGAAATAGTGCTACCTCAGTGAAGCTCCAACAATCATGGGAAATGCACTCAACTGAAAAGCCCTGCGACGGCCTAAGCTATCTGCAATCCAACCACTGAACAAACATCCGAGAAAGGCACCACCCAAGCACATGCTTACCACAAGCCCTGCATCAAACAACAATCAGATATTCCATTGCACGAACATTAGGCAAAAAGGGATAAACCTCTGTTCCTCATTCTCTACCTTCTTCCAGGGTATTGCCAGCAAAACCAAGATCCAAAGATATGGTCTCCAATGGTTCGTTAACAACTCTGCAGCAATGTTTAAAAGTTCACAGTTTTATACTCTGACATAATTCCAATTCTCCAAAACATCATTCACAACCTGCCAGTGATACCCACCCGACATGGTAGCCAAACAAGAAGGAAGAGATGGTTGCCACACATATATGCGGCAAAGAAAGCCTCCACGAAGGGTTGCCAATTTCTTGCTCCATAGCATCCAGCAAGCGAACTAATAACAAAGCCCGTTAGGAAAATACTGAAACAATGCTTCTCTATTTATGACAAATTTGATCGCAATCCGCAATGCTGATTTACTAAACTCTAATGCAAGCAAAGTTGAATTTAAACCAAACTCAAACTCCACGAAAACCAGGAAAATGTTCTTTTGTAACCTAGCCCCCCGGGCTCATCTAATCAAAAAAAGGAAAACCAGGAAAATGTAAAGTGAGAACATAAGCCTCGGGATAGCTATGAGCACCCTGATGATATCCCACACAAATACACTCAAATTGGTTTGAAATAAACCGCGTCTCCAAACATCTAAGCTAATAACAAATACCAATCTACAAAAGCAAGTCACCTCCCCAAAAAGTGGACATTTTGATCACAGAGCTACATAATTCACCTGAAACAACCGCTACCCATATCGCCAGACACCTGAAAACACAAGATAAACCGACTCACCCGAGCTCTCGTCGCCGCAATCCGTGGCGCCCGCAAGGTCCTTAGACGACATCCTCTTCTTTATTGAGGAGCCGAGCTTCCACCTCATGATCTCGGCCGCCAATGCCGCTCTCACAAACCTGGACCACTCCACACCCACAAATTACGTCAAAATACAGCTCTCTGGATCACTCCGGATCGAACTCGAGATCTCCCTCGCTATAAAAAAGGACGAACCAGGAGGAGGAGGAGGAGGAGATCGAGGGTACCTCCAAGCCAACATGAGACAACGCTCTTCTACCGAGATCTTAAACTAACATGCGCCTAGGCGTCTCCCGATATTATAATGGCTCCTACGCCGTGTCTCGGGTTTCAGGCCGGGGCGGTGGCCGCTGCTAACGTGCGCCGATCGATCCCCTGGGGTGGCGAATGGCGATGGTGATGTCACACACCTCGACGGGCGAGGACGATGAGCTTTATTAATGGGGAGAGTAAAAGAGTTCGACAAGGTGGGGCCCAATCGGGGCGACCGCAAGGACGTGGCGGCCAAGGATTGATAGGGGCTGGGTAGCGTGTGAGGCTTGGTGACTGGTGTGGAGCCGATTAATGCGGACCGTCGAACATGAATCGACTGGACTACTCTCTGGAGTAAAAATGAAATTAACTGAAATAGGCTAACTCGAG
Source organism: Narthecium ossifragum (assembly GCA_963920575.1). Classification (NCBI taxonomy): domain Eukaryota; kingdom Viridiplantae; phylum Streptophyta; class Magnoliopsida; order Dioscoreales; family Nartheciaceae; genus Narthecium; species Narthecium ossifragum. Next base: position 23,704,205 of record OY986968.1, read on the forward strand.
GACTATTAATAAGATGTCGTGTTATCACCTGAGACGTCTAACTTTTTTGAGGATAGCTAAACTCGGCCCACGTGTACTATGTTGCATTAGCAGCGGTGGGCAGCATCGATTTAAATGTGCAGTGTCCTTGCTTGCTTCGCTGGACGCATTCGATGAAATTAGAGCTGTACGTACATGGGCCAAGTTTTGTTTTTCGGGCTTGGTCGGAGATCGGGCCGGAGCTCTTGAGTCCATTACCGTACTGGAGGTCGTTTACTTTAGAGCCGAAGAATGTGGGCCAGCTAGCGGGTCGCGCCAGGACGTCTGCCGCCAATGTCTTGGGTACTTTGCCTAGGCTGCTTCTGACTGTATCGGCCCAAGATTGGGTCCCTCTCTTGGATTAACCTAGTCCATGTTTCGGCCCAAATGCCTAAGTTGAGATCGGCCATAGATAAACCTGGCTGAGACCGGGTCGAGCCAAACCCTAGGGTAGAAGGTCTGATCCACGTTTGCAGATTTCTGGACTGGAGCCGAATCAAGTTTGGGGCAATGGGCCTTGGTCCGGAGGTTTGCTGTTTTGAGCACTTGGTTTAGAATACTCAATTTCTGGTAAGGTTTGGCCCATCTAGATTGACAGGCCAGCCCGGTTTGCCTTTTAGTCTGTTTGTCAGAGTTGCATAATAGGCTGAGCCGGATCCGTCTGGGAGTTGGGAAATTTTTTAAGCGCTGGTCGAAGTCTCCCCAAAAAGAAAAACAAATAATAACCGTATTGGCGGGCGTGAAAAGGTAGACTAAATCAAATTGGAAGATGACTGTAAGCATCTTTCAAGTCCGCGTTCTTCTGTTCTCGTCTTACGTCACGGCAGTCACCGCCATCGGCTTCCATCTCTCTCCCTCCCCGCCGCCTCCGAGGTCGTTAACGGGGAATACATGAGATGCGTCCCCGCGAGCGAGACCAGGCAGCGTCGCCGCCGTCACCGATGATGGTTGCGCCGACACGTGCTGGCGGAAGCCTAAGCAGTATGGTGGTGCGGCCGTCGGACAACGGTGTTGGCGGAGGGAGCAACGGGGAGGCGGGCGAAGCCCGCGCCGAGGATGAGCGCTGGGAGGAGGAGCAGCAAGACCATCCGTCACCTCTTTCGCGGCTCCGTGCCTCGCCTCGGGATCCGTACAGGCGCGATTCTCCCAGAGATGCTCGCCGGCGGGATTCTCCGCTGGTTGGCCTTCGCCACCGTGATGGCTCCTCGCCGAGGATGGATTTCCGCCGGCGCGAGGGGTCGCTGGGGTTCCGTCCGCGCTCAGAGCGGTTCCATGGGGATCAAGGTCTGCTTCTTATTTCTTCTTTCCGCAAACCCTAGGTCGTAGAGCCTTCTATGATCTTGAATGATTGATTCTCTTGTTTTTATGTGGGTATATTTTATGTCTTTCTTAGATTTGTCTCAGAATTTTTATGCAATGAAACAAGTTGACATTGGGAATTAGGTTTCGGATATGTTGATTGCTTTGTGTGTGTTTACCAAGATTACCAGAGATCGATTCTTGCTAGGTCGGGATCTTGTAAACGAGGAGTTGGTGCATGACTTATATTAGACTCTGACCTATTGCATATGATTTTTCGGTCTTTCACTTATGATAGTTTTTCAATGAACACTTTGAACTTCTTTGCAAGATGTGGAAAGCAGATTGAAAACCAATATTGTAGAATGGTCATGTTAGGATGCTGCGAAGGTTTTAGTGTATTATTTCAACCAGGGCCTAGGTATGTTTACTATGGACTATTAGTGTAACTGATTGAAGACGTGAAAAAATGTGATAATATATGACCGTAGCTAAAATTTGCATAACTGAGATTGCAAACTTTTAGTACAAGGCTACAAATATGAGGGAGAAGCATAAAGAATGCTTGAAATTATTATGATTTGCTCCCCTTAGCCTGCCCTTGTCTGCCAAATTCAACTTCCAATCCAATTGTCTCTAGATGAAAGATACTGAATCTCGTGTGCTTCCTGTCTGTGTGGAAAATTGGTAGAAAATCTCTGATAGCTTGGCTATGGCTTTAGTATTTCCCATTTTCGGGAAAGGTAACAGGAATGAACATCAAAGTTTTATGGTAGCAATAAATATGGAAGTGTGAACTCCTATGGTGCCTTTTTCCCTTCAACTACTGAATGATGGACAAGTTAATTTGCGTACTTGCATCATCATCTTAATATGGGGCATGGACACATGTAAAGTGTCAGCATCAAGTCCTTAGTCTTTCTATAATGTCATACTTCTTGTTGAGCTACTTACGCAATACAATTGTAGCTTGCATTGAAAATCCTGATAGAGCCTGCAAGTCTCACATCTTTTTCTACCAGTAAGCTCTTGCAAGAAAACCTGTTGCAGTTATCATTGTTGACTTCATTATGGTGCTGGTGACTTTTCTGTTCCTTCCTGTGTAGTCATTTAAGTGATCAATTGTCCTATGAGTCATGGATGGGAACAGTCGTGTGTATTGCCATTTGTTTGGCACTCGTCTACCCTGTTGGCGATGGTTATGTTTATTCTTCTCTTAGCATTATCGTCATAATTGTTGGTCACGGTTTGACATCACATACCTGATACTACAAGGGTCTGGTTCTATTGCTCTTTCAAATTTTAGGTGAATGCTGTCTAATCACTATATGACTGCCATTATGAGTGAGCTCTTGAGTTAAGTGCAAATTTCTCCTCTTGAAAATTTTGCGCATAAATATACCTTTTCCTCCACAATTGTTAGGTTATCGTGACTAATTGAGCGATGACTTGACTTCTATGAGTTGTTCTCAGCCCTGTATTATTGTAAAGTGTTGGTTCTAGATGCCATTCATTACCAGAAAGACCAAAAGAGTTTAATTGGTATACTGTTCTACATTTGGACCATGTTCCCATTAGTATGGTGGAGGACTACAGTATAAACATATCCTTAATTCTTTTATGTGCTAATAAATCATTAAGTCAAACAGCCCTAATGAAGTTGCAATCCATGATTATTTAACCTTGACGTTTGTCTTTTTTCACTAAGGTCATATTGTTAAATTGTGTCTGTCTTTATGTTTCCAGTGTTCTAATTTTGGATGATCTCTCATCAGACGTTTATGATTTGCTAGTCTATTATGCTTTCTTTCATGTATTTGCCCCTTGTCTATGCATGCCCAGTACGAAGGTCAAGCACTTTGTAAAAAAGTTCAGGTTAGGCCAAATTGAATATAAATTTTGATGTTCTGTTGTTACAGCTTAGAAGCTGCCTGGCTTGGATGCAAGGGCTGTGGTAAGCAGAGATTGATTTAATATGGGTTCAGATATTCAAAAATTCCATTTTTGGGCAATGTTTTATGGGACATGATGTAGTCTAAGGATGGATGTTGGATAAAGACCATTTAAATCTGCACTGTGATTGAGGTATGATGATTCTTGATGGCAGTACTGCAGTAGTAAAATATTGTGTTTGGCTTTACCTTGGATAGAGGAGCCATTCTTTGCTCTGGTCTAGCCACCGGACCAGCATTTGTGACAAAGCTTCATGGAAAAGCGCAGCTAGCAAATTCATCATGAATGGACTTGGTTTTAACCGCTGGAGATGGTATAAGGGTTTAGGTTAAGTGCTGAGGACCAAATTGGTGGTTTCTCATACTTTCTAGAAATATGCTTAAAATTGGGTGAAAATGAATCGAGCGAGAGCATTGTTTTATTGCACTTTACTCTGTTGATTAACTAATGGAATTTTTACTGGCCTTGCTATAGAACATTAGTACAGACCAACTTAATGGTGGTTTATTAGTTTGGCTTTGCAACTTTTAATTGAAGACGAATAGTGGAACTTGCTTTCCTGGTTGAGTTTGCTATATGTACACTGGTTTTAACTTATTGAGGGTTCATGAGGTATTATGAAATCAACCAGCTCTGGAAGTAGATTGTTAACATGCTAAGTGGCTTCATAAGGGAAAAAAAGATTGAAATATATTGTCTGTTCTTGGGTGATGGACATAAATTTTTGCTTATAAATTTGTTGGGATAGGATCTAAAAGTGAAGGCTGGAAGGTTTGTTAAGCGAAACTGATGCCGATTTCTCTATAATTTTATTGGGGCAGATGCTTGTCTTTACCTGACACTGGCTACTTTTATTTGAAATATATCTACAAGAATGAGGCAGGGGACATGGGTTCATTAGGGTGAGTTTTGCATGGCTGGAATTGTTCATCTTGTCCATGGAGCATCAGAATTTCAGTGGATACTGATGCATTTAGTAGCCAACTATGTTAGCACGCCACTTGGTCAAGGGCAGGACATGCCTTGGTTATAAAATAGTTTGGTTGATATTATTGGAATGTCAACTTCTGTCGAAGCAAGCAATTGATGGCTTATGAATAAATGACACGTATGTGACAAAGTCTGTTTTCTTGAATCCGTTACTTTGTGTCACTACTTTTCCCTTCCATTTGGTGTCACCTGGAGCAGGAGGTCATCCGCAGACAGATCTTCGTATGCAAGAATAAAGCAGGAGTATATTGAAAGTAAAGTTCCAAAGGTAGAAGGAAATGAAAATGACAAGCCAGAGATAGGTAAAGTACGTGGCTTATGCTGGGAGGATCAAGTGGTACTTCCTGTGCAAGATAAACATAGTCAGGGTCTAGACTGACAGATCAGACCTAGTTCTTGGATAATCTCTTTATTCCGAATGAAGCACAGTTCTCGATTGTTTGGACAGTATGTAAGCACTCGTGATTTAACTTTGGTAGCTAGTGCTCTCTCTTTTTCGGAATGATCAGCCAACAGGATGCATTGTGGATGGTGGCATTTGAACCAACTACTACTTGAAGGCTAAGGGAAACCTAGCTGGCTCTATTCTTGCTAACTATGGCTGAACTCAAGTGGAATCTTAAAGCCATTGTGATGTTAGGAATTGGGTATATTGATGTTAAAAGCAACTTAGTTTTGTTGCAATTGCTTGGCACATAGGTTTTAAACTGCACAGAGATGTAAAGTGAGAAGGATCCAGAATGACATTCATGAGCAATATTTGTTGCTTGTTGCACTTATTCATTGGGTAGACACTCTTCAGCCTTGGTTTTTTCACATTTGACATTGGCTGAATGTGCTCATTACAGTTCATGCATGTATGGAAGAGTTCCAGGGCAGGTATTCCTTTGGAGTTTCTAAGTTTTGCGTATGACATCCAGAAAACTGATGGCCTCTATTTCTCCTTCACATCTTGCTATTGTCGTTTTGCACCATAGCTTTGAAGCTTATTGGTCTTGTTTCAGGGTATGGTGTGAATGCAGGCTCTATCTCTCCTCCACGCCGTCATAGGCTGGATGATAGTCATTTTGTTTTGGAATTTAATCATCCAGTCAGACCAAGCTTGAGCCGTGGATTTCGAGGTGGAAGAGGTGGGAGATTTAGAGAAGTTTCACCACCTTATGGGCGTGGAAGAGGTGGCAGGTCATCTGGTAGGGGATTCAATGCACCTGGACGAGAGGGGTCGCCTCCTGATGGAGAGTATGTCCTCAGAAATGATCCAAATTTATCTCCTCGAGAAGGAGATTGGATTTGTCGAAACCCCTCGTAAGTGTGCTTTTAAGCATAATTGTTGCATACATTTGATGATTTGTGATTGATTTTGCCAGACCTGTATACATATCCTGCAGGAGCATCATTTGTTCCAGTCAATCTAATCGTTAACCTTTCACCCCCCTTGGCATAGTTACATTGTGTATTGTGCATTCTGCTTTTCAGGTGTGGAAATCTGAATTTTGCACGACGAACTTACTGCAACAAGTGCAATGAATTCCGGTTTGCACCTGAGCAGCATGGGCCAAGTCGTGATCCTAGGAGGAGCTACTACAGGTCGCCGCCCTTGCATGGCTCTCCACCGAGGTTTTCTGGTCCACCAGTGGAACGTGGCCAGCGAAGGAACATGAATGGCTACCTGTCTCCACCCCGTGGCTGGGGCACTGAGGATCCTACAGAATTTGTACCCATCTCACCTGTTAGGAGAGGAGGAAGGCTTCCTGATCGCTTGCATAGAGAGAGGCTGGAGTACCGTGAAGAGGAGTATAGGGAAAGGCGCAAGTTTGACTGGCCAGCCCATGAGGGTTGGGATCGCAGGGATCCTGAACGTGATGGGTTTGCACCTGAGAGAAGGGGATTTGATCGGCGTCCTCCATCACCTCGTGCCCATTGGGTTCGTGATGCGAGGGAGAGGAGTCGCTCGCCTATAAGGGAGCGTCCCCTTCAACGTCCTTTCATAGGTCGTGGACGAGGTGGCCGGCGCTATGATAGCTCCTATCTCGGCCGGGGGAGGGGTGAGGAATCTGATGTTCATGGACGTGGTTATCGCAGGGGCAATGATTCTTTCATGGGCCGAGGTCGTGGTGCCCCATGGAAGGAACGTGGATCATCATCGGCTTATTAAATGGCATTGAGTCCAAATTTTGGTCTGCTGGTCCTTTAAATGGAGAAGTTAAAAACCTAGGAATGGTGCTTGATTTTGATAGTCGGATGATTTCTCGCTTGTGTAAATTTTGGGGTCATACCATGCTTCTTCAGAGTTGTATTTCTCCATTACTATGTGTTTATCATGTTTTGAACTTGTTCCTGTTTGTTTGTTCATGACACTTATGGGATGTTCAGATGGAGCATGGATGAATGATTCAACTTGTTTGGTGCTCTGTATGTATGTAATATTGTTGTTTTACGGTCAGAATGCAATCTTCCGTGGGTCTTTTCTGAATCATATAATTTTTATAAACTCCCTATAATTTTTCCAATGCAATTCAAGTTACATTTCAAATGTTACTTGAGTCTTTTCTTTTTTTATTAGTTAGCCACGACCTATAACCAAACCCGCATCCGCTCCATTCATCATGAATCATCTAAGTCTCACTCGTCCACTGTAGGCTTTGTCATGCATCTTTATCGCACTAAATTGGTAATCTCTGATGAGATTTAATTCCATGGCCTGCATGGTATTAAATAGTTGCTGCTCGTAGAACATTTGCTACACTAAATCAGGATAGTGGACTTTTGATCCTCATATATACATCGACTGTTAGCTCCAAAACTTTTGGGAGCCTAAGGCTAACCGATTCACAGGAGCTTGGAAAAAAGACCTAAGAATCAGAAGTAAACTTATTATGTAGAATTTTCTTCTTTTTTTGTTTTTTGAATAGTTGAGTCTCAAGGCAAACTGAAATAGAAATTTTATTATATAGATGATATTGACCCCTAATCCCTTGTTTGGTTGAGGGATAAGGGAGATAACCCCACTTTATCTCCCTTATCCTCACTTTTTATCCAAACACCAAAATAATGATTACGAGGTTACCACTATTCCACCAACCACATTCCTCTTTGTTTTTTCTTACCCCCATTCCTTAACTCATCTTTTCTAACCCCATGTAACCCTATCTCCTCTTAACCCCAAAAAACTTATCCCCTTGTCAAACGGGGGACAGGTTAGTTCAGGCTTAGAGAGGATATGGATTAATATGTTGGGATAGACAGTGGGATAAAATTATGGTGTTTGGTTGAAAAGTAGGAATAAATCAGTAATGATTGTTTGGAATAAGAAAATGGTGTTTGGATGGAAATGGTGGGATAATAATAAGGATCGGTGAGGTGGAAAGTAAATTTCACATTTGAATTTTTTTATGAGACATATTGATAATTTAATTAATAATATAATAATGCATATAATATTCACCTTAATAATACTATAATGCATATAATATATAATATTTTAATTTCATGCTACTAATATTATGATGCATATATTCACATTGACTTTCAAATCATATATCCAACATAATGAGCATGACTAAAGTAGAATAAATTATAATTAGATATACAAACAAACCAACATATTCTAAATTAACTCGAAATAAATTAAATAAGAGGCCAGTTTTCAGTTTTAGACCAGATAAATCAAAGTTTTTTAAAAAAAAGTCATTATGACAACAAAGCAAGCAAGAACTACTTGGACATCGGTAGAAGAAAACTACGAACATTGCTTGAATCGTGTCTTGTCGGCCTATGCATGAGTTGTCTCGTTAGATTCCTCGTAACGAGCCTTGGTGTAATCTTCAAATGTTTGTGAGATTTCATCCATAGAGTGAAACTTATGGTAACATGCACTCGGATGTTTGTCAACTTGTGAATGACAGTCATGTCATGTTCCATAGATGCCCGTGTGACGACGAAGATGGGATCTGGGCATGTGCAGATGGGATCGGTGGCATGCATTCCAATAAAAACCTTGTATTAAAATTCGATCGTGTAGATGGGATCGGTGGCACACATTCCAATAAAAACATTGTATTAAAATTCCAATGACTAATTCCAAGATAAGAATGCTGGAATAGCGTTATTGTTTGGCTGCAATTCTGGGATTGGTACAACCAGACAAGGTTGTTTGGTATGGGATAGCCTATTCTAGGTTAAGGGTTTTGGGGTTAAAAAAAAGGGAATAAAGTTATTCCATTTTTGGTGTTTGATTGAAAAACATGGATAAATCAGTAATGATTGCTTGACATAAGAAAATAGTGTTTGGCTGTAGAAAGTGGGATAATGGATGAATTGTATTTTATTATTAGTAAATACCAAAAATGTCCTTAAATAGGGTATAATGAGAATTTGATAAATAATAAAGAAAATCTTGACATGCTTCGCTTCTAAGATTATAATATATGAATAAATTATTAAGTTAAGTTTCGGTATATGTGCGTAAATTGTACAAAATCTCTAATATTATATAAATTCTTAAAATAGAGTAAAATATGTTATAATAAAGTATAATATTATCACCCCACATATCATGGTGGCTACCACATGACGTGGCATGATCATGGTGGCTGTCACATGACGTGATATGGTGACATGGCAATGCATCTCTCCATGCGGATCTATTTATATTAATAAAATATTATTTTATTTTAATATATTATTAAAATGATATAAATTAAATAAATTTTTACCTTATGTGGACCAATCACAGTTGGCATGTGGGACCCCACTTACATTAATATTTTTATTATAATAATATATTGATAGTATTATTTAATATACTACGCAGAGGAAAATGTTTCAACGCTCTCAAAACTTTTTATACGTTCATAAAAACACATACAAAAATGTTTATGGGCTCCTAAAAATGTTTGCACGTAGAAAAACCAACACGTAAAAAAGTGTTACCTCGGGCTCAAAAATTTTTATATGCTCAGAAAAATATTTGTGAGTGTTGGAAGCGTATAAAAAAGTCTGCGCGCGTAGAAACATTTCATACACATATTGTATTAAATAATATTAATAAAATATTATTATAAGAAAAATATTAATATAAGTGGGTCTCACATGCCACATGTCATACCATGATTTGTCCACACAATGTAAAAAAGTTTTATTTTATATTAATTTTGATAATATATGAAATTAAATATTATTGTATTAATATAAGTGGGTCCGTATGGGATGCATTAATGTGAATGACCATACCACGTCAGCATACCATGCCATGTGGCATGGCTGATGCCATACTTCACCATATGGCAATTCACGAATAAATATTTTTATATATTGTCTTGCTTGAATCGCTAAGATATTGTAAACTATTTATTATAATAAATATATTATTATAATAAAAATAGAAATAGGGATAGAAATTGGGGTGGAGTTAGATGGGGGATAGAAATTATCCTATCCCTATATTTTGAATTAACCCATTTTATTCCTATTTTGCCATCTGTATTATATTTAGAGATAAAGGAGAGTATAAGACCCGTGTCCCCAAACCTAACGAGACTTGATACGAAAAGTTCCTATATTACACTGATTTGTTTTGCAAATGAATGATTTAATAATAATTTGTCATTAAAAAAAAAGATTGTTTGAATAGTGGTGTTATGGGGCAGTTGATAAGTCACTAAATGATCATGATTCAACCCCTTAACTTAGCTTTGTTATGCCTAGAGTAGTTGTATTTGATAGCTTGTTAGTTGATTTAAGGTTTAATCATGCTTTGAGAAGAAATGCAAGAAATTCGACTAAAATGACTAAATAAACTGCTTCGTCGACCGTCAGTAATATATACGTCAAATATTTTACAAAGGTCTAAATATTCTGAAACTTTGAGATGTGGTAGAAGACTCAGAGATGAACAACTTTCATGTTGGACACTTTACGAGACTCCTGATGGATTGATTCCAGTTTTGAAGAAGATCAAGATACATAGCTGCTGGAAAACTGGTCCGTCGAAGTTCAGAAGAATATTCGTCAAATATTCCCTATAAGTCTAAATATTATAAAATCTTCGGGATATGACAGAAGACTTGAAGATCTAAATCTTTCCTGTTCATGACGTTCTCAGATTCCAATCCAATTAGCGCAAGAATTGAGTTAAAGTCGTAATTCTGAATAGGAGTTGAAATACGAAAAGAGGAAAGTCAAAATTTAAGTCTAGATAGGACTCTTAAGTCCAAGTTTAGGGTTTCCCTATGTTAGACTATATACCTATTAACTCTCCCTCTCCTAAAGGCTTAAACTTTTGGGTTGAGTGGTTAGAGTGTCTCACATGGTATCAGAGCAGAGGTCTTGGGTTCAAACCTTGCTCCCTCCAATAGTCGCCTCAGCCACTCCTTAAATTCAATATTCACGTGTGAAGAGTCATGCCACACGTGAGGGGGCGTGTTAGACTATATACCTATTAACTTTCCCTCTCCTAACGGCTTAAGTTTTTGAGTTGAGTGGTTAGAGTGTCTCACACCCTATTTAAAAGGCCTTTTCCAGCCGAATTTTTCATCTTTTTGACAATCTTTGGAAAGGGAATTAAGTAGAAGACAGCGAGGATGTGGATGGTGACAGCTTCCTATTCCAAGCCGATGGCGTTCATCCAAAAGATGAGTTGCTAGTTATTGTACTTAGGATTATTCATGAAACACTAGCATAGTTTTCTATCTTCTTTGGTTTGAATCTTGTATTCTTCTCAAGACATGATCCTATGAATTTGCTTTTTATTGTTAATAGAGTTGAGGGAACAGAGTTCCTTGACGTATTTTCAGTCCTACATGATTTCTGTGATTGATTGTAGAGATTCATAGGATGGTTTTCATGTGATTTATGGTTTGCTAGTGAGATAGGCTATGCTAAGTTAGGATAGGTTGTGCCAAGGTCATTAGGAGTAGTATAACTTAAAGTAATCGTAGGACCGAAGACAATCTATACCAAGAAAGATAGGCTATGCCGTTAGAAACATAAATTTTATTTTAGGGATTCATGTGAGCTTGTAGCCATATGATCCATAATGTTGAGAGAAGAGAACAAGAGGATAACTAGAGAATATTGAAGGCGAAACTAGGTCGGATTGAGTAATTTCTAAGTCACTTATCCATTGATTCAAATTGATCAACCTTTTATTTCTTTTCTTCATTAGTTTAATCTATTCTATCTTTGATTCTTTTCCTTAGTTTTAGGGTTTTGAGAATTGATTTCAGTTTCCAACGTTTTCCCTGTGGATCGACTCCCGACTTCACCGCTATTTTACCTAGTATTAGTGATTGAATATGGATTATAAATTTTATATTTGATTGAGTTTATAAGGTTTTAACAACACATTTGTAAGCGATCAACAGTACTGTCCCTGGACAAGGCCCACCAGGCCATGGCCTAGGGCCCCTCAAAAATAGGTCAATTTTTAGGGCCCCCTAGTTTGGTACTTAGTATGTTAGTGAAGAGGTGAACCAGTCAGCTCAAGAATCCTTTGTTAGTGAAAAGTATATTTTAGTAATTTGAAGAATATGAGAAAAAATTTGGCTTCTTATTTGATTTGGAAAAGTCAAAGTCTTCTAGCCACGAATGCTTGATGAAATCTTGTGCCAATCTTGAAATTTTTTTGAAGCATGGCGGGGTATCAGACATTGATGGGAGAGATTTATTTATGGAGTTAAAAATCTTAATAGAAGTTTTACCGGGAGAAGTGAAGAAGTCAATTGAAGTCCTCAATTATTTGAAAGCCAACGATGAGTGTTTTTCGAATTTATGGATTGCTTATAGAATACTTTTGACTATTCCGATTACGGTTGCATATTGAGAAAAAAAGTTTTTCAAAGTTGAAGTTGATTAAGTCTTACCTTCGATCAATCATGTCACAAGAAAGGATGAACGGTTTGACCATGTTGTCAATTGAAAAAGCTTTGGTGAATGATATAGACTATACAAGCTTAATTAACACTTTTGCCTCTAAAAATGATAAGAGGGGAGCGTTCAAGTGATACTTTTTTTTTGGACAATTTTAGTGAGAAATATTTTTATGAATTTACTTTTTTTTTAATACTTATAATATTTTAAAATGATTTTTACATGTTTGAAATTTAATCATTGAAATGAAAAAGACCCGTTTTGAAAGTTACGAAAACTCGGCCGGGGTATATATAGCAAATAACTCTTGTTGATTGATCTTTCTGAGGTTTTCACTCATTTAGTCATTTTGAAATCGTGTGACGAACTGTCTGGGTAATCTCTCTCCTTTAAAATAAATAGCATTAGATAACTTATAACCTGATATTTAAATTATTACAATTACAGGGGGTTTAGATCATAAACGGTAGCAAATGGTGACAAAGGCTAGTGGCTATTTTGCAATATAACGGCAGAATAGGGAGTATTCGGAAAAAAAAACCACTTCTATTAACACGAAACATGGTTAGAAATCCGACGGCCACCAACCTCAAATCCTGACGCCTATGAATTCCAACCGCACGATCCATCCACTCGACCATCGCCGCACGATCGCATTCGTCGCCTGAATCCGACCGTCCAATATTGGAATTTGATTTCAAAAGTCGAGAGGGCTCTCTCTTTCTCTCTCTGTCCATCTCTCTCTCCTCTCTTCTTCCGCTCTTCCATCCCCTCTCTTTCTTTTCTCGATAGCTATCTCCTCCCATCGTCTCGCCGAGCAATAAATCTAGGTCTAAAATTCCCAACTTTTCTTCAATCTCGTCTCGCTCTAGTGAGATCTCCGCGGCTGGATCAATCTTGGGGGTTCGGGGATCTCTTCGTCCAAATTCCCGCGCCACTCATCCACGGCGGCGATCCGAGGGCTCTCGAATTCTCTAGGGTTTGGGGATTCGATAGCGATTTCGGTTAGTTCCGGTGGGATTGGAGTCGAGTGGGTGGATTTGGGGTGTTTTGTGGAGTTGGGTGTGGGTGGGTTTGGTTTCCAGATTGGATGGAGCAAGGCGTGCAATCAGCTGCTCCGGTGCAGGCCGATTACCCGGCGAAGAAGCTGGCTCGGCAACTTGATTTCACCACCACGTACTGCAGCACATCGACTGCCCCAGCGCCGGTGCCGGTGCCGGCTCCGCCGGCGCAGGATAAGCCTCCGGTGGCTCCACCGGCACCTCAGCAGCAACAGCCGGCGGCTCCGGTGGCACTTTCGCGCCCAGCGATTGCTGTGCCAGTGTGAGTTTAAAGTTTGAACCATGGGTTCGATTTTTTGTTTATTTTATTAGGAAAAAAATTCAAATCTAAGGATTCCCCCGTGCTCCGATTTGGTATTGGATTGGTGATTCCCACTATTTTTTTCCTTTGGATAGGAGCAACATCATGTTTGTAATCACATTTGGATGTTCTCGGTTTCCTCTCTCTTTTTTCTTTAGCTTCTCAGATGAAAGATGCATTGTTTGGTTTTTGGTGATTTGCTCCGAGGCGAATATGGTACTCGGAAAGTGAATGTGGTGGATATTCGGGTGTTGAGTACTGTTGGATTTTGTGGATTGAATCTACACCAAGCTTGCTTATTGTTTTTTATGGTGCCCAATTTTAACTGATTCTAGGGGTTTTCCAGTATTTTGACTGTTAGTGATTAGTCAGCTTTGGGAATACCCTTGATATCTAGCCAGATATAGGTTATGTAGGTTCTCTGAGTTTGTATACACCATGATGTTTAGGTAGGCCAATGTGGTTGGGTATTTGGACTTAAAACTTTTCTAGTGTGTGGTCTTCCAGGTAAGTATGGTCTTTACGGGAATTATGGATGGAAACTATTTTTCTATACTCAGCACAATTACTTAATGAGCTCTTTATAAATCTCACCTGATGTCGGGGTGTTATTGATACCAATGCTTTCTTCAGGAAGCCGGATTCTCCGAAAGCACGGCCACGACCCGTATTTGAAGTTAAAGATGGTACTCCAAAGAAGCAGAAGCAATGCAACTGCAAGCACTCGAAATGCTTGAAATTGTAGGTTATTGCCTATTTAGGTAGACAGGAAATATAAGTTTTTTTTTCCTATTCTTGATTTACCTTCTTGATCACACAACTGCTATATATTCATGTGTTGTGTGCTTTAGAAAATATTGTATAATGGTATATTTGTGATAAGTATGCCATGTTTGTTGTAATCAATCATGCTCGAGCACTGGATTGAACGGAATCTTATGCCAGACCATAAACCCATCGATGGAGTTCTGTGTCTAAATTCGAATAAAGCTTCATAATGGGCATAGGATAACACCCCTATCTGCATTTAATAATGAAAACCAAGGAACAGTGGAATGGTGAGTGAGATAATTGTGTGACATGCTGAAGTTGACATTTTGGTATGAGATGCTGTTTTTTCAAGCAAAATTCCCTTGATTCAATTTAGATTCAGGCCTTATGAAAGTTCTCAACTGAGAAATTGTTAAGTTCCTCATAGAGTAATGATTCCCCTTTATGATATCCACTCTATCATAAGCGACATGGAGATATGCATCATAATGTTTCTCATTGTGCTTTATGTGTTTTTAATTAGTAGATTCTGTGTTATTTTTCTTGTGAAAAATTAGTAGGTATTAGGAATTACGTTTTTTCCCCCAAATATTATTCTTGAGGTTTTATTGCGGCATATTTCACTTAGTTCTGCTGTCAATGCCTTTGTTTATGTTTAGATGGGAACACTATCTTTCGCCTTTTAGCTTGAATATACTACGGAACTGTTATGTAGGAAGCCCTTATAACCGTTTTCATTGATATATTATTTTTCCTTAATATGATATTTTGCTTATTATATCTGTCACTTCAATGTTTAGGTGGACGAGGTAGATGCATTCTGGAATGTACAATCATATTTTATTACATTGCCAAAAGAGTACCATCTTTGCTATTTACAAAATGCTACTATATTCTGGTTTCATATTTGAGGAATTTTCTGCGTCTTTCTGAATATCCTGTCTATGTTGACAACGCATGATCAGGTATTGCGAGTGCTTCGCATCTGGGGTTTACTGTGATGGGTGCAATTGTGCGAACTGCTGCAACAATGTGGAGAATGAGGCTGCCAGGCAAGAGGCTGTGGAAGCTACTCTAGAGCGCAACCCGAATGCATTTAGGCCAAAGATTGGCAATAGCCCACACGCTATGCGGGATATTAGGGCAAGTATTCTTAGTTTATAAACCATGTTGACTTGAAGCCATTTCAAAGAACACTCAAGAATGTGCATAGACACATGTTTATGCTTTGTCATATGACAGTTCATAATTCTAATTTCTGGGCCATCGGTAGTGCTGCTCGAATTGAAAACATTAAACCTTTTCTTAAAGAATGAGTATAAAAGGAAAAGAAGAGGGGACAATGTCGACCTGCTAGGAACGAAAATAGAAATGCAACAAACTTCTTCTAGCTGGATTTTGTGCTTGTCACTTGGTTTTGTAGTAGAGTTGCATCATATTCAATGAGATTTCTCATGAATTTGCACCATAAATTTGTGACAGCCAGCATGAACCCTCGTCTCCAACATTCTTCATTGACACAAATGTTGTAAGATTAATGCTTGCGTAACTCTATGTGCCACTTGCTGATGTTGCTGTCTCCTCGGCTATGTGGTTAATGCAGTTTCCATTAGTATTGCCTTACCATGCACTGGACCGATGAGGATGAGTGGCAGAAAGAATTCATGCAGAAATGTCGTGCAAGTACTATCCATTAAATTCCAACATGAGTTTCAATCAACAGTTCAAAAGTCTAACCCTAACTCTACGCAAGAATCCACAGTCTATCTCTCCTCTTTCCTTTGTTTACCTAGTACGTGTTTACCTAGTACGCTATCCTGATTTCATGTCTACGCAAATTGGGGGTTGAATAGTTTAGGATAGCCCTTCCTAACATCATTGTTATTATTCTGATTATCTTTGACAAACGCTGCACCTTTAGTGCATTTTATGGTTGAACAATATGCTGCTAAATTTGATGAAGAAAATGATGTAACCTTCGATCTTTTGCCAGAGCACTATCATGATTGAGTTTGCATTTGTGTGAGATTATGACCTTTGTGATACCATGTTTGCCGTACGGTACTTCATGATGATAGTTTTGTTTCTTGTCATGCAAATTGTTAAATTTTGGCTAGTCTTAGGCTGAATATTTTTTATTTACAGGAGGATACGGGGGACCTCCCTTTGGTAGGAAAGCACAATAAAGGTTGCCACTGCAAGAAGTCAGGCTGCCTTAAAAAGTATTGTGAGTGCTTCCAGGCCAACATTCTTTGCTCTGAAAATTGTAAATGTATTGACTGCAAGAACTTTGAGGGGAGTGAAGAGAGAAGAGCTCTCTTCCATGGTGATCATGGACACAATATGACCTTCATCCAACAAGCGGCCAATGCTGCATTGAATGGAGCAATTGGATCTTCTGGATATGGCTCCTCGCCATCTTCCAAAAGGAGAAAAAACCAGGACCTCTTATTTGGCACAGTGAAGGATCCTTCCATAAACAGGCTTCCGCCATTCCAGCAGGTAGTTGTCATCCTGTATCTCTGGAATCTTCGGACATAGCCGATTTGGTTCTACATTCTTCATCTTAAACTCCCCTCTTTCCACCAATATTCCTATTTTGACCATGTTTTGGCACATGAATGGAAGACAAAATATTCCTGAATTTTTGTTTATATTGCTGCAATCTGAGTGTGCTTACTGGAGTTTGAGCAAGAATGCCTATTTGCTACTTTCACTGACAACTTCTAAACATATCAGGCTAATCATTTAAAGACATCAGGACCTGCTTCCTTTGGTTCCGTCCCAGTAGCGCGGCCAATAAATCCAACTCCTCCTGGATCTTCTAAAGTCATATACAGGTGTTGCCTTTATGTTTCCAATTTTTTTCTCTTTGATCTCCAACTCTGTTTTCTATTTACCTTTAGAAATTCGATATTTCTTCATTCTTGATGCCTGTCTTAACTGCCGCTTTCTATTCTTAAGACCTCTTTTAGCAGACATCATACAACCAGAGGATGTGAAGGAGCTCTGCAAGCTTTTGGTCGTAGTATCAGGAGAGGCTGCAAGAAGATTAACTGGTATTGCTTATACTGTATTACGATATCCAAACACTTTTCTAAGAGCAACTGATCATCGGCTATATTAGGATAAATTTTTTGCTAGTCAACCATAATGATTTTGAGTTATTTCTAAAGCATTTACCCCCCATTGTAGTGTTATTTACCTGGCCAGCTGCTTTATGAATTTCTATTTTAAAGTTCAAGTAGCTAGATGGACAATTCTAGAAAAAAGTAATACATTCATCCTAACATTTAATCTATTTAAATACTATGTTAAACTGTTTGTTTTAATGCTGAATCTGATTTGTATTTGCCGCATGCAAGTAGAATGGCCACTAGATACTAAGATCATGCGTGTGAAAGGATATAATCTTTACAAGCTACTAAGTGTATCGATGCAATCAAAGCAATCTAAACCAAGATAGCTCAGAAACTTGTTAAGAATGGCTTTCATTGCTATTTGGTATACATCTAGCTGCATATGTAATGGTGTTGGAGCATCAAAGAAGCTTCTTGATGAATTTGATTGCAGTCTAAGGAACTTTGCATGATTTTATGGAACTTGTTGATCCAGATCCAAAATTGCCTCATATGGAAGGTGGCTTTAACTGCATTCAGCTTGAGAAAATTCCCTCTTCTGTTTGCTTTCTCTTTCAAGAGGTGCTCTGGTCCAGCAAGCAAATGTGTTATCTGAACAAATTGTTTCTAGCTTTATTCTCGAATTTTTGAATCATCCGTGCAATAGGCATTATTAAGGAAAATTACGGCTTTCATGATATAACCGGCAATGGAAAATTCATCTACCAAATATCAGCCTTAAGTTTTCAGGATAGAAAAAGGTGATATATATGTCACTGTTTTTTAATTTGTTTGTTTTGTTACTACTCTCATGCTACTTTCTAATGCATGCCTATATACTGAGATGAATTCTTATGTGAAGCAAGATTAACTTAATTATATACGTCATCCCTGGTCAATTGTGAAAACTTGACATGCTGAAATTAAAAGAGAAACTCCAGTGCAAACTTAGTACGCTATTATTGTGAGAAGGCTTTTCTGAGGGATTTAGTTTAGTCTGGTATTATTCCTTTCTGATATTGAACAGTCATTTCTGTGCAAAATGTCTCCCCTCCCTTGCCAAATATGTAAACATGTGATTCCTGTTCTCCTCGTTTGGATTCTAATCTTGGTCTAGTTTCTTGTCTTGAAAACATTAAAGGAGTCGCTTATTTAACTTGCATCTATCCAGAAAAAAAGGTTCAGGAGGAGAAGCTTATGGAGAGGGAAGATCAAACGGAAGGTTCTGTTGCCTCTTTAAGCCAAGAGAGGGAAGGGAGCCATAAAGAACCAGAAGTCCAAAAAACATCAGCCGATGACCGCTCAAGTGGAACAAATGCAGATAAAACAAGCACGGAAGAATCTGGATTGGAGGTTGCCGATGTGCAGAAAGGGGAGAGGCCAATGTCACCTGGAACACTAGCACTATTGTGTGATGAGCAGGACACAATATTCATGACGTCCCAGAATAGTAGTGCATCCCCAAGTTTTCCACATAACCAGAACATCACAGAAGTATATGCTGAGCAAGAGAGGTGTATATTAACTGAATTCCGAGACTGTCTCCGGAAGATTGTTAATCGTGGAAGAATGAAAGGTAAGTGAAAAATCATTATAGCGACTTATTTTTTGCCTTCTGGTTCATGGATATAAATACAATTGTTAACTGAACTAGCCTAAGCCTAACGTGCTAGTTGTCTCCCCCTGCGTAATCATACCTTAAATTTGTGGCTATGAATGAAAGATAGCTATATCTGAGCTTCTCGATCTGCTTATTGCATGGAGAATTGCAGATTGTGCATTTCGTTATCCAGTTTCACTCAGAAAGAGCTTAATTACCCTTTATAACTTGTCCTGAACATTCACTCTTTGTCAATGTACCAAGGCTGCCCTCCTTCTCATTATCCCTACATTTTGCAAGTTGATATGACTACTGACATCTTAAACTTTGAAGGGAAACATGATTTAGTTTCATTCTAAATGGTATCAATGAAGAATTCGTTATTTGCTGATCCTATCCCCAGCAAATCCAGTTCAATCACAAGGATAAGTTGCCTAGTAATGAAAATGAACCTGAGCCTATTTTTGTATTCTATCTTGAGCTAGTTCTAGTTCTGGTGAATGTAAAGAACTGTATGTGATCTTAATGAGTCGGAACAATCTGTGATGTCCTTGTGAGTTGAGGTCTCCAGAATGTGGACCCCAGTCTAATAGCTCAGGACACCCTTGTAAATAGAGGTTATATTTAGTAGAAAGGCGTATTACGTTGATTTATTGTTCTTTCAATTTAGTCAAATCTTAGAGTGAATATTTTCCTCTGTTGCTGCAGAAGCAAAGTTTTCTTCAATGGCCGGCAGACCTGAAGCACCCAGTCATCAAGGACCAGCAATTAACAGCATTGCTAGAGCTCCTATGCAGAGTGCTGCTGAGGCATCTCGCCCTGGAAATCCACTTCCTGCTCCTGCCATTAACTTTCTGCCCCCAAAGATTGTACGCCCAGCCAGTGATAATGGTGATGTAAAACCCAAGATCGAGAAATTGGATGTGTAGAAAAAAATAAGGAAAGAAAAAGAGATAATATAGGAGTCATTGAAGCTAGGGATTGATGTCTTTGTATGACATCTGATGAGCGCAGTTAGATGTTGTTGGAAGCTTAATGCCAATTGTCATAACCGAACATGATCACTAATCAAAATTGTGAAGCCAATTATTCCATTGTTTTTTTTTCTCCAATTCATGAGCAATGTTATTCATAAGTGTATCAACCTCTTCCGATCTATGATGTTGCAAAGTGTATTAGTTGGTGATGCTTGGTTTTAGCTATCTTCATTATGAAAGTCAAGTCATCCAAAAGTACTCATCGTATGGTATGCGCAACATTTTGGCCTAGTAATAAGCTGCTGACAGAAGAATGCTAAAATGGATCTCTTATATGGCTTTACCTTTGGGCTTTGCTATGATTGAAGCTGTTTACAAAGGTAATGGAAGGATGATAGCTATCTTCAGATTAGGTGCATTTGTCTTTCTCCCAAGAAAAAATATATGCTATATTTGAGATCTTTTGTGTTTGGTACGGGGACAAGGGACTTTATTTTAGTTTTTTGGAATAACTTTGTAATGATTATTTGAAATAAGAGAAAATTAGAGTGGAGAATGTGAATAACTTTGTAATGATTACTTGGAATAAGGGAAATGACGTTTGGAGATAAAGTGTGGAATAAGTAGTAGATTCGGAAATATTCTTGGAACTCCTTTAACCTGATTTATGAGTTATTTCTAAAATTTATTCTCATACTAAACTCTCCTCTGGGGCTGCAATAGGTAAAGCAACTGCAAGCCCTGCAGTAGCTAATTATGACCGTTCAATTGAATCCGGTTTGAATCTACGGTTGAGATTTAATCAATCTCATATGGTGAGACTCATGAATTATTTAGGCTGTTTGGTGTGGGGATAGCTTATTATGGATTAAGGGGCTTAAGATATTTTAGGATAGGAAAAATAGGGTTAACTAATAGGGATAGAAAAAAATTGAACGGTAGTGGTAGTGGAATGTGGATAAAATAATAATGATTACTTTTGTACGTTTGAGGATAAGTGTGGGGGAATAACCCCCATAACAGGGGCTAATACAACCAAAAGTTGCTGCATCGTCGCCCCGTCTTCTCTCTCATGGTGGCAATCAAGCCTCTCATGCGCCAGAATCTCGACGCCGTCACCGCCCGCTCGATGGAGTTATCCCCACTGCCGTAAATTGACGTCGAGAGCTCCTCGTTGGTGTTCCACTTTCATTTTCACTCTCTCTTCTCTCCGACGCTGTCACTACCAACCGTGATGGAGTCATCTCCCACACTGGTACACCCACCGAAACTCGACGCGAGGAGCTTCCCATCTGGGTACCCTATGTCCCTCAAAAAACACCTACCCCACCGCCACCTCTCTAGGCGACGCCGCTAACCACCACCACCTCCATCAGGTGCTTGGATTCACGGACATCCACGCACACACCCAAGTGGATTGCTTCAACCTCAAGATCCGTCCTTGACCAGCCTTCTCCTTCGTCTTCTTCTTCTTCTTGCACAAGAACACACCAAGAAGCAAGAACATACAATTATGGCAAAGGGTATGACCCTCTTCCTTTATTGATCAAAGATCTTTACAAGAGAATCCCTCACAACTCTCTCTCCCTCCCAAGATACAAAGATCACTTAATACAAAGAAATCCCAAACCCCCAACACCTTGGCCGACCTACTCCTTATATAGAGAGGAATAGTCCTTGACTTGCTCCAACAAGTCACTCATACAAGTCATACTCAAAGTCTTGGCTTACATCCATATCTAGGCAATAGATAAGTATAACACTAAGTTACCAAACTTAGCTGGACTCCCTCTTGAGTTTGACTTTCTTAAGATAGCCATGATCGTCTCTTTGACTCGAAATAGGACTTCTTCCTATTCGTCCGCACCAACCACAAGTTTCCTTGAGCCAAAACTGATATTTCCGATGTCATCACCTATTTTAAGTCAAATGCACGCGAGACATTTGAATTTGCTCGGCTGGATTGGCCTCCAAGGCATAACCGCCCGGTTTGGCGCGCCGTCTCGTAGTGCAACTCGGAGTCATGCATCATCTTTAAATTATTTCGTGCCAAAACGGTTTCTGATCGCATTATCTTTCTTGGAGCTTCCATTCCAAGTGAAATTAGGTGATTAGCACGCATGGTTTTCTCCCTAGCACTTACCGCATCAGCCTAGGCAAGCCGAGTCCTAGTTTGACTCGGACTGGGCTTCCTGGGCGCGTCGTGCACGCGCTGCGCGCGCTTCTCTCACATGCCACTCGCTCGACCCGCGTGCCCTCCTTGGTCGCCTTGGCGCGTGCCGCGCTCGCTTGACTTGCTCTTGAGCGCGTCTTGCTCCGCTAGGCTCGCGCCGCACTGTGTCCTGGCGCGCGCCGTCTTCCTCCTTGGCCCGGTTTGCCGTGCCATGCTCAGAATTCGTCGTGCCATCTTTGGGAAGTGTCGTCTAGCCTCGTTCAAGGATGTTTGCTCGTGCGATCATGGTGTTTCCATGCTGCCCATGGCTTGGTGTGATGCACCGTGCCATGGCCTAGGCCGTGGCCTGTGTCAACTCCGGCTGACGCGCGCCATGGCCAGTGTCAAGGGTTCAAAGCCGATGCCGGAGAGGCTTAATCGCCATCATGAGGGAGAGAAGGGTTGGGGGGCGATAGCCAATTTTGATGCCATTAAATATTTCATGGGTCCCACCATATGATGTTGATTAAATCTCAACCGGGTTCAATCAAACGGTCATAATTAGCTATTGCATAGGCCTACAATTGCTTTAGCTATATCGCAGCCCCCGGGATCCCCCCAATCCAACTCAATATGTCCAAAAAATCAGTCGAAAGCTAAGATAATTTTTAGGGTTTTTCATTTAGTAATTCCTCAAAAGTCCTTAAATATCATATGGACCCCTGTACTATTCGGGCTTATATATATACCACTCAAAAGTTAAATAAAGGATAAATATATCGATAAATATATCCTTGGATTACTTGCCGGTGGATGAGTAGATAATATTCTCAGCATCGTTAACAATATTATATAAAAAAACACATATACACCTAGATCTCATACCCTCTTCTCTCTCTAGATCTTATCCATCGGCCCCTGGATCTCATCCCCTCCCTCTCCCTCTCTAGATCTCATCCATCTACCCAACTCTGGGTTGAGAGAGAGAGAGAGAGAGAGAGCGAGCGTCATGACGGGCGGCGGAGGTGATGGGTGTTCAGGTCGGTGGCGGTCAGTACTGTCCCTGAGCCAAGGCCCATCAGGACATGACCTAGGCCCCCTCAAAAATAGGTCAATTTTTAGAGCCCCCTTAGTTTGATACTTAGTTTGTTAGTGAAGAGGTGAACCAGTCAGCTGAAGAATCCTTTCGAGTTAATTACTTCTTGTATGTAGTAGATCAAGCGCTTTCTTCGATGAAGAGTAGATTTGAGCAATTTGAAGAATATGAGAAAAAATTTGGCTTCTTGTTTGATTTGAAAAAATCAAAGTCTTCTAGCGACGAATGCTTGATGAAATCTTGTACCAATCTTGAAAAAATTTTGAAGCATGGCGGGGTATCGGACATTGATGGGAGAGATTTATTTATTGAGTTAAAAATCTTGATAGAAGTTTTACCGAAAGAAGTGAAGAAGCCAATTGAAGTCCTCAATTATTTGAAAGCCAAGGAGGAGTGTTTTTCGAATTTGTGGATTGCTTATAGAATACTTTTGACTATTACGATTGCATATGGAAAAAGAAGTTTTTCAAAGTTGAAGTTGATTAAGTTTTACCTTCGATCAACCATGTCACAAGAAAGGATAAACGGTTTGGCCATGTTATCAATTAAAAAGGCTTCGGTGGATGACATAGATTATATAAGCTTAATTAACACTTTTTGCCTCTAAAAATGATAAAAGGGGAGTGTTCAAGTGATACTTTTTTTTTGGACAATTTTAGTGATAAATATTTTTATGGATTTACTTTTTTTAATGCTTATAGTATTTTAAAGTGATTTTTACACTATTGAAATTTAATCATTGAAATGTAAAAGACCCGTTTTGAAAAATTAGCCTAGGCTTCCGAAAACTCAGGAACAGCCTGAGGCGGTGCAAAAATTTAATCCTGTTATAGTTGATGATGGAACTAGTTACAGTATGAAATCACTTTGGTAACATAATAGACAAAATTTAGCTAGATGGCATGACGGCGCCGCCGCCCTCCGCCCAAGATCCGGCCTCTCCATGTTACTTTGCCAACCTGCAAATTTCCAATCATCACTACACTAGGAACAGAGTAAAAGCGGATAGCAATAAAAGAAGGTCCGGTGGCAGCAGCTCCCCGCCCTCCACGGCAACGCCCGCGATCTCTACAACTCTTGTCGCTACTCCCGCACCCCTACGACCCTCCGCGCCCTAGTGTCGAGGTGGGGCGCGGCCATCCGGCGAGCCAAAGTCGTCCACCGTTTTAAACCATATAAGCGTCAATACGTGGCATGAGCAATTATGTAACTTTGCTCACCCTGGTTGATTTAGACCATGGTTAACTTAGATAGATGTAGGGAGGGCTATATTTTTCATTTTTCAAATTTGAGTTACATATATAAGCTCAAAGAATATAAAAGTATATATAGGATTAATAAGTAAAAAACCCTAATCTTTATAGGGTGGATCTTGTGGACTATGCTGTCAATCTATCATGTTCTTCTTATCATTCCCAACTGCTATGTTGGAAAATTCGAGTTTTGCAGAAGAGGTAGGCCTGAGGTGCAGGCGCTTAGTTGGAACCCAATCAGAGATCTTCTTTGGTTAAAAAATCAACTATTTTACCACGATTGTCAGGCTCCTGCATCGAACTATCTTATGGTCTACCCAATCCAGATCCAATTAGAAACAGATCGGATAAGTTTAATCATTCCTCAGTTAGGTCTGCTCAGAGTTGTCGAACAAAAATTGTGATCCCGTTGAAAGTTGATCCCTTTAAAAAATAGCCCGAGCTTATTCTAATGCAGTAACGAACACTGAGCACCACTTACTCATACACATCATGTGTCATAAAATGGAAAAAAGATGGAAAATACCAAGAGCTTATCTAAATAAAATTGTCTCATAGAGTAGGGGTTACAGCTGAATGGACCACTCGAGAGGTGCATACAATCTTATTCAAGCAATGAAATAAGCATAAATATTTGAAGAGAAAGGTTACATGGACAAAGCTGCTTTATTCTAGTACCACCTCTCAATTGAAACTACTTAACTTTATGACTTACATATCACCAAGTACTTCAAAGAGCTTTTAACAGATTCTAATGCCATAGCACATGAGAGAATCAGGTAATTGTGAGCTCTTGGTCGTTGTAATCTCATGGGATGATCATGTTACAGCTTATAGGCGCGCCCTTGAAGCTTGTGATGGACTCACGTTAGTCAAATCCTGGAAAGCAGTTCAAAAAATGTTAGTAAGGAAATGCAATGCAGTTTGAGCAAAGCTATGGACCGAGATCTTTTTTATGGGAATTCTGCTGAAGCAAAATAGCTTGGCTCAATAACAAAGCAGCTCAAACAGTAGAATCACCTAAATTGAGAAAGCTCACATGCTGATGCAATATAATTATCAAGGTATTTCATGAAATATTGACTGCTAAGGGGAAGAATTGGTATGAAAACCAAAACAGGCATAGTAGCTTGCCCTGATTGGATGCCGAAGAATGTCAACTCACCTTGCAATGACACCTTCTCTTCATTTGCAATTTGTTGGTTGGGAATCAAGGGAAGCGTGAAAAATGGACGTGCAGGAATCAAAAGATAGCACTTCATTGTATGAGGGGTACGAAGGACTTTGGAAATATAATTTCTGGACACTTTCAAAAATTATTTTGTACCTACCATAGGTTAGATTGAGATGGAACACTTACAAGTATGTTAATGCCTGGCCTTCCCA
Organism: Narthecium ossifragum; assembly: GCA_963920575.1. Classification (NCBI taxonomy): domain Eukaryota; kingdom Viridiplantae; phylum Streptophyta; class Magnoliopsida; order Dioscoreales; family Nartheciaceae; genus Narthecium; species Narthecium ossifragum. Next base: position 23,730,050 of record OY986968.1, read on the forward strand.
TGCTAAGTCATAGGATTTATGGTCAGAATTCCATAGTGGGTGGTTAGATAGATAGATGGTGGTGGCATACAAATAGGTCGGTCACGAACAATCACATCAAAAGATGCAGCATTTGGAAATCAGAGTGCAGGGTTATTAAGATTAAACCATAATTCTAATTGTATGAAAAAGGAGGATTTTGCTAAAAGTACAACAACATTGTATACATCTTTCCAAAGCAGGATTAATTTGCAACAACAGTTCATGATGTGGACAGCAATAAGCATGGTGTTTGTCAATTACGACAATAGCATGTATAGACCAAAATTGATAAAGGATTATGATAGCACCTAATAGCAATAATTCAACCTATTCATGTCAATAGAAAGGGGGCCACAACAAATTCCTACGAGGCCAGCATCTCCTCTAGTAAAATGGACTTGATCAAGATACAAACAAATGCAATACAGTGGAGTGCAAGCAGAGAATGACAGGGTTCATACCAATGGAAGGCCTCTCCGAGCCCTCTCCTCCAGATATGGTGATGGCTTAAAAAAGCTACCATATGCTTCTTCGAACTTTCTGAGCCTTGCATATATGTAACTAGAGCCAATTGAATCAGCCCAAAAAATAATCCCACCCCTGCAAATAAAATAGAATTCTCTGTGAGTGATCAACCACATGAACCAAACAGACTAGATACATGCATTATCAGCTGTACAACAAATGAAACAACATACAATAACCTTGCAGAACATGTAGCATCGTATGTGCTACCACATTACATTCACAAAAGGGCGAATTTCGTTACATTGACATACAGAGAAGAATTTACAGCATGAAATGAAGCAGCAAATTCGACAAGGTACATGTCTATCCCCTTCATAACTTCACAACTATCACAACATACTCCATAATGCCAGAGCAAAACGTGATTTTCCTCAAAGCTCAAAGTAGCAATGGGAAACTTACCATACTAAGAAGAAGAAAAAATGCAAATATATACAATCTAAGCTGCAGCGCCTATTTGATTAGAAGCTCAATTACATCATACAGCTGATGCTTAAACAACCAGGAAGTAGACCTGTGACTTTAACAACGTATTGTCCACCAATAGTGGTCAGCTCCTAAGTAATAAATTCAATTTACAGTCTTTAGAATTTGGGAAGCTCAACTTACTTCAGTTATAAGACCTAAACCTACCCCAAGTCCCAAATATGTCCTATCAGAATGACTTGACAATTTATCATTCTGAAAGGACTGGACAATGAACCATAACTAACATATTGAAGAATTAATAATGCAACCAAGCATACTAGATTACTCAAATTCATGTCAAATAGGAGTGTGACGAGTCTCAGAATTACCACTGGTGTACATCTTACTGCAAATTTTCCTATATTTATTGCCAGTATCAGCTCATGTCATATCTTAAGTCATGACACAACAATGTGCCTGAGTATGAGATTCAACCTCTGAAAGATGAAGTTCTAACAATTGAAAGTTCAAGCTGAACAAACCTATGGATCTCAAAGAATGAGAAGCAATATTTTATGATAACATCGTTGGCTCCAATTCAAAGAAGTTCACCCAGTGAAAACGACAGAAGCAGAAAGCTAGGAAACAAAATTGTGTCTTATGTCAAAAATCCTAACCTGTACTTTGGGAAACTCATTCCGAGAACACATGCAGTGTCAAGATCTGATGCTCGAACTACAACACCTTCATCCAATACCCTGCATGCTTCATTGACAACTGGAAAAAAAACCATCTCCAAAATATCTTGGTCGCTCACTGTGATGGGCTGCAAGGATTTTGGAAGGTAATATTATGTCACTCAGTGTCTGATCATAAGCCTCCAGCATTATCCCAGAGGTTTGCAAGAAAGATGCAGAACAGGGGAAAAGGGTGGTAGAGAGAGGGAGAGAGGGGAAGAAAGAGAGAGAGACCTTTCCTCCTGGCAGTATGTTAGCACGCCTCCTGGATTCTTCAATGATTGGTTGTACACTAGGATCAGGTTTTGGCTTGCTACCCTTTTCATACGTGTAGTAGCCCTTCCCGTTGGCTTTTCCTATACAAACAAAGTATGGGAGAAAAAAAATTAGGACAGAAACAAAATAACAATGAAAGAATAAAAATCAGTCTAGAAACTTGGAACAACATCAAAAGTGAAGACGGAACCATATTCTACCATTCCTCTTATCTTTTATCATCAAATCAACCAATTCAGACTGGAAAGTCCGACCCCTGAAAGCAGAAGCAAAAATGCCCCTAGTTGCAACTGCAACTCCATAGCCGGCAAGGTCTTGGAGTCTGCCATGGCAACAAAGAGAAATCAGCATACTCGGATGGAACCAAGGACAGATATCATATACCAAAAAAAAAACAAATAATAGCTGCAGCGCACTAGTCAATGTGCATCACAAACTGACAACCAAAAGTAAAGGTTCAAATCCAGAAAAGGCACTGATATAGCTGATGAAACACCCCACAACATAGAACACAAAAAATCCATGTTGAATTTGATGGTACAAATTGTTTATGACCTGCTACATCATGCAAATTTCAGTCAGGCCGCAAGCATATTCATGTATTCGGCCGGAAATACTTGACATGGACATATACTTTTCCTAGAATCAAACTACTTCAGGACCTGAGGTTCCTATTGACATGTGGAAATGGTATGATTACATAGTAATATAAGAACATAGAAAATTGAGAAACAAGTGTTTCATGCATTATATCATTGGGATAGAGATACATGCCACTACATATACAAAAGCATGGATAAGCATGTAACTAAGTGAAGCAGTTTGAGATTGTGACTATTATGAGCAGGTTAGTGTAACTATGTACGTTAACATCAGATAGTAGGAAGGAGACAGACACTTGAAAATTCTGATTGTCAAGGCATAATTGTTGAAGACCCATCCGTTCCAACATGTCATCTGTAAATGCTGTGCAAAATGTAATTTGCGGCCTAATTGCAATGACTTTTTATATGGTCTTTTGATTAATATTGCAATTTTTTCCCTTTTAATATAAATGGCCCTCTACTGTTTAATAAGATGGAGCTGTTTTATATTCTCTGATATACAGGAATAAAATGCCATTACAGAAGTTTGATTATTTTCTCTAATGTACAGGAATGACAGGTCGTCATGGAAGTTGCAAACAAATTCAAAAGCACCAGAAAAGTACTATGCAGAGAAGTTTTTCACATGGCGACAAAGATGAACAAAAAACAAGTGTCGGTTAAAGTTAAGTTTTTGATACAAGCCAAATAACAAGCTGTCTAACAATTCAAAATGATAAAGGCTATTTACGCGCAACAAAGAAAATACAATCAGGAAAATTTAAGATGGGTCTAAATTAAAGCATCACAAGAAAATGAAAAGAAATCAAGAGAAGGATGGCATAAGAACACCAAAGATTTGATGAAGTTCAATTTAGATTTCCCCGCACTAATAAAAAAGTAAAATGCTATATTGATTTTTGATCCCCTAGATATCCACAGCTGTCCTTGAGTTGGGGAAGGCTTCTCTGTATGATTCGTCAGAATCCATCAGAAGAAGCATGAATTTGTATGTCGACGCGTGTCGGCTATTGTGTGTGCATGGGTACAGGTGCTGTAAATGTACATCACACGCATGACAATGATGAAGAATACTTACAGAAAGGGACCAATTGGCATGCCAAAATTGGTAATCACTCTATCAACTCTGAACAGGTCCACACCCAAATGCACCAACAGCTGTGCAGCTTGTGAGTATGGGAAGAAAGTACGGTTAACAGCAAAGCCTGTGCAGTTTCCAACAACAACAGGAACTTTCTTGATGATCTTCCCCACAGTCATCAGATCAAGAATTACTTGCGGAGAGGTCTTTTCAGTTTGAACAATTTCCAACAAAGGCATTATATGAGCAGGACTGTTCATAACAATTCATATTAAAAAACATCCATATTATAAAACCAAGTAAATTAGTCTAATAAATGGACACAAAGCATAATAAACACAAAATGATACCCTTCATGTCCATGAACACTGATAGACTAACACATTCATGACATACCAATACCAATCCTATATAGAGTACAATAATTGTTTCCAGGTAAAGAAGAATGACTTTTCATTAAACCACAAATTATCTGGGATTCTGTGTCCAGGCAGCGAACTAGCCACTTCCGGTATGTAGTCATGTAGGCACTTCTGACCAGTAGCTGCCACCTAAAATTAATACTCATATATATACAAACTAATATACTGAAGGCAGTAAACCTAGTACCAAGCAAAATAGACACTCAAAACCCAGTAACAAGCACAATAGACGCGCATGATGGTTGTCTTGTGTGTATCTTTCATGCTCCAGCAAAGTTAGCATTTACTGATATAAATCCATATCAGGCCTCTCAGTGTACCAAGACTTCTAATCATCAGTTGCTAGTAGAGATTCCCTACCTTGACTTAATAAGTCTTCATAACCTCGAAAGTTTCTCAGCCTTATACTTGCAGTTTCAGACAAGATAAACAATTTGAGGATTCACTGGTGAACCAAGACTTCATTGAGGAACTTCCATGTGAATTTGTTATCCTCACAATCTCAGGACTACAGTGGTTCTAAAACTTCTGATTGCATTCATATTGAAACTGTATTCACACTTAGTCCTAAGTTAGCGAAGGCTTTCCCTCTTCCATTCCTACTATTCAAAGGAAGGTACTATCACATCAATCTTTTGTCATACACTGCAGTGTATATCTGCCACTCTTGTAACTAATCAAAATCTGTGTGACTTGATACCTGAAAAAATGAGCCCCCACAATGCGATCTTGAGAACTTGTTTTTTCTCCAACAATATATAGATCAATGGTGGACGTATTTGTGGCGAAAATGCACTGTGGAGAGCATAATTTCTCAAGTTCAACAAATATGGACTGCTTCAATGGCACATTTTCAATAACAGCCTACAGAGGAAAGATAATCAACTTTTAGAAAGAACCCAAAATAATTTTCAGGAGTCCATTCCAATAAGATAATAGCCTTCAAGATACTGAAACATTAATTCATATCACATGCTAAATAAATAAATAAAAGATTTGAACTCTTATAGGCCTCAACTGGAACATGAAGCATCCAACAAGAAATTGTTCATACAGATAATTACTAATCTACAACCAAATGTTCATTGTTTGCCATAATGGTTAATTAGATCAATGTTTACTTTAACATCATGTAAAGAGGTTAATTGTACTATCAGCTGGCTAATAGTTTTGACAATTTAACTTATAACAGCAGATTAGGATGCTAATGAAATAATCTTTAATTCAAAAAAAATAAATTGAGCCCGGATTAGGGTGGGCCATGCCCTTCCAACATCCACAAAGTCCTTGAGAGGATTTGAACCCAAAACCACCTCACAGGAGGTTCCTAACGAACAAGATACTAATACCCTTACATGTGCACCTTGTGCGAAATAATCTTCATTTGGTCCACAGATAATTCTGTATTCCACTTGTCCCACTCTACACGACGTGAACAAAATTTTTCTGAATTTGGAAGATTTCTATAAGAAATAGAAGCTAACCTCAATAACCATATCAACATGCTTGAACTCAGAGTAATCAAGTACACCTTTCAGAAGTGATAAGGCCTTATTCACTTTATCCTGAGTCAAGGATCCCCTCTTAACTAAGCCTTCAAGATTTTCTGAAACAGACAAATTTCCAAAGATTAAAGAAACAGGTTGAGGCAGAACACAAACAGATAACTAATACAACTTGAAGAAATCATCAAGAAACTGAATGGAATGAATCCAATGACAAGTTCAAAGGCATTTGACATGGGACTAGTAAGGGCAATGCTTATCCTAAAAAGAGGTGAATGGCTTTACTAGTGCAATAAAAAACAAAAGGAAATATGCAGTCAGCAAAGACTAAATCAAGTAATAAAAACCATTACCTTCGATTGTTTTCATCCCCCTCTGCAGAAGACTAGAATTAATTTCCTTCAGAATAACAGATACATTATTCTGAATAAGAGCTGTAGCAATACCAGCACCCATTAAACCACCACCAATAACAGCAACCTTTTTAATCTGTCTTGGTTTGAGTCCAACATCAGTTACCTTAGGTACCTGTCAAAAATATTTAAAAACATGATAGAAGGGTAAGATAAGTGAAAAATCAACAAAACATGCAGCCAGATGAACCTGCAAGTTCCTGCTGGAATAAACAATTCAGAGAAATATCATAAAGCTTAAACTCATAATACGGGACACAAGAACAAAAAGAGTATCATAATAAATGTGACAATGACAACCATAGTTAAAAAAAGCCTTGGCTGAAGGGAAGTTCTATACACACCACTAATTTTACTATATACACCCAGGGGCAGACCTATTCACAAATCAGGGGGGGCCCAGGCCCCCCCTGAATTTTTTTTTGTTAGCTTAAGCCCGTGGGCCCCGCGGCCCACACCCCCCCACCCCGGTGCCCCCTGGCCCCCCCTGAGGCCTGCCGTCCTTACCCTTCCTCCATGGCCCCCCCTTATACACCACATCCTAGTGCAAGATGTCTAAAATACCATTATCATCATCTCTCACCAGTTCTCCATCACCGTCTTCCCCATCTCCACCGGGTTCAGTTTGCCTCATATCAGATTTTCCCTCATACCATCATATCAATGACTCTAATCTGTTTGAATCAATTCCAACGGTCATATCTTTTAACATCTGAATCCAAGTCAGCATTTTATTAATGATGTGGACCATTGGATCTGATTCAAATAGATCCATACCATTGGTATGATGGTATGAGGGAAAATCTGGTATAAGGCAAACTGAACCCATCTCCACGACCACCCCAGTCATCCTCAACCTCCACCACCACCACTAGCCGCCACCTCCACAACCCATCATTTTCACAGTTTGGACACTCCCACCATCGATGTCCCCACCACTGCTGGCGCCTTCGCCTCCACCATCACCAATAGCCACCAACTCTGCCACTGCCGCCACTTGAAGACGCCGCCACCGCTTCCACAACCACCTCCACCATCCATAACGACAACCATCCCCACGAAAACCACCACCTTATCCACCACCCCGACCATCCTTCGTGCCACCGCCTCAGCCACCCCCTTCACTGCCGATCCCCTCCACCACCAGCCCCCACACCACCACCACTAGTTGAGAAGAAAGAGACGAGGGTAGTTTAGGAATTAATTAAATGATGCAGTGTTGATAGTAAAAAGAGTTATTTATATAGAACAACCCTTGGCTGAATCAGAGTGATAGGCAAACAATAAGTACCATCAGTGTTTCCCAGGCTTAGAGTCTCAAAATTATTATCATTTAATTATATAAGAAGCCAATGCAAACTTACTCAGGATGTCATCTCAACTGGTTTGCTTGAGTTCAAAATTTTATCACTTAGTCATATAACAACATGAATCGCTAAGAGCTAATTATAACATATGAGATGTGCAAAATCTTTATCCATATAGTGTGCACAAAGCATTTCAGTACCGGTCAGCATAGTCCTGCCGCCCGATATGTATCATTCAGGTAGGATATTGAACAAAAAAAGTCCTACACCATGACGCATTAGGTTTCAGGGAAATCACATGAAATATGCCCTCCGGGAAGCTTCGGATTCCAAATTGTTCATTTCTATATATCAGTTTCTGCTAGAATTGATATTTTTTATTCTGATCTTTAAGCGAAGGCGGTATTGTATATCGACACAATCTCAACACAGAAAAAGGAACACAAGTCTCACAAGCATGATCTCTTGCGATCTTGCCAGCCCCGGATCTAATCCTGCCACAATAATAACTCCCCTAGCCTCTTAGACCACTGGATATTACCCGCTAGCCTTCCCTACATCTCAATCTTCTCCCGCTCTCTCCAAACATCGAGTAGAGGCTGCCAGTGATGATGACTGGTAAATGATTAACTCATAGCAAATATTTCCCCTTTCATTTCCCTTTTTACTCCCCCCTTTCAAAACCACCCAAGACCCACTCGGAACACTCTCCTGGCTTGAGTCCAAGCTATCAGCATGTCAATGCAAGTCAAGTTTAAGCATGCTCCTTGTTGAGAAACATACCATGGCTGACAAGTGTCAGCACGATATGTGATATCAGCACTTAAACCCATGGCATGTGTATAAACACTCCTGCCTCGCCACAAAAAGAGGCATGCGGTGTTGAAAGTAATTATCTATATGCACACACACACATACACAGACGAGAGCATACACCAGACACACTTTTGCCTTGGAAAATTAATGTGAGATATAATCAATTTAGTCATACAAACTCAGAAGCACGGCACAAAATTTAAACAACTGAATACAGGGATTATGTTCTAATTACAAAGGATACCTTGGAAACTGCACGTTGTGCAAAGAACCCATAAACAAGTCCTCGTGAAGTGCTTGATAATACTAATTCTTTAAAATCCTTTGCCTCCTGGAATTGGTAAATTGCTATCAGGACACAATAAAAGCAAGAAAATTTTCCAAATCAATAAACAGAGAAAAACAATTCCAGCTTGCTTCCTGTACATACTTTGAGAACACCAGCATATCCTCCAAAAACAACGCCCTCCTCAATTGCTTCAAGGCAGACCTGGTGCTGTGGCATATGCGGAGCAATCTGCTTGGCTTGTTGCCTAGCAGCTTTCAAAATCTCATGTGCTTCCGAAAGAGAACCAAGCCTGTCTGTCCTATGAAGAGAACTGATCCAAGGCTTGCGCCTTTCAGCTATTTCTAAAGCCCAAAGTCGTGATGCTCTGACCAACTCTCCAGGAGAGACAATAGCATCAATGAGTCCATACTCTTTTCCTTCATTGGCTCTGATAGACTTCGATAACTGCATAAGAATACTATTATACCTTTGTTGGAACAGAATACTAAAGAAGCTGGATTTTACCTTCAAAGTGCAGAAAATTCATTCACCTCGACAAAACATTAACTTTTCAAGATGATGAATTTCCTAATGAAGCCATTAGAAAGCAAAGACCAAGATTACTATATGTTTATTGCTGTAAGACAAGAATAAAAATTTGTTCAATGGAGAGCTTCCCAATAAGAGCAGCCAACACAAAAAGGTTACTGCATCAATGATACATCTCAAAAGGGATTTCTCAATTTAACATTTAATCTAACAGGATTCAGCACATGACAAAACTAACAAGGAGAAGTGTAAGGAACCGAGTTGTATTTAGTAATATGAAGTGGTCCTCTTTATTAAACTGTTAATCTAACACATCATTGTGCAATTCAACCACAGTATTATGTTAAAAGTCAAAAGATGACACCAATGCCTCTAACTTTCTCTTGAATCAGAAGCAAGGAAGACTTACCAACATCATTTCTATAGCCTTTGGCAGACCAACAAGCCTTGGGAGACGCTGGGTACCTACGAATTGGCAGGGTCTTTATGAGATTCTGATACATAATGAGTAAAACAATTTTAGGAACTCTGAATAAAAAGGAAACCCACTACCTCCGAAACCAGGAATAACTCCAAGAGTCAACTCTGGCAATCCAAGTTGAGCTTCTGGAGTGGATATCCGAGCATGGCAACCCTGGACATTAAGAAAAAGTCTGCAAGTAAGGACTTTGGCATTTATTGTAAACGAAAAGAGTGGATGTATAGCAGGAGAAAACAATAAAAACAAACCATGGTCAGTTCCAAACCACCTCCAAGAGCAAGGCCCTGAATTGCCGCAACAGAAGGTTTCTTGCCATCTGAACCACATACTTTTCCTCATGAGCGGAGAATTATTGGAGTAAAATACTAGTCTTAGGACACAACAAAAACGAAGCTAGTTATACACAAGAAAGAACCTTCTATAATGTTCACCAAGAGTTCAACAGATACGTCCGGCAAAAGTGATAGGTCTCCTGCAAGGGCATAGTTGCACAAACGAGGATTTCGAGCATTAAAAGAAAGGTCAAATTAGCATATACTGAAAACTTTGATTCAGATCACTTACCAGTCTTATGAATCTCAGCAAAAACATTGATATCAAAACCACCAGAAAACTTTCCCGCATCACCTTTTAAGGAGAGTTTAAGGAGTTAGTTGCATTTAATTATATTTATACATCTATAATAAATAAACCCACATGTAAAAAAAGGAAGAGTTATCGCAAAGCCTAAAAGTTGATATGACGGAAACAGCCCTTTGTTGCTGATAGTTCGTTTCACAGTTCACTACCCCAATTTTATACCAATGTATGTTACAGAGGTATTGCTTGAGCATTTGTGCCCGAGCCAATATCATATACCATTGAGGGAAAATATTGAAAGGAATGAAGTAATAATAACAAAAAATGCTGAAGTACAAAGCCGCTAAAAGGTCAGGCTATGCATCAAATCTCTCCTTCATACATTAATTATGTGCATCAAACACAACATTTGTAAGACACCAAAAAAAAGGAGTTGATAAGCCCTTCTTTAGCACAAAGGTTTATGATCTAAAGTCATGAATACAACAATCCTCGTAAACTTGATGTCACTTGGCCATAAAGAAAGCACAGAGTAGAGACATAACGCACGACTAATACCATAACATCCATACAGTAGACAGTTCATAAACCCTGCAAAACTTAAGATATGACCAGAAGCTCACCAGTCAAGACAATCGCTTTAACGTCATCTCTGCTCGTGGCTTCTGTATATTTCTCCTTCAACCCTTCAACAACTGCAGCAAAAATCACAATCCCAAATCCAAGAAACATCGAGTCAGTCCACCATTTCTTCAGCGAATTGAACGACAAAACCCCCGAATCAAGAATGCACAATCAAGAACGGATAATAGACTAAACACCAAGATCCTACAAGTCGGCAAGAAAAAAACAACTAAAAGAAAAGGGAAGAGATCGAATGAACTACTCGAGGGAGCCAGGGCGTTCACGGGAGGATTGGAGATGGTGATGACCGCGACCCCGTCACCCCCGACCTCCATCGCCACCCAACCCATGGCGATGCGATCCGATGAAACCTCTAACGTTAGGAGAAGAGAGAGAGAGAGCGAGAGAGAGAGGGGTAGGGATTGTCGATTGGAACTCTTGAGAGGGTTTCTATCGATAGATATATCTGAGAGCGAGAGAGAGAGAGGTACCCATGTATTTATAAATGCGCGGAAGTTGTATGAGTAGTACCATGAACTCGGTAGACAATTTCAGATGGGGCCCAACAGGAGTCAACGAATGTATGGTCAACTTCTGAATAATTATTGGCAAATAGATTCACACTTCTTTTCTCTTTACCGTGAGTTTGTTGCTTTCGGACCTTTGCAGGTAATAGTATCTCACAAGGGGGCCCACAAAAATAAAATAAAAAGAATAAGAAGTAAAATCAGTGTTTCAGAATAAATAAATTAAAAGAAGAAAATAATTAACTTTTGGAATAATTATGTTGATCAACCCAACTAGTTACGTGGAAATTACAAATTCAAGGATGGGTGTTTTGCCTTTGACAACCACAATGTCATCAACAACAAGGCTTGGAACCAATACAACCAGATGTGGACACAAGGCCTGGTAATTTATAGAAGTTGAAACTTTTATCCGGGTAAATAATCTCATCTAATGAGGGAATTGGGGGGGGGGGGGGGCATTAAACTGTGAGCGTATATATGTATCTTATTTTTGTGGAAAACTTATATAGGGAAACTGCAGGGGTATGCATCACGTGTGACCAAAGAGCGAGAGTCCCATGGCATGGGAATGGCATGATAGTTGCCTGGTGGGTTCCAAGTCCATTCTCCCGGTCAAAATATATTTATTATAATATGACCTGGGGTCAAGCAATTTCTCTCGGCTAAAAGGTTGGGGAAAGGAGACGACTTCATGCCCTCCTCTCATGTCACGTGTTCCGACCTGGATGGAAAGGTTTCGAATACGAAATGCAACTTCCATGTGTTGTGTTTTGTTGGAAATGCTTCATAGAACCCCCATCACCCCCGCCAGAAGATTTTTTTAATTTTTTTTATTTAATTTTTGCTCTTTTGTTGGGGTTCTCTCCTCATGAGGCCTCAACAAACAAATCCAGTTGATCGAAACAACTGGGTACGGTGAAAGAAGGAGAAGAAGGAGACAAACAAGGTGCAGGAAGACAAAGGATCGATCCTTTGCTTGGAAAGGATCGATCCTTTGCTTGGAAAGGATCGATCCTCTTCCTACGACAGAAAGCTGGGTTGGAAAGGATCGATCATATGCCCTATAAGGATCGATCCTTGCAGGTGATTTTTCCCACGACAGAGGACCCAGTTTGAAGGATCGATCCTATGCCCTATAAGGATCGATCCTCTCAGGTGTTTTTTCCCATGACATAGTGTCTGCTTTGGATGATCGATCCTCATGCTCTAGAGGATCGATCTTTGTCGGGGCGACCAATTCTACGGAATGAAAGGATCGATCCTTCTGTCCAAGAGGATCGATCCTTTGCGGGATCCGGGAAAAATTAAAGGTCCAGATTAATCCGAGTGTGGGTTAATTAGTGGATATAAATAGGGGTTGGTTTGTAACCCTAATTATGGTCTTTGATAACGAAAACCCTAGAGAGAGGTCTTGTTCTCCTCTAGATGAAAAGCTTTGTACTCCTTGATTCATAGTGAAACCCTCCTCCTCCGCCCGTGGTTTTTACTCTCGGTATTTTGCCGAGTGGTTTTCCACGTAAATCCTGGTGTGTTTTTCTTGCGTGTGTGCTTTCTCTTTTCTTGCTCTCTCTCTTGTCTTGTGCTTGCTATTGGAAGTGGGTTCTGGGTGATCCGAATCACCTCCAGTTTCCCAACAAGTGGTATCAAGAGGCAGGTTACACCGTTCATGATGGCAGGCAAGGCGTCAATCTCGCGGTTCGATGTCGAGAAGTTTGACGGGAAGACCAACTTTGGTCTATGGCAAGAAAGGGTCAAAAATATCTTGGTGCAACAGGGCACCTACAGAGCCCTTGAGGGGAAGAAGCCAGAAGGTATGACAGATGGAGACTGTGAGGATACATGCATGAAGGCAAGGAGCACCATTAGACTGTGCCTGGCAGATGAGATCATGTACAACGTGATCAACGAAAAGGGAGCCATGAATCTATGGCTGAAACTGGAGAGTCTTTTCATGACCAAGTCGCTCACCAACAAGTTGTTTCTCAAACGACAACTTTATACTCTGAGGATGAAGGAAAGATCCAATCTGATGGAGCACATCAACACATACAACAAACTTCATAGTCAGCTACTCAACTTGGATATTAAGGTAGAAGATGAAGATAAGGCACTACTTCTTCTAGCCTCTTTACCTCCTTCATATGAGCACTTGGTGACTACCCTTCTGTATGGGAAGGAGACATTAGAAACTGAAGAAGTCATGTCGGCTCTTCTTTCTAATGAGATGAGAAGGAAGACTACTGAAGATGCTGTCTCAGAAGCACATCTGGTGGAGAAGAGACAGTTTGGAGATCGTTCAGAGTCTGATGCCAGAGGCAGAGGAACGAACCGGGATTCTGGTGATAGATACAAGTCCCGAAGCAAGTCAAGGATCAGAAAAGATGTGCAGTGCTACTACTGTAAGAAGAAGGGACATTTCAAGAGAGACTGCAGGAAGATGAAAAGAGATCTACAGGAAGGCAAGGTCACAGGTAACAGGGGAGGCAAAGATACTTCAGTTGTGGAGCTGGACAGCGATGTTACCATCCTAGGATGCTGCAAGGAGAGCTGCATCAATGTTGTCGATCCCCCTCATGCTGACTAGATTGTTGACACGGGGAGCCTCATTCCATGCAACATCGCATCTGCAATTCTTCACAAACTACAAGGCAGGAAACTTTGGTGCTGTGAAGATGGGCAACGGTGATACGTCGCAGATCATCGGGAGAGGCGACATTCACATTGTGACGAACACCGGCATGAAGATGGTACTTCAAGACGTTCGTCACATCAACGACCTTCGCCTCAACTTGATCTCACCAGGATGCCTGGACGATGAAGGATACATGTCCAGCTTTGGTCGCGGTGCATGGAAGTTGACCAAAGGATCTCTAGTGATCGCAAGTGGTAAAAAGTGATGTTCTCTCTACAGAACAAGAGTGACTACACAGATGGGTTCAGCACTAGCAGTGGAGCACAAAGATACTTCCCTACTGTGGCATAAAAGGCTCGGCCACATCAGTGAAAAGGGGCTGAAGATCCTGGCAACGAAGAAGATTCTACCCAACGTCACAGGTACTCCCCAAACACCTTGTGATAACTGCTTGTTTGGAAGACAGCATAGGGTGTCTTTTGCCAGAACTACTGCTAGAAAGAAAAGGAATCTGTTGGAGCTTGTTCACTCCGACATCTGTGGACCTATGGAGGTGGAGTCCCTGGGCGGCAACGCATACTTCATCACCTTCATAGATGATGCTTCGAGGAAGGTATGGGTCTATGCAATCAGTAATAAGTCTGATGTTTTTAAAACCTTTCAGTACTTTCATGCTAGAGTAGAACGAGAGATTGGAAAAACATTGAAATGTCTGCGCACTGATAACGGGGGAGAGTACACCTCCAAGAACTTTATAAACTATTGTAGGGAGCGCGACATCAGGCATGTGAGGACAGTTTCTTTTACACCTCAACAAAACGGGGTAGCTGAAAGGATGAATCGGACCATTATGGAGAAGACTCGAAGCTTGCTGTCAATGGCGAAGCTACGGAAGCACTTTTGGGGAGAAGCAGTTAAGACAACATGTTATTTGATTAACAGATCCCCATCAATCCCACTGGACGGCAGTATCCCTGAGCAGGTATGGAAGAACAAAGAAGTTTCTTATGCACATCTTAGAATTTTCGGATGTAAGGCCTCAGTACACATACCGAAAGTGGACAGAACCAAGTTGGATCAGAAAGCGAAGCATTGTATATTTTTGGGCTATGCAGAAGACGAACTTGGATACAGATTATGGGATCCAGTGGCGAAAAAGTTGATAAGGAGTCGAGATGTGGTCTTTTCAGAGGACCTACATGTACAAGATGCAGGGAAGACACAACAAAAGCCTCCGACTCCAACAGGGATAGACAATCCCCTATCTCTAAAACTACCCTCTGATCATGTTGATGATGGGGGAGAGGATCAGTCTACAACAGAAGAGCCTGAACAGGAAGAAGCTGAAACTGAAGGAGGTGAAGATGGAGAACAACAGAATCAAGCAGCCCCACCAGTACCACATGAACCTCAGTTACGTTGCTCTTCCAGAATTCCAGTACCATCTACCAGATATCCAGGCTCGCAGTATACTTTACTGACAGACGGGGGAGAGCCTGAGTGCTATGAAGAAGCTGTCAACAGTAAGAAGAAAGGCGAGTGGATGAAAGCTATGCAAGAGGAGATGAAATCACTGCATGAGAACACAACATATGAGTTGGTAGAGTTGCCAAAGGGGAGAAAGGCACTGAAGAACAAGTGGGTGTTCAGACTGAAGACGGAAGAGAAGTCCAACCAGCCAAGGTACAAAGCTAGATTGGTGGTGAAAGGATTTCAGCAAAGAGAAGGTATTGATTTCGAAGAAATATTTTCTCCTGTGGTTAAAATGTCTTCTATTAGAGTAATTCTTGGGCTAGCTGCTAGTTTGGACTTAGAGATCAAACAACTAGATGTGAAAACTGCTTTCCTTCATGGGGATTTGGAGGAGGAGATTTACATGGAGCAGCCTGAAGGTTTCAAAGTCAGAGAAAATGAGAACTTGGTATGCCGATTGAAGAAAAGTTTGTATGGTCTCAAGCAAGCACCGAGACATTGGTACAAGAAATTTGATTCCTTCATGCTTCAACATGGATACCAAAGGATGACCTCGGATCACTGTGTCTATAACCAGAGGTTTGATGACTCTGACTTTCTCATTCTTCTTCTTTATGTTGATGACATGCTTATTGTTGGAAAGGACAAGAAGAAGATACAGAAGCTGAAACAGGAGATGAACAAATCCTTTGTTATGAAGGATTTGGGACAGGCGAGGAAGATCTTAGGGATGAAGATCATCCGTGACAGAGGATTGAAGAAGCTATGGATGTCACAGGAGGAGTACATCGAAAGGGTATTGGGACGCTTTCGGATGACTGATGCAAAGCCTGTCGGAACACCGCTCGCAGCTCATCACAGACTGAGCAAGGAGCAGAGTCCCAAGGATGATGAAAGCAAGGAGGAGATGAGCCGAATTCCATATGCATCAGCTGTGGGTAGTCTGATGCATGCGATGGTGTGCACGAGGCCTGATATAGCACACGCTGTTGGAGTTGTTAGCAGATTCATCTCAAATCCAGGACGCGAATATTGGGAAGCAGCAAAGTGGATATTCAGGTATCTTCGAGGAACCTCTAAACTCTGCCTATGCTTTGGAGGTAGACAACATGTGCTAGATGGCTACACAGATTCCGATATGGATGGGGATGTAGATACAAGAAAGTCGGTGTCAGGTTACTTGATCACATTCGCAGGAGGTGCAGTTGCATGGCAATCAAGACTGCAGAAGTGTGTAGCGTTGTCAACCACAAAGGCTGAATTCATTGCTGCTACAGAGGTCTGCAAAGAAATGATCTGGATGAAGAAGTTCACTATGGAACTTGGTTTGAAGCAAGATGTCTACACAGTTTACTGTGACAGTCAGAGTGCCATCCATTTGTCAAAGAACTCAAGCTTTCACGCGAGGTCCAAGCATATTGATGTCAGATATCATTGGATTCGTGAAACACTTGAAGAGAAGCAGTTGCAGATCTAGAAAATCCATACAGACGAAAATCCGTCAGATATGATGACTAAGCCGTTGCCAAAGGAAAAGCTCCAGCTATGCAGAGAAATAGCTGGAATGGAGTCCTCCTGAGTCGAGAAGGGGGAGTTTGTTGGGGTTCTCTCCTCATGAGGCCTCAACAAACAAACCCAGTTGATCGAAGCAACTGGGTACGGCGAAAGAAGGAGAAGAAGGAGACAAACAAGGTGCAGGAAGACAAAGGATCGATCCTTTGCTTGGAAAGGATCGATCCTCTTCCTACGACAGAAAGCTGGGTTGAAAAGGATCGATCCTATGCCCTATAAGGATCGATCCTTGCAGGTGATTTTTCCCACGATAGAGGACCCAGTTTGAAGGATCGATCCTATACCCTATAAGGATCGATCCTCTCAGGTGTTTTTTCCCATGACAGAGTGCCTGTTTTGGATGATCGATCCTCATGCTCTAGAGGATCGATCTTTGTCGGGGCGACCAATTCTACGGAATGGAAAGATCGATCCTTCTGTCTGGAAAGATCGATCCTTCTGTCCAAGAGGATCGATCCTTTGCGGGATCCGGGAAAAATTAAAGGTCCAGATTAATCCGAGTGTGGGTTAATTAGTGGATATAAATAGGGGTTGGTTTGTAACCCTAATTATGGTCTTTGATAACGAAAACCCTAGAGAGAGAGGTCTTGTTCTCCTCTAGATGAAAAGCTTTGTACTCCTTGATTCATAGTGAAACCCTCCTCCTCCGCCCGTGGTTTTTACTCTCGGTATTTTGCCGAGTAGTTTTCCACGTAAATCCTGGTGTGTTTTTCTTGTGTGTGTGCTTTCTCTTTTCTTGCTCTCTCTCTTGTCTTGTGCTTGCTATTGGAAGTGGGCTCTGGGTGATCCGAATCACCTCCAGTTTCCCAACACTTTCTGACTTTGACTTTGGCTAAAAATCCAGCTTGTAACAAATTCAATCAAGCTGCTATTGGGCTCAGATTCGAGCCGGAATAACTGTCCTATATATCAAGAGTCTAGAGACCCTTGCAGCTTTGAATTGCCTGCAAAATTGCATAAATTAAGGTGGAGGTTTCTGATTCATGCAGCTCAAAAAGTCCATGCACCAAAGAAACAAGGATGCGAAGCCTATTTGCCACATAGCAAGCTTTGCTAGAGATCAGAATAAGATCATAATTCCTGGGTTGGAGCTGTTCAAGTTTAACTTAACATGTAATGCTGGTGACCTGGGGATCTGCTTTCCTGAGAGCCTGAATACACATCAGTAATGATAAAGATCACCACTTTATTCATACAGAGCATCTGTCATAAAAATGGGGGGGCGAAAAATGGAGATACCAAGATCTGAAGAAGATACATTCTTCTCATATTTAGGAGATGTCAATCCATTCTTATTCAAACAACAAATGTAAGCTATACACGGGGAGGATTTTACATGGATCTTGCTGCTCATTTACTTCAGTACCAACTTTCCATTGTTTAGAGCCATAAGTCTTAAAGGAATGACCAGGAAAGCGTATCATGAGGTAACCACAGAGCTATTACATGTGAGCTCTTGATTGTTCTACTCTCACGGAAGGATCCCTTGAAGCTTTCTATGGACTCAAATTAGTCATGCTGCGTAAAACAGTTCAACATCTCAGTAATGAAATGAAATGCAGCTTGAGCATATATATCTATGCTGCATGCATGATAATCTTCTTTTATGGCACTTCTACATAAGCAAAATAGGATGGCTCAATCACATCACAGCCATAACACATGGATTGCCGTCCCGGTGGCACGCGTCGTGCCCCCGGCACGGATGCTGTCCTGTGCCATTCTCGTTTTTCTTCCTCTCCTTGGCACGGTAGGGGGGGGTTCGATGCCGCTAACCCCCTGGCACGGTAGGTACCGGGCGGCACGCACAGTGCCGGATCAATAACATGTGACAAAAGCAGAACAATCACCTAAATAGAGAACTTTCAGTGGCTGATGCAATATATAGGTATTGTATGGGATATTAGCTCCTAAAGGGGAAGAAAATAGACTGAAAACCAAATAGATTATAGGAGCGCCAAAGAATGCAAAGGCCAAATGGCAGTAAGCACATTCTCTATGTTTAAAAACTTATTTGATGAGAAATCGAGAAAAGCAGGTAAAGGGGGATGCACAGAAAATAAATGATAGCACTAGCAAGTTGCAACAACCGGGAAGCATGAAACATCACATTTGAGAAATCAAGCAAATTCCTATGATACCAGAATCTCCACCGTTAAAACGGACTTGATCAAATGAAAGATGAACATTATTTTGTGGCGAAAAAATGAGAGGATGACAGGGTTCGCACCAACGGAAGGCCTTTCAGAGCCCTCTCTTCCAGATACGGCGATGGCTTAAAAAAGCTGCCATATGCTTCGTCGAACTTTTTAAGCCGCGAATATATATGACCAGCTCCAATAGAATCAGCCCAGAAAATATTGCCCCCTTCAGGTAAAATACACAAATCAAGTTGATGAAATAGTAGTTTACTGTACAACTGTCTGTTTCAATGAAAAGAATTACTCCAAATAAGCATAATAATAATAATAAAGGTTCTCATGTCATGGATACTAACCGGTATTTTGGGAAAGTAATTCCTAGAACACATGCAATGTCAAGATCTGATGCGCGAGCTACAACACCTTCATCCAAAATCCTGCATGCTTCGTTCACAACCGGAAAGAAAACCATGTCCAGAATATCTTGGTTACTCACGGACTCACGGTGATGGGCCGTTTGCAAGAATTTTGGAAGGCATTATGTCACACACTCACACCACACACACTAACACACATGCAGAGACTGGCAGAGACCGAGAGAAAGACCTTTCCTCCAGGCATGATGTTAGCATGCCTCCTGGATTCTTCAACAATAGCTTGCACACTAGGATCAGGTTTTGGCTTGCTACCCTTTTCATACATGTAGTAACCCCTCCCATTGGCTTTTCCTGCACATAAGAAATATGAAAAAGGCCAGGAAATTGACTCAATAACAAATTTTGGAGCCTAGAGCAGATAGAAAATCAAGATGGAACTAAATTCACTTCCAAACCCCTTTCTCTCATCTTTTATCATCAAATCAAGCAAATCAGAATCGAAATTTCTGCCCTTGAAAGCAGAAGCAATAACTTCTCTAACTGCAGCTGCGCCTTCATATCCAGAAAGGTCTTGAAGTCTGCCCTCACAACAAGGAGGGACACATTAGCATACTCTAATAGCACCAAGAGCAAAAATCACATACTAAATTCAGCCTCGAAGAACAAAAAATGGAAGGTAGACAATGTACTATGGACAAGAATTATATAAGAAAACAAGTTTTTAGTGTTATGATTATCATTGCTCAACATCAATGATTTGGTATTTTGTTATTTCGATCTTATCCACAATTATAATAAAAGAAGTCTAAGCCTATACTCTTTCTTTTTTCCATCCCATACATCTTCAGAAGCGGTCCTTGAGTTAGGACAATCCAATTCTTAAGGTTTACCTCATCACCATCAATCTGAAGCAACTCGGATGTGTTTGTATGTCTCCTCAATCACATCAAGGCACACTTGGGGCAGTGCCATATCCGGAGCAAGCTGCTTGGCTTGGTGCCTAGCAGTTTCCAGAATCTGATGAGACTCTGAAAAAGGCCAGGAAATTAACTCAAGGCTGCCAAATCAATAACAAATTTTGAAAGAGAACCAAGCTTGTCACTCAGATGAAGAGAACAAATCCAAGGCGTAAGCCCTTCAGCAATATCTAAAGCCCAAATTCTTGAAGCTCTGATCAACTCCTCAGGAGAGAAAATAGCATCAATAAGTCCATGCTTTTTTCCTTCATCCGCTCTAGTAGTCTTTGATAACTGCAAAAGAATAAATTCTTATTATTTCTTTATCAGAAAAAACTGCATATAGAAGCTACAAAATAACTTCATCTACCAACAGAGAGTATCAACTGTTTAAGATGATCGTTTTTCTAATGTAGCCAGTAAAATTAAGCAAAGTCCAAGAATACCATAGGTATATTGTTGCAAAGTAAAAACTAAAAGTTTGCCTAAATGGAAAGCTTGGTTTGGTTTGTAAAATATTTTCATGTTCCCATTTTTTGTTGCTGTTTTCCAATTTCTAGAAAATGAGTTTGGTTTGAAATACTGAAACTGAAAAGCTCCATTTCTATAGAAAATTCAGAAAAAAAAATAATTTGGTGTTTTCATATTTTCTGAAAAACATGGGTAATTTTTTCTAGAAAATATTTTCAAAAGCTACAGACTAAACCCATTTTCAGCACTGAGAAACCAAACAACCTCTTAGGACAATTCCTCTCGGGTCACAAAATAAGGAAGCTGGACTTACCAACAACATTTCTATAGCCTTTGGTAGACCAACAAGCCTCGGGAGACGCTGGGTACCTATCAATTGGCACAGTCTTCATTAGATTCTGATGCATGGCAAGGAAAAAAAATTCTGGAAAATTGTGAACAAAAATGACTTAAACCCCTACCTCCCGAGACGGGGAATAATTCCAAGAGTCAACTCTGGCAGTCCAAGTTGAGCTTCTGGAGTAGATATCCGAGCATGGCAACCCTGAAACAAGATTAATTATGCCACAAACTGCAGATATGGATTTACAACATTTAATTATAGTGAAACTATAGATCTATAGCAGGAAGGAAACACTTAAAACCAACAATGGCCAGTTCCAAACGACCACCAATTGTGAGTGCTTGAATGGCTGCAACAGTAGGTTTTTTCCCATCTGAAAATGGATAAACTTTCCCTCATGAGCAGAACTCCTACTTCTATAAACTAATTATCCCACCGACCCACAGAAGCAGCATAAATAAAGCTACATACAAAGAAACAGAGTGAGCAAAGACCTTCAACTGTGTTCGACATGAGTTCAACAGAGAAGTCCGCTAAATGGGATATATCTTCTGCAAGGCATACAATATATACACATAATACGCATATATATAATTGATGAAAATTTCGACAAGTAAAAGAAAGGTCTCATCATATCCACATTTACTGATAACTTTGGAGTCACTCGAGAACCCTTACCAGCCTTTTGAACCTCAGCAGACACATTGATATCAAAACCGGCAGAAAAGTTTCCCCGCCGCCTTTCAAGAAGAGTTCGAGACAAAATGAAAATCAAAGGAGTTAGTTACTCTTGCAAAATTACAATATTTCAGATAAATCTCGTTTGTGCTCGCATCTAGGGAAGTTGTAGCTTGAAAGAAATAAAGGGATCTCAAACGGTAAATGCTAAACTACTACGCCACAAATTCATGGTCAGCAAAATACTATAGTGACGAACAGGACCCTTCTTTAATTAGCATAAAGTTCTTGAATGCTAAATTTGCGGCCGGACGGTGATC
Organism: Narthecium ossifragum; assembly: GCA_963920575.1. NCBI lineage: Eukaryota > Viridiplantae > Streptophyta > Magnoliopsida > Dioscoreales > Nartheciaceae > Narthecium > Narthecium ossifragum. The sequence continues at coordinate 23,752,163 of OY986968.1, forward strand.
TCAAAATCTCCAGAATTAAGGACGAGAAGCCTCACCAGTCAAGACGATGGCTTTAACGTCATCTCTGCTCATGGCTTCCCCATATCTCTCCTGGAAACAATCAAAAACTGTTGCAGCAGCAGAAGTTACAATCCCAATCAATGAATACAGCAAAATCAAGAATCAAGAACGGATCTTGGAGAGAGGAAACACTACAAGAAAACCCGCATTATAAGGAGAAGGAGGGGGTGGCGAGATGAAATTACTCACTCGAAGGGCCCAGCGCGTTCACGGGAGGAACGGAGATGGTGATGACCGCCACGCCGTCGTCCCCGACCTCCATCGCCACCACTGAAGCCATGGCGATCCGATCCGATAGAAGAAGCAAGTCCTAACGTTTGGAAGAGAGGGAGAGAGAGAGAGCTCAGAGCGCAGAGAATTCTTCGTGAATTAATCGATCATTTCTCGGAGTGAGAGAGAGAGAGAGACGGGTTTTTAAAAAGACGCGGGAAAATGGACAGCCTAACTAACTCGAGTGATGGTGTTAGAAGGGGAGGTGTACGCGGCACAGCTAGCTGCTTAGGGATAATTGGTATTTAGATCATTCATATGAAAATATTTAATGCTAGATCCGATCATTCATATGGAAATATTTAATGCTAGATCCTCGTACCTTTTTCTTTAAGACATTCAGGGCATAATATTTTTTTTATTACTAAAATGCCCTTTCAATATTCCTAACATATCCCAGTGACTTCATATTCCTGTGACTGTTCATATTCCCAGTGAAAAATAAGTTACTTTCCACGATTAAGGAAAGTAACTTGTGTTCTTGGTGATGAAATTGTTGAAAATAATTTGAGTTACTTTCCATATTAAACCAATGGAAAGTAACTAGTGATTGTGGAACGACGACGCGCGAGCTGGAGCGATGCGGTGACGACGATGGCGAGCTCAGGGCTGGGGGCGCTGGGTGCCACTGACGGGGGGCGCTGGAAGGTAACTAGTGGTTTTGTGGAAAATAACTAGTATGATTGTGGAAAGTAACTAGTGTTTTGTGAAAAGTAACTAGTGATTGTGAAAAGTAATTAGTGATTGTGGAAAGTAACTGTCACCAGCATTTGTGGAAATTAACTACCTTATTTTTCCAATATTGCAAAAGTAACTACCATCTTATAGTTACTTTCCAAATTAGATAGGAGTTATTTTCCACCAAATTATCAATAGTTACTTTTCACGTTTATTCATGAGTTACTTTCCACGTTTTTTGCAAATGTACAAGTTATTTTTAACTTTTTTGTAAATTTACAAGTTACTTTCCACTTTTTTCCAATTGTACAAGTTACTTTCCACGTGTACAAGTTACATTTGTACAATGTAACTTGTACAAGTTACTTTCCATTTTTTTTTAATTGTAGATTTGTGGAAAGTAACTTGAGTAAAAAATTAGTCAAATAAATTAAGGAATATTTTGTGAAAAATTTGATTGACAATTGCAAAAATTAACAAGTGGGAGACATAATTTACTTGTCAAAATTCAACAACAAAAAAGCATCGCAGGAGGACATCCGATTTTACTTTTCAAAAATAAAAAAATCGGATGCTGGGGTGCTTGGGGTGCTTGGGGGTCGTCGGCGCTCGGGGTGCTGGGGGCCGCCGGGGGAGGGGGGGCCGCCGGCTGGGGGGGGATCGGCGACGAGCTGGAGCTGGATTGACGCTGCGATGACGGCGGCGCTTGGGGGGGTGTGGGGGGCAACACGAAAGAAGAGCAATTGATTTTGGCAAGAAATTACGTGAGTATATATATATACCAGTAAGCCCATGCCAACTGGCAGGGTAACCACCCTCTCCCCCCACCTCTCCAATAACTTCTCACTAACCCCCCTCTCTCCCCCACTAATTTCTCACTAACTCCCCTCTCTCCCCCACTAACTCCCCCCTCCCCCACTATCCCCCTCCACATAGGATAACCCTCTCCACGTAGGCTCCACATAGGACAACAGGATGGTTAGCTTATAACCATCCTGTCATATAAAGATGATGTTACCACCAAAGTAGGTTAAATTTCACATTTGGTACATGTAAAATATGCTAATTACAAATTTAGTACATGAGCTTCTGATAATTACAAATTTAGTACATCAAGTACCAATACCGTAACAATTTTATCAGGAGCTCGAACGACGTTAAAAGTCTAACGAAAAACTGGTCATGTGACTTGCACGTGACCAGTGTTATAACAGGCCCTGCTCGGAGGATGCAGCGGTGGGCGTCGAGCGACTGCGACCTCAACGTCTCCTCTTGCGGCTATTGCAGCTGCCGGCTCATCCGAGAAATTCAAAGAAAACCAAGAAAAACTCCAAGACCATGCTATGTAGAGAAAACAAGGAACATAGTTGAACGCATACCTTCAAATCGGAAAGAGTAAGGATGCTCTCCGATCCGCCCTTGGGCAGCGACGACAGCGGTCGGAGGAAGACAACGGTCGGCGGGGTGATGGGTTCCAGTGTGAGGTGTAGTCAGCGAGGTAAGAGGTTGGGGTTTGGAGCTCACAGGAAGAGAGTTAAATGGATGGAAGAGAGAGTACTCGGGGAGCCAATGGCCGACCACGGCGAGATTGGTGGTTGCGAGCGGGCTTGAGAGGGACGACAGGAGACCGGCGAGGTAGGAAGAAAGGCGAGCCGTCGAGATCGATGGCCTCATGGTCGGGGCGATCCCTGAGCATGAGGAGCACGGAGCGGGTCTGCACAAACTCGGTTCCGAACTGGTTCAAATCCCGCTTAAATATCAGCCGCTGGCTTGATCTAGACTACAGTATGCTTTGTTGAGACATGGATCGATCTAGACTGAACCGGATCATATCAGAGAGGAATCTGATTAAGTCAAGTGGTTGAGGCTGGATCAACCTAGGTTGGATCTGATTGAGACCAGATCAGATCAGACCAAATCACATCACATCACATCACATCGGAGCACCTGACTTGGTTGAACCAGCTCAAGTGTGCGCTGCTCGTCGGGGATGATGGAAGCTGTGAGCAGGGGAGGGTGGTAGCCGGCGGATCTCGCCTAGGAACGGTCGGGGAAGGACCACTAGTCAACGAGGTGGCCGGATTTGGTGCCGGATGGAACCTAGAAGGCCGGAGGCGACGTAATTGAGAGGAGGCGGCGCTGGAGCTCGTGGGGGAGACGAACCGCGAGATAGGAGAGGAGGACAATGCTTGGTCTCCGGATCTGGCCGGAGAGGGTTACGGCGGTGAGGGGTCCTTGGATCTGATGGTGGATGGTGCTTGAGACGTCGGGTGTGGTGGTGCTGACCAGGGGGCGGCGCCGGTTCCTACGAGGGTTGGAGCCTGGGGAGGATCCCGGCAAGGCCACGGTGGTTGTGGGGTCTAGAGGAGGAAGGAGGATAGGAGCGGGGGATGGCGCCGGTTCCAACGAGGGTAGGAGCCTGGGGAAGGATCCAGGCGAGGCCGCGGTGGTTGCCGGGTCTAGAAGAGGGAGGAGGGAGAGGAGCCACACGGGGAGGAGGTGGGGGGTGGGGGGGGGTTTCTAGAGGAGGAGGAAGGAGAGTAGCCTCCCCGGGGGGGTTGAGTGGTTAAAGGGGACATGTGATGAGATTAGTGGAGAGAAGGGTATATATGTCTTTTGTACCTTAAAATGGTGTTAAGGTCCCAAATTTCATGATTAGTGTTTTAAGGGGATAAGTGAAGCTCTAAGAGGGGGGGTTATCTTAGGCTTTAAACAATAAAATCAATTAATGAAATCTGAGTAGAAGGAGTCTAATCAAATTATATGCTTGCAATGATAAGAGAAGAAAATCTATATTAAAGCAAGGATGATAAGAGATGAGAGATAGAGAGATTGCATCAGATTTATAGTGGTTCGGCAAACATTGCCTACGTCCACTCTCTCAAGGCACTCCTTGAGGTTTCACTACTTGCAATACCTCTTACAAGTTGTCCACCAAGCTTTCGGGTGCTTGACAACCTATCCACCAAGCTTACGGGTGCTTGGCAACCTTACAATCTCTCCAAGCTCTCTCTTGGATATTTCTCTCAAAGTTTACTTCACACTTGAAGTAGTTTTACAAAGGTTTAGCTCACTAATAAGAGATAGAAACTTGCTAGAATATGATTACAATAATCTCTTAGCTCCCTCTAAGTCTCAGCCAAGTTTGCTATAACTTCCCTTTTATAGCTGAGCTTCAAAGCCCTCCAAATAGCCTCCCAACGGCTAGTTTCTGTTCCTGCAACAGCTCTTTTCTGGGCTCACGGTCAACCGTCGCATCGTCCGTGACATCGTCCGCCAGGCTTTCCTTGAGCCACGGTCGATCCACCTATCGACCATCACGCCTCACGGTCGACCGTCCCATCGACCGTGACATCGTCCGTCAGGCTCTGTTGCGAAAACCGCTTCCCAGGGTCGATGCACCGATCGACCGTCACTCCTTTGAGTCAAGACACATAGGCCACGGTCGATCGGTCCATCGACCGTCACATCGACCGTCGCCTATTTTCCCATGTTTAGCTTCCGCCGGTCGATCCTTCCATCAACCGCCATATCCCACGATCGATCCATGCATCATCCGTCGCATCGACCATCAGTACAGAAACACTTTAAATATGATTTTAATGCTTTCCAAATTAATGGATAATAATATTAAATCAATGTTTTATCATCAAATATATATTGACATCATCAAAACAATATATAGGCTAACAATAAGTTCATTTTATGGTGTCGCCTCTAATCCCCCTTTAATTTATAGTCAATCAACACTCATCGCTGCAGGCCATTGACCATCCAAATTTCAAGCCACTGGTAGGGATTTTGACCGTAGAATGCTGATGCGAAAATATATTATAACAAATTGGACATATGGTCCTGTTTTGGCTGCTCAACTTCAAAAAAAAAAAATTTTATGCAAACACCTGGGGTGTCTTGTAAGTTGTAATTATATTAGGTGGGCCGGTAACCACCACCCCCCATTACTTCCTTCTCTTTCTCCTAATCATCCGATAACTACCTTATAACCAATTAAATAAGGAGTGACCATCTACCACATAGCATGTCACGTATACGTATGTGACCAAATAACCATTTGCCACGTGTATGTAGATCATATGACTCATGACCCACCTTACTTTATATAGTAGACTAGGTGAGCTCCACGTGTCATATTGTACGAGTAACCACCACCCCCATTACTTCCTTCTCTTTCCTAACCACCCGATAACTACCTTATAACCAATTAAATAAGGAGTGACCATCTACCACGTAGTACGCCACGTATGCGTATGTGACCGAATAACCATTTGCCACGTGTACGTAGATCATATGACTCATAACCCACCTTACTATATAGTAGACTAGGTGAGCTCCCACCACCCCCACCACCTCCTCTCTCTCATAACTACCTGATAACCACTTGATAATCAATTAAATAAGGAGCAGGGCCGGCCCAACCCCTAGGCAGCTTAGGAGGCGGCTGCCTAGGGCCCCACTTGAAAGTTGGCCCTAAAATTATATGTTTATTAAGAAATTTTGACTTATATATTAAAAAATCTAAGTTATTGAATTCATGCTTTATTGCTAATTAAGAATTTAGGGCCTATATATATATATATATATATATATATATATATATTAAAAAAGCCAAGTTATTGAATTCATGTTTTATTAGGTTTCTAACCTAACCGTTAGACCCCCAAACCTTCTAATTAATGTAAAGATAGCTGTTAGGTCCCATTAAAAGGCCCCTTAGTTACCCCACTTGGAATTTGGAAAAGACATGTACGGTTGGCGAAAAAATTCTTGGGACTTGATATGGACATGTGTTCATAAATTTTGTCATCTAGTTAATTTATAACATTGCTATTGACGGCTTGGATTATATCACGAATTAAACCTTTTGAAAGAAGTTTTGCCAACAGAAAATAACAATTCAATTCAAATATTGAACTATATCAAAAGAGTAGATTGTTTTCCGAATACCTCTATCATGTATAGAATATTGTTGATAATACATGTAACAGTTGTTTCTGCAGAAAGAAGCTTTTCAAAAGAAGCTAATAAAATCTTACTTGCGATCAATCATGTCACAAGAAAGATTAAATGGATCAGCTATGTTATCTATTAAAAAAGATATATTAGCTAAACTTGAATATAAAAATTTAATCAGTACTTCCGCAGCCCAATAAGCTATAAGGATGATTTTAAAAAAGTTTAACATATTTAATTAATTTAATTTTCTTATTAACTATGATTAGTAAATACTTAAAGGCCTCGTTTGATTTATTTGCCAAGGGCCTCAAAATTGATTGGGCCGGCCCTAATAAGGAGTAACCATATGCTACGTAATACGCCGTGTATGCGTATGCGACGGAGTAACCAGCTGCCACGTGTATGCAGATAGTCATAACCCACCTTACTTTATATAGTAAATTGTGAACACCAGTCTTATTATGTCATTTCGACTCCTCTCTTTTATTGGAGATACAGATCATCAAAGTAGAACATGGGGGTTAACTTGAATCATTGAATGAACCACTCAAGATGTGGATCCAATCCTTTTATTCCAACGACAAATATGATAATTGTTAGACAGTATTTTACATGGACTATGCTACTCATTTGTATATAGAGCCCATACAGGTTGTGAATATATACAGATCATTACAGTGACTATGTGAGCTCCTGATGGTTGTAATCTCCCCGGAAGGATCCTGCCATAGGCACACGCTTGAAGCTTGTTATGAACTCAAACCAGTCATGCTCTGTAAAACAATTCAAAATGTCAATAAGGAAATAGGAATGCCATTTGAGCCAAGCTATGCTTTTTCGAATTAGTCAAACATACCAGTGGAAAGCCTTTCAGAGCCCTCTGTTCCAGATACGGCGATGGCTTAAAAAAGCTACCATATTCTTCTTCGAACTCCTTAAGCCGCGAATATATATGACCAGCTCCAATAGAATCAGCCCAGAAAATAATGCCACCCCTTCAAGTTGATGAAATATATAAGCTATCAAGTTGATGGAATAGTAGTTTACTTCAATTGAAAGAATTACTCCCAATAAGCATGATTGGGAACAAAGAAATGGGTCTCATGCCACAGTTACTAACCGGTATTTTGGGAAACTCATTCCTATAACACATGCAATGTCAAGATCTGATGCTCGTGCTACAACACCTTCATCCAAAATCCTGCATGCTTCGTTCACAACTGGAAAGAAAACCATGTCCAGAATATCTTGGTCGCTCACGGTGATGGGCTGTTTGCAAGAATTTTGAAAGGCATAAATTATGTCACACACTCACACATCACACACACACACACACACACACACACAGAGAGAGAGAGAGAGAGAGACCTTTCCTCCTGGCATGATGTTAGTATGCCTCCTGGATTCTTCTACAATAGCTTGCACACTAGGATCAGGTTTTGACTTGCTATCCTTTTCATAAATGTAGTAACCCTTCCCACTGGATTTTCCTGCAAATCAGAAGTATGAAAAAGAAGGTCAGAAAATTGAGTCAAGGCTGCAAAATAAATAATTAGGAGCCTGGAGCAGATAAAAAATCAAGCTGGAATTAAATTCACTTCCAAACCTTCTCTCCCATCTTTTATCATCAAATCAAGCAAATCAGAATCGAAACTTCGGCCCTTGAAAGCAGAAACAGTAACTTCCCTAACTGCAACCGCACCTTCATATCCAACAAAGTCTTGAAGTCTGCCCTCAGAACAAGGGAAGACACATTAGTATACTCTAATAGCACCAAGAGCAAATTTCACATACGAATTCAGCCTCCAAGAACAAAAATTGATGGATTGTTATGATTGTCGAGCATGAATGATTTGGTACATTATCATTTCGATCTTATCCACAATGATAGTAAAAAAAATTCAAAGCCTATACTTCTTTTGCCCATCCAATACATCTTCAGAAATGGTCCTTGAGTTGGGACAAGCCTTCTCTTAAGGTTTACTTCATCACTATCAATCTGAAGCAACTAGAATGTGTTTGTATGTCTGTGTGTGCCATGGCAGGTTGTACAGGAGCTGTGAATGTATCATGCACATACGATTGAGATGAAGAAAACTTACTGAAAAGGACCCATTGGCATGCCAAAACTGGTGATCACACTATCCACTTTGAACAGATCGACACCTAGATGCACCAAGAGCTCTGCACCTTGCATATATGGGAAGAGGGCACGTTTAACACCAAGCCCCCTGCAGTTACTAACAACGACAGCAACTTTCTTCATGGTCTTTCCTATAGTCATCAGATCAAGAATAACTTGGGGAGAGGTCTTTTCCGTCCGAACAATTTCCACAAGAGGCATTATGTGGGCAGGACTGTTTAAGATTCGATCATATAAGAACCAATTCATTGTCTCAAATGAAGTAACTTGGCCAACAAATGGTCAAAAACTTTTCCAATTAAATACTAATCAGATAGGCACAGGTAGAAGAGTTTCTGAAAATACACTAATGCATATAATAAAAGCTGAAAACTTGATAATAAGCGCAGAATGATACCCTACATGTATATTAGCACTGGTAGATTTACACATTTCTGTTCTGTATATTACTTGTATCCCGTAATGGAACATATTAACTTGTACATTAAGCCACCAATTATCTGAGATTCTGCACCCAGGCACCTAACAAGCTGCTTCAGGTATGTAGTCCTGCCTAAGGTTGCATAGGCATTTTGACCCACCCAAAAATACTCCCCTTATTTGTACGAAACTGATCTACTGAAGCCAGAAAAAGCAGGTAACAGAGTAGACACTACATGACTAAGACAGAAATTGAAAGAAATGAATCAGACTTTATCTCTGCTGTCTGAAATGCATCCTGCATATTCCAACCCTCCATTTCTCTTATTCTTAGACATGTACAGTCACATGAATTTTCTGTTATAGACCGCATACCTCCCATTGTGAAATCAATAGAAGTACGAAACTGGATACCTGAAAAAATGAACCCCCACAATGCGATCCTGAGAACTTGTATTCTTCCCAATCGTATATAGATCAGTGGTGGATGTATTTGTAGCAAAAATGCACTCTGGAGAGCATATTTTCTCAAGTTCAACGAATATGGACTGGTTCAATCCCACGTTCTCAGTAACAGTCTACAAAGGGAAGATTATATGCTGTTAGCGAGAACCCTGAATGGTTTTTGGAAGTACTTTCATTTCATATGATAGGAGGCCCTTCAAGATACTCAAAGATTAACTTATATTATGATTAGTACAGCTAATACACAAGAAAAATCGTTGAAATTAATGCAGATGCAGAATATATTGGGAAGCCTTCAAATAAAAGTATAAACTCATACAGCTGCAGAGTACTACTATTAGTAGCATGTCAAGAGGGTACTTGTGCAATTAATGGGGGCATAGTCTTAACAATTGAGCCTAGAATATTATCTTCATGTATTGAAGACATAATTGTGCATTCCATTTACCAAACTTCCTTTGTATACGAATACCAAATAAATTATCTATGAACTGCATTTAGGGAGGTTTATTTCTGTATGCAGTAAGAAGCTAACCTCAATGACCATATCAACATGCTTGAACTCTGAGTAGTCGAGTACACCTTTGAGAAGTGACAAGGCCTTGCTCATCTTATCACGACTCAAGGATCCTGTCTTAACTAGGCCTTCAAGATTTGCTGAAACATAAATAAATTTTCTTAGCACAGTATAAACAGGTTTTGGTGGAGCACAAAGATAAAACTCAAACAACTTTGAAAAAATCATCAAATTAAGTGATAAAACAACATTACCTTCAACTATTTCCATCCCGCTCTGCCGAAAACTAGAATCAATTTCCTTTAGGATAACTGATATGTTATTTAGGATAAGAGCTGTAGCAATGCCAGAACCTAATATACAACCACCAATAACAGCAACCTTCTTGATTTGTCTTGGTTTGAGTCCAACATCAGTGACATCATTTACCTGTCAAGAACCAAGTATAAAATTAAATAAGTGAAAAATCACCAATAGTATGCAGCCTAATAGAACCAGTAACGTATGGGATGTTTAGCATAAGTATGGTTAAGAATCTCATTTGTGAGGTGATCTTGGGTTAGAATAAGATAAGTTGAAGTTAATTATTGTGCAGAAGCTAGCACATAAACAGATAAGCACTCTCGCAGACAGAAACACTTATAACTCACCAGAATAAAACATGAGACGTGTTATTGTGATATTATAGATGCTTATGCATGCAAACAAAACTAAACAAATTAAATACAAGGAGAAGTCTTAATAAGAAAGAGTACCTTGGAAACTACACGTTGAGCAAAGAATGCATAAACAAACCCTCGTGAAATGCTTGATAATGTTGATTCTCTAAAAAGCTTCGTCTCCTGGAATTTGCATATCGGCATTAGCACATAACAAGAGCATGAGAGGATTTTATGAGGCAACCAAGAAAGAAAAATTTACTTCTTCATTATAAGCTATGAAACTATCAATGACTATTTGGTGATAGGTCCAAAATTTGGTAATTAATCAATGTATAGTCCACGATTATTTTTATACGGCGTAAGGTCCAAAATTATGCGGTCATAGGTAGTTATTAAAATTCTATGACCAAATTACCCTTCTACTGGTGTGTTATTTACATGTTAAGGGACAATGGTGTTTTAAGGAGGGAGGCTGGTGACGATCCGGTGGTGGCAGTGCTCCGGAGATTGTCGGAGGCGACGGTGACAACGCCGGTGGAAGCACATAATCTTGAAAAGAGAAAAGAGAAAAGAAAAAAACAAAACTAGATGATAGATCGGAGGCAAAAGGAGGTCCCCAGCATAGGAGGGATCGTGGGGACCTAGGAATTATCCCCGGTGGTTGAAGTGCGTGCGTTAAAACAGGGGCATTCGCGTCTTTTCATCTCTTAAGTGAACTTAACGCCTTCAAAAAAGACTGCCTGGACTGAATGACAAATTAGGGCTACGGTTTGGGCCTCTGTCCCTTTCTCCCAATGTAAACACATTTTATTTGTAAACTCATATTTTAGCCTACATCACGAAGCTTTTTTTAGCCTACATCACGGAGTTGTCATCTCAATTTTTACTGGAGTGGTCTTCCAATCAAATTGATGCATAGTCTTTAAAGCATTGGTTATTATCAACACAATCATATATAGTATATGAACTTACCTTCACAATGCCAGCATATCCTCCAGAAACAATGCCCTCCTCAATGGCGTCAAGGCACACCTGGTGCTGTGGCATATCCGGCGAAATCTCCATAGCTTGTTGCCTAGCAGCTTCCAAAACCTCACGGGACTCCGAAAGCGAACCAAGCTTGTCATTCCGATGAAGAGATCGAATGCAAGGTTTACGCCCTTCAACAATATCCAAAGCCCAAAGTTTTGCTGCTCCGATCAACTCCTCAGGAGAGGCAATAGCATCAACGAGCCCATACTCTTTTCCTTCACTGGCTCTGATAGTCTTTGATAACTGCATATATATACATATAATGATGCTGTCATTCCTTTCTGAGAACAAAATTCATACAGAAAAGCTGCATAAGAATCCAGACAATAGTACCAACCACCAACCATATGTTTATGAGTTTATCTATCTGTAAAGCAAGAATCAAGAACAAAACTAAAAGGAAGCTAGAGTCACTCACTCACCAGCAACATTTCCAGGGCCTTTGGGAGACCTACAAGCCTCGGAAGACGCTGGGTACCTGTGGAGTTTGCAGAGTAACTCTTTAATATGAGATCCTGACACGAGATAATGATAGGGAAAACAACTGTTCTGATGCGTACTGATAATCATAGGGAACACAACCGAAGAAAGGGAGTCAATAAATAAGTACGCCCACCACATTATTTAGAGAAAAAATTTAGGATAGTTATATGTGCAATCACCATATTTACTCTATAAAAATATCTTAAATGTCCTGATCATCGTCCCCACACCAAATCTCCTCTTCCAAAAATTTAAACATGTTTGTACAATCCAAAAATCCACCATACCTCCAAGACCAGGAATAACTCCAAGAGTCAACTCGGGTAATCCAAGTTGAGCTTCTGGAGTAGATATCCGAGCATGGCAACCCTGAAACAAGATCAAGGCACAGAGTGCGAATAAGGATTTATGGCATGTAAATTGTTAAGGAAGCAACAGATGTATTAATAGCAGCAGGTAGGAAATGCTTAATACCAACCATGGCAAGTTCCAAACCACCACCAAGTGCAACTCCTTGAATCGCTGCGACATAAGGTTTTTTGCCATCTGAAAAAATAGACACAAACTTCCCTCGTGAGCAGAATACTATAGAACAATTAAGTTTTCTTTGCATATATATATATATATATATATATATATATATATATATATATATATATATATATATATATATATACTTCTCAAATTGTGTGCGCAATTGTATATTTTCCAAAGGGAATATATGCGGCACTAAAATGATTCTCCTGCCACCAGAAGCAACATAGATGAAGCTGCATATATGAATATACCAGGAAATAGAGAGAGTAAAGACCTTCAATTACTTTCGACACAAGTTCGGCTGATATATCTGGTATAAGTGATAGATCTCCTGCAAGAGCATATGTAGTAATTCATGAGACATTTTAAGGATTAATCACTGAAAACTTTGGAGTCACTCGAGATCCCTTACCGGTCTTATGAACCTCTGTAAACACATTGATATCGAAACCAGCAGAAAACTTCCCCGCATTGCCTATTAAAAATTAAACAGAGTTTGAGACGAGACCAAATGAAAAAGACCGGTTTAAGCAATTAGCAAGTATATATGGTAATAGCGCAGATACATAAATGAAAGAGACACAGCAGAAAACTCAGCCGTCTCATTGTACATCTGACGGCTAGATTAAAAAAAAATAGATAATTGATGTTTACACCAAATTTGTGAAACTTATTGACTGGTACACCACCATCATTAGATTTAAACTCTAAACACCATTTTACGTCAGTTATGGACAAATAGGGTTGGTTATGCATTTTTTATGATCTTTTTGCCCCTCTAATAACCCTAACCCAAATCATATTAACTCTAACTCCATCATTCCCCTCCATCTCCCCGTCCCTCTCCCCTTCCTCTCATCCCAGTCCCTCCCCCCCTCCCCGTCCCCCTCCCCGCCCGAGGTTCCCTCCCCCTCCTCTCCCCCTGCAACTCTGCCGCCGCGATCAAGAAGTGCGCCCCCTCTAATCCATCGTTGCAACGCCTCAACACCTCCGATCTGTCGTCGCTAGAGGTCTTCGTGACTGACGACGTTGTCTACGTATACTCCGACCCCGACCACTCCTTCTAGGATATCCGCGAGCAAATCTTAGGCTCCGAGGACACATCCGGGAACCCCCGCCCCCATGAACGATTAGGAGTGCACGAGCGTGTAGCGGTGGAATGGTGAGACATGCATGAGGTGGCTTTCCAGTCTCTTTGGTCGGCGTCAGAGCTGGAGCTAATATATCAGTTTGCCTTATAAACTTGGAAGTCTTCAAGCCAAGAAGAATCATGAACCTCTCAAGCATCAAACTCCCCATGTCTCCTCCACCTACATTGTCTTATCCTAAGACTACCTTAACATGCCCAACTCTCTCATCATCCACAGAAGCAACCATCAGCTTAGAGCTAAAGAACAAGAATGTGGGCATGGATATGAGCATGGGAAAGAACAGTGACTGTGAAGCTTAGGCCATCTTCTATGATCAAGAGAGGACGCACCAATCATTCCTCATGAGAGGTATGTGAAGAGACTTTATGGTTTCTATGATTGAAGCTGGGTGGTGGATGTGTTGTACATGGTGAAACAATGCAAAGGCTTAAAGAAAAGAAAAAAGAGAAAAAAATAAAAAAGACGTCGTATGGTGTTTGGTACTAAAATGCATGGTTTCAAAATCTGAGAGTCGTCGGGAGTGAATTAAATATTTTGGTTGTCAAAAGTGGAGGGTGGAGTGGCTGGACTAGCAGCACTCCCTCCACTTGAAGCTGTTTGGTTAGATCATAAGTGGAGGGAGTGGGTGGACTAAGGGTGGACTAAAGGCCTCCACTCAGTCATTTTACTCTGACAAAAAAAATGCCAGAGTCGGCTGAGTGGAGTGGGAGGCCATTTCATTAATACCGAACCAATCCCCTACTTGACATACCAGTCCCGATAGTTTAGAAAACACCTGGGCTAGTTTCCTTCTCCTCACCTCCTCTCCGCCGGCTCTCTCCGGGTTTCCTTCTCCTCACCATCTCCTCATCTCCACTCCGCCGGCTCTCTCGGGGGTTTCCTTCTCCTCACCATCTCCTCTCCGTTGTCTCTCTCCGGTGAGCAGGCCATCTCCTCTCCGCCGGCTCTCTCCGGGTTCTCCTCACCATCTCCTCTCCGTTGGCGGCGATCTCCGGGGTCTCTCATCACCATCTCCTCTCCGTTGTCTCTCGCCGGTGTTTCTCCTCACCGTCTCCTCTCCGTTGGCGGTGATCTCCGGGGTTTCTCCTCACCATCTCCTCTCCGTTGGTGGCTCTCTCCGGCGCGTCGTTTCCCTTTCCACCGCCGGTGATCTTTCGGCCGGATCTGCTCAGTTTCGTCACTACTGAAGCTTGGATCTATGGATTTCCGGTGTATGTGCTTGATCTATAGATTTTCTTCTTTACTTGAGCCCTCTCCATGTAACGAGAGGTTGTATGTGTGATTGGATCTATGTCTCTTCCCTATTTCTTCTTTCATTTTCTGAGAATGATGTCCATGTACTTCACAAGCCTTTAAATTCCCATTCTTCAGACTGGGATATCTGTTTGAGCATGCTTGGATCAATTGTGTAGTGGTACTTTTCTTGCTGAGAGCGGAGATATATCTTAAGAGATTTATGGGTATCTTCCATTTTTAGGATGCCTTACCTACCTTGACCTAAACTATTTTAAGGGTTGCATTTCTGTCTATTGGTTGGTATGATTTAACTTGTCTTGAGCCCTAAAAGATCAATTTGATTTCTGTACTAAATCTTGCATGGTATACCGAGGGAGATGTTTATGTTATTCTAGAGGAGAAACATTTCTTAGGTAATCTTGTATGTCTTTTGACTTCTCGTTCTTTTTATGAACTGTTAGTTTATGATCTCCATAAATTGAATTATCAATTCACTAAATTATATTTCTCATGCAGAGGATGTTTCTGTCACCAAACTCTGTTATCAACAAAGAAAGGACTCAATTGCGGAGCAAGCATAGAGCATGGGCACAGGTATATATATATATATATGCTTCAGTTCATTCTTCTTAGCTACATGTTGTCTTCTCTTCTCTTCACACAACGATTGGTTAGTCGTCATTAAAATGCTTATATCAATCGTGCATGCTTTTGTTTTTGCATCTGAAAGGTAAATAGGATGTTGTATGCTTTGTGGATTGGCTCATAAGAGAGGGATTCATGATCTTTTAGCAGTTGGAATTGCACGAAACTGTTGACATCTGTTTCTTGATTTCCATTCTCACTTAAAACTCAAATCCCTGACAATGGGCATAGATGTCACAGTTAGTAGAAAATTGGGTTGCTATTGTCATTTAGGATATGAATGTAATGTAGGATGCTTAAAGGAGAAGCATTGTCTGAAGATTGGGTGTTTCGAAATTAACACAGCAAATTTGTCTCTTAAACACCATATGCGAGTGACTTCTATTAGAAATTAACATATACAGCTGATCTGGCCTTGAACATTTCTGATTCTTTTGTAAGGCTAATGATCACTAGGGTATCTTTGACCTAGAGACTCACTAAATACTCTTCATCTGAGGGATAAACATTTGTTTTGCTGCATTCTGAGAATGTGACTACTCTCTGGTTGGGTTTCAACTGATTTGATGTGGTTGTATGTTCAGGAAAGGCACCAAGGCCACTACTCTCTGCATTCTGACGATGCGTAGAAGACTGAAGGCCTGAGATGATGGGGAACAGATATCTCCATTGGAAGATTTTCTTGTGATCCTTCCTAGAGTTATTTATTATTATTGTTTTTTATCATGGATATCCCTTCCCCATGTATTCATTAGTGAGTCGACCATTAGATGATTTGTAAAACACTGCAGCCGAATGCAAACTGTTTTCATTTGGAGGAAGTACCAATTTCCTTTTATTCCTGCCCTCAATTTCTCAATGGTTGCTAACTCCTTATCTTATAGATAGATGCAGATGGTTCCTCTCTTATTCTAATATCCTTTCCATTTATTTATTCTAATATGTTCAAGATAGTCGTAATTTGAGGACACTGGACCAGATCTATTGAAGTAGATGGATTGTGATACTTTCTAGTTTTGAATGCTGTAGAATGAGTTTAAAATTTTTTTAAGCGTTTAAACTCATTTTTTTGAAGCGTTTAAACTCACCCCCTAGTCGGGGGTGACCATATCCTCACTTTCAGCACCCACCAAACATCAGAAAGTCTAAAAGTCCAAAAGTTAGTTAACTCAGCCTCCACACCAACCAAATAGCAGAAAGTCCAGAAGTTAGTCAACTCAGCTTCCACTTCAGTACCACCCAAACAGCAAAAACTGACAGGCCACTTCATAGGACTTCACTTTACAAAAGTCTGCACTCTAGAAATGACTCCACTCCACCCAGTCCTGAGCAACCAAGCAGGCCCTTAGGTACTGGATTGCCATGTTATCAAAGCACAGGAACCAATTTTCCCAAAATTTAAAGGGAGAATGGTTTAATCGCAGCCACCCATGCATGTTTTGTTGATTTTGACTCAAAATTGAAGTTGACAAACTCTCCTTTTTTAGGCCATGTTATGTACATAGCAGGAGTCAAATAGTCTCTCTTATGTGCCTATCTAGGTGGGACCCGATTGGGGTTTTTTGAGGTTTAGTTTTGGCTAGAGAGAGCCTTGATAGTGGGTGCCGTGAGAAAGAGAGAAAAAAAAAGAGCTCTCGTGTTCGTGGCTGCGGCAGAGAAGAAAAGCAATTGAGAGTTTTTGACGGATTCTCTGTCATGCTCTTCTCGTGGATGTAGGAGATTTGTCTCCGAATCATGTAAATCTTTATGTCCCCTTTTTTCTTGTGATTTGTTTGAAAGTGTCTGAAATGATAAGTTTTGCTGCCGCGGGCCCTCCAATTCGAGAACTGGGTCAGAAGAGAAATCCTATCGTCACACGGAACTACGGTAAGAGATACGTCTATGCTGCTGTCTTTATCATGAGAACAATGGAAGCAGTAATCTCTTGTGGATTTTTCCACAACAGATCAAGATATCCATGCATGTTTGTTAAATTCTTTTTTACTAAAATGGATCTCAAATATTTCTTGAAAGAATGAAACAGATATATCCATCAAAATACAGAGTTAGCGGCGAGAAGCTGAAGCTCACCGGTGAGCACGATAGCTTTGATGTCATCCCTGCTCATGGCTTCCACACACCTCGCCTTGAAACACTCGGTAACTGCAGCGGCAAAGATCACAATTAATCCCTCGAATCAAGAACGGACCGCTTTCGTACCAACAAAACCTTAGCTAGCTAGCTAGCTAGAACTAACTCTCAGCAAGAATGATTGATTTGGAAAAGAATCAAGAGAAAAAGAGAAATAAGCTCGATCGGATTACTCACTTGAAGGGGACAGCGCGTTCACGGGAGGATTGGAGATGGTGATGACGGCGACGCCATCGTCCCCGACCTCCATCGCCACCCCTGAAGCCATGGGGATCCGAGAGAACTTTTCTAGCTTTGGGAGAAGAGAGAGCTAAGTAAGGTTTAATTCTTGATTCGAACTCGAGGCAGCTGAAAGCTGAAACCTTTGTAGGGATGGATGTTTAGAAATGGAGAGAGAGCTGGGCTTTTTAAAAGAAAAAGACCTCGCGAACCTGCTGCATGCCGCCCATGCTGCTGACGTCTATGCCTATATTGTCAGCAGATATCATTATTTTTTCCTCAAAACTTGTTAAATATCATATTTTAAACACCCCCGCCTTACCAACCTTGTATAGCCATCTCAATATCCAAGGCTATTTAAGTCATTTATAGGTTTTAAATGATGATTAAGGGTGTCAATTGGAGGGAGGGAAACGTATTTTTGAAAGAATTTTATGTTATAAGGAGAAATATGAGATTAAGGGTGTCAACCTTATAAGGAGCAATAACGATTACAATCGTTTTTTTTATATTAGTTTATTTATATGTATATTTTCCTAAGTTTACTTTGTATATTTTTATCATATTCTCTAGGTTAGTTTTAAATATACATATACATCAACCTTATAAGGAGAAAAAACGGTTATGCATAACCGCCCCCTTATAATGTTAACCTTATATGATATCCATACTAATCCATTAATCAAATTCGGTTTTTATAACCGAATCATCCATTAATCTGATGGTTACCCTGCCACCTAGTATATACATATATACTGACCCTAAAAATAATAACTGACTATTTTGTTTGGGGGGTTTTAAAAAAACAATGAGAATAACACAAGGAAGGGAACTTTGATATATATTTTTATCTTCCAATGAATTTTCTCGGTCCGATGTGGGGTTTTCTGAGCCTATTTACTTCGGTTAGGGTGGGTAAATCAATCCTCATTGGTGCGTGGTCCAATCGGTTGTTTGTTGAGATGGTTCATGGTCTCATATGAACGTCTCTACGTTCCAAATCGGATAAAGAAAGATTAGGTTACCTCTATTTTAAAGACCAGAAGATAACGAAGGCTACTAATTCAATATTTTATGTCATGTCATGAGTAATCGGCAAGATTGATCCGCATGATTGAGACAATCATCGCGGCAAAGGCCACCCGCTGCCGATCGTGACTCGGTCATGCATGCAAAAATTGCTCTATTTTTAAGCATTCAAGTCGAACACTCTTCTGTTGCTGCCCGGGGTCGTCTGTTCAATGCTCACCAACCCCCCATCCGCCTCTCTCTATTTCTTGTTAAGCATGCCATAATTGACTTTTACAATTTAGTATTGACTTTATAATTTACTTTTATAAGGAGTGACCCACATCACGTTCCTCGCAAAATTCCAAACTTGGACTGCAATTGTTTTTAGGGTTATTTGCATATACCCCCTGAAAAAGGTTTATTTTACGTATATCCCCTTAAAAAAACAAAATTTGCATCAGAAATCTTGAAAATCTTGATTATTTGTATATAGCCCCTCGGGTTAATTGAGAATGGAATATTCGGTGTGCAAGCTAACGAAGGCTAACAGTGGAAGCTGAAATTACAAATATACCCTTACCCCTACCCCTATATATGCTTCCTTCTCCCTCCTCCGACCCGACGATTGTTAGGGCAAGGGCTTCAAATCCTCTGATGACATATCTCCTCATCCTCCGGCGACCTAGCTATTTCCTCATCGGCAGTAAACTTCTCCCAATTTCTCTCTATTTCTCTTGATTTCTACCAATTTCCATCCTCTATAGATCAATTTCCTCGTCAATTTAACCATGAAGAATTCTCCATCTTCTTCCTCCACCTTAGGTTCGCACAACACACCCTATATGACTTGTCATTGCCAAGAGTCCTGCTCCATCTGGCAATCCAATCACACCAACAGCAAAGGCAGAAAGTTTTTGGGCTGTTCCAGATATAAGGTATTAATCTCATTGTTTTTTTTTACATTTCGAAAGGTTGAACTCCACTCCATCTTTTACCCTAGTCTTATTTTCTCAAAGCATGGATGATGCTAGTTGCCATCCAAGCTCATGCAGTAGCTCTAAAAACCCTTGCCCCAACAATCGTTGGGTCGGAGGAGGAAGAAGGAAGCATATATAGGGGTATGGGTAAGGGTATTTTAGTAATTTCAGCTTCCACCGTTAGCCTCCGTTAGCTTGCGCACTAAATATTCCATTCTCAATTAACCCGAGGGGCTATATGCAAATAATCAAGATTTTCAGGGTTTCTGATGCAAATTTTGTTTTTTTAAGGGGCATACGTAAAATAAACCTTTTTCAAGGGGCATATGCAAATAACCCTTGTTTTTATTTTATATGTAAACAAAGAAAGCCGGAGTTGGATGCGTACTTGACTCATACTCTCAGCTCAGGTCTAAGTTTTCTTGTGAATGTTTGGACACAACCGACAACACCACCTCGGAGACGATTTTCAGGATATTTCATTGTATACCATACATTCAAGGGAGTTCATTATCTTGCATGTCTCGTGGGAGGATAATCAAGCCGCTAACAGGCTTACGAGAAGCGGCAGGATGTGTCCTATCAGGTATTTTTGGTTCCCAAATCCTCTGAAACTGGGGCTGTCAACAAAAAATTCCCAGTTCTGAAACTGGGGCTATATCACTTTTAGTCATATAAAAAACATCAATGTTACTGCATGGGGTAAACTTGAATCGGCCACTCCAGATGTGGATCCAATCTTATTCTAACAACAAATATGATTATTCTTAGACAGCATTTACTACAGACATATCATGAAGTATTTATAGAGCTATTACTGGGGTTCTATGGAATACCAGAGCATGATTGAGAACCTATTATGACAATTGTAATCTCCAGGAAGGATCCTGCGATAGGCACACACTTGGAGCTTGTCATGGACTCAGATTAGTCATGCTCTGTAGAACAGTTCAAGATGTCAGTAAGGAAATATAAATGCAGTTTGAACCACGCTATGTTTCTTTGAATTAGTCATATATACCAGTGGAAGGCCTTCCTGAGCCCTCTCTTCCAGATACGGCGATGGCTTAAAAAAGCTGCCATATGCTTCTTCGAACTCCTTAAGCCGCGAATATATATGACCAGCTCCAATAGAATCAGCCCAGAAAATAATGCCACCCCTTCAGGTAAATATGTAAGATATGAAGTTGATGAAATAGTAGCTAACAGTAACACTGTCCATTTTAATTTGAAAGAAATACTCCCAATAAGCATATGTGAGAAAAAGAAATGGTCTTATGTCATGGATACTAACCGATATTTTGGGAAGCTCATTCCTAGAACACATGCAATGTCAAGATCTGATGCTCGAGCCACAACACCTTCATCCAAAACCCTGCATGCTTCATTCACAACCGGAAAGAAAACCATCTCCAAAATATCTTGGTCACTCACGGTGATGGGCTGTTTGCAAGGATATCGAAAGGCATTATGTCACACACACACATCACACACACACACACACACACACACACACACACACACAAAGGGAGAGACCTTTCCTCCTGGCATGATGTTAGCATGCCTCCTGGATTCTTCAATAATTTGTTGCACACTAGGATCAGGTTTTGGCTTGCTACCCTTTTCATAAATGTAGTAACCCATCCCATTGGCTTTTCCTGTACACAAGAAATATGCAAAAGGAGGTTAGGAGATGGACAAAAGGATGTAACAAGGAGAACCAATGCGACATCTGCGACAATTTAGGAGCTTGGAATAGATAAAAAATCAAGATGGAACCAAATTCACTTCCAAACCTTTCCTTCCATCTTTTATCATCAAATCAAGCAATTCAGAATCGAAAGTTCGACCCTTGAAAGCAGATTCAATAACTTCTCTAACTGCAGGTGCAACTTCATATCCAGAAAGATCTTGGAGTCTGCGCTTGCGACAAGGAGGGACAAATTAGTATCCTCGAATAGCACCAAGAACCAAAATGAGATACCTAATCAAGCTTGATGAACGATAGCTGCAGTGCACTAGTCTAATAATTGACATCCCAAAGTAAAGGTACAGTTCCAGAAACAAAATTCATATGTGCTGGTGGGCACCAAGATAGGTCGTCAGGTGCGTATGTGTAGCTGTGAATGTATAATGCACAGATGGCAGGAATGCAGAAAACTTACTGAAAAGGACCCATTGGCATGCCAAAACTGCTAATCACTCTATCCACTCTGAACAGGTCCACACCTAAATGCACCAGTAGCTGTGCACCTTGTGTATATGGGAAGAAGGTACGGTTAACGGCAGACGTTGTACAGTTTCCAACAACAATAGGAACTTTCTTGATGGTCTTCCCCATCGTCACCAGATCAAGAATCACTTGCGCAGATGTCCTTTCCATCCGAACAATTTCCAACAGAGGCGTTATGTGGGCAGGACTGTTTAAGAATAGATCATGTTTAGAACCATATTCTCAGTCGCAAATGAAGTAAATCAGCCAAAAATGTGGACAATAAGTTTGCACAAACAGATTATATACAAATCAGATGGGCAGAAGATAGAGGGGTGTTTATGGATGTTCATAATAACTCAGTGAGTCAAGTTGGAGGCATCTCACCTTAACGATAACACATATATAAAAGCTGTACGAGGAACTGGATACCTGAAAAAAATGAGCCCCACGATGCGATCCTGAGAACTTGTATTCTTCCCAATAGTGTATAGATCAACGGCAGATGTATTTGTAGCAAAAATGCACTTTGGAGAGCGCATTTTCTCAAGTTCAACGAATATGGACTGCTTCAATGGCACGTTCTCAGTAACAGTCTACAAAGGGAGGATTATATGCTGTTAGAGAGAAATCTGTATGATTCTTCATAGTCCTTTCATTTAGTATGATAGGCCCAACGAGATGCTTTATATTTATAAAAGCTAATACATGAGAAATCTTTGAACTATATCAGGAAGCCTCCAAAAAGAAGATATCAACTCATACAGCTGCAGAGTACTACTATAAGTGATTTGTTACAACCAGTGTTCATTGTTTGACACAATAGATTAAGTACATTATTTGTTTACTTTAATAACATGTAAAAGGGGCACTTTTCCAAGTAATGTATGTGTCAATATTGCAAACTATTTAACCTAGAATATCATCTCCATGTGTTGAGGTGATAATTATGCATTGCATTTTACCAGACTTCCTTCGCATATGAAAATTAAATAAATTATCTATGAATTGCATTTGGGAGGTTCATTTCTATAAGCAATGAGAAGCTAACCTCAATAACCATATCAACTTGCTCCAACTCTGAGTAGTCAAGTACACCTTTGAGAAGCGATAAGGCCTTACTCATGTTATCCTGAGTCAAGGATCCTCTCTTAACTAAGTCTTCAAGATTTTCTGAAAGAAGAAGAAATTTTCTTAGAACGGTGTAAACAAAAATCAGGTGGAGCATAAAGTTATAAATCATAGAACTTGAAGAAATCATCAAGTACCTAAATGCAATTAATTCTACAACAAGAAAAAAAAAGTTGACTTCCAATTTGAAAGGGTACTGCTTATCCTAAAAAGAGGTAAATCGGTTTTGCTAATGTGCACATATTAAGTGATATAAACAATGTTACCTTCAATTGTTCGCATTTCCTTTTGCGGAAAACTAGGTTCAATTTCCTTTAGAATAACTGATATGTTATTTTGAATGAGAGCTGTAGCAATGTCAGAACCCATTAAGCCACCACCAATGACAGCAACCTTCTTGATTAGTCTTGGTTTGAGTCCAACATCCGTGACATTACTTACCTGCCAAAAACCAAAGATAAGAAAGGAGCATATGATTTCTAAAAAAGCAACAAAGTTATGCAGGCTGATGGAACCCATAAGTTTCTGCGGGAAGCGACTCATAAAGCTTCAACTCATCCAAACTTACACGATAAATTATGAAAGAAAAAAAAAAAACCATAGCTCAATCAGAGTGATGAAACCAATAAATGACATTACTACATTAGTTCTTCCGGTGATCCTAGTCCCAAAATCATTGCCTCTGGATCATTTTTCAGAAATGTATGCAAACTTACTTATGATATTGTCTTAACTGGTCTATTGGAGGTCAAATTGAATAGATTCAAGAAATATTCCACATCTAAGCATGAAGTTATAAGCTCATGATGAGATGTGCTTTTGGGTATGTTTAAGCCGAAATTGCTATCTTTGCTAAATTGTTTCATCTAAAATAAAGAAGGATAAAGTTTTGTATGCATGGCCACGTGGCATGTGTAATGCACATGCCCTCTAATCCGTAGTGAGATACCGATTGATAGATTTAATCCATCAGTATTGTTCTACCGATGGACTAGATCAATCAATCGGTACGTCACTACCTATTCGATCATTGGTACATTCAATCAGTAGTGAGATACCGATTGATTGATCTAGTCTATTGGTATTGTTCTACTGATGGACTATATCAACCAATCGGTATCTCACTACCGATTCGAGTGCATATACGGTGTATATGTTCTGGCCCTTTTACACAAATCAGCGCTCAAAGAAAGAAATCAAACTAACATATACATCACCGATCTCTCTCTCCCTCTCCCCCGGTTTTCGATGACCCTGCCGCCGCCGGATCTAATCCCTGTCACCGTAGACGACTTCCTCGGTCTCCTAGCCTGCTGCGCATCGAGCGAAGGCCGCCGGTGGTGACGAAGGCACACCGCCGACGGGTGAGCCGCTCAATTTCTTGAGCCTTTTCTTCTTTCTCCGTTTCTCTCCTTCCAAAAACCACCCTAAACTTACAGGGAACTTTAAAATACAAATACCAATAACACGAGCAGTCTTTGACAATACAGCTATAAGATAATGGATATTTGTCACAAGAAACCCCCCTTAATTAATCATATTTGAGATCTAACAAAGGAGGAGTACCTTGGAAGCTGCACGTTGAGCAATGAATGCATGGACAAGGCCTCGTGCAGTGCTTGATAAGATTAATTCTCTAAAAACCTTTCCCTCCTGCAATTCATACCTTGGGGTTAGCGCATTATATAATAACAACAAGAGAATTTTATCAGCCAGCAAAGAGATAAAGAATTGCTTCTTTTTAAGTAGTTATGAGTATGGCTATTAATGAGAGCTTTGATTAAAAAAAAACTAGTAGAATTTGTGGACAACAAACTAATAAATTTGTATGTACGTTCATGATGCCGGAAGGTCCTCCAGAAACAATGCCCTCCTCAATCACGTCAAAACAGATCTGGTCCAGTGCCATGTCCGCAGCGAGCTGCTTGGCTTGCTGCCTAGCAATTTCCAGGATCTCATGAGACTCCGAGAGAGAACCAAGCTTGTCATTCTGATGAAGACTTCTGATCCAAGGCTTACGCCCTTCAGCTATATCTAAAGCCCACAGTCTTGATGCTCCGATCAACTCCTCAGGCGAGACAATGGCATCAATGAGTCCATACTTTTTTCCTTCGTTGGCTTTTATAGTCTTTGATAACTGCATAAGAATGAATTCTATTATTCATTAGTAAGAACAAACTACATACAGAATAGCTGCATAAGAATTTCATCTACCAAGATTGAGCATCAACTTTTAAAGAAGAAACAATCTTCTGATGCAGTCAGTAAAAAGCAAAGGCCAAGGATACCTTATGTTTATTGCTGTAAAGCAAGAACTAAAAGTTTTCCTAAATGGAAAGCTTGGCAGATTTTGGTTTGGAAAACATTTTCATGTTTCCGTGTTTTGCTTCTTTTCTCAACATACTTAAAAGCTCTATGTTCTGCTCTCTTCTGTCTTCTTCTTCTTAGCTTAGTTCCCCTCCTCTGTTTTCTCCATGTTCTGTTCTCTTTTGTTTTAGACATGTTTGGTTCGCAGCCCTTCAGGCTTATCTTTTTTAAAGGACTTTGATTGGGGTATGTGTGCATTCTGTACACTTGACGTGGCTGCCTCCGTTGCACCAGCTGGTGCAGCGATGTGGCAAGCCACATCAGCTATGTGGGACACTCAATAACTTTTTGCTGTTAAAATTCCTATTTTTCTTTTTAAATTGTTCATCCATGAAAATTTTAGTACGTTTTTGAATGATATGAGTGAATACAATTTTTTTTGGGACCCATTTTAGCTTATCCGGCTTGTTACATCGCTGCACAACCTGGGCGCCATGGAGGCAGCCACGTCATATATCTTTTCAAAAGCTGCAAACCAATTAAACAGTCTCACATCGACAATTCCTCTTGGGTCACAAAATAAGAACCTTGGACTCACCAACAACATTTCTATGGCCTTTTGTAGCCCAACAAGCCTCGGAAGACGCTGGGTACCTATCAAAGTATCAATTTGCACGGTCTTTGTTAAATTCTGATGCACAATAAAAAAGATTAGTTCTAGAAACCATGAAAAAAGAAGAAGAAAAGAAGCAAACAAATACCACCTCCAAGACCAGGAATGATTCCAAGAGTCAACTCTGGTAATCCAAGCTGAGCTTCTGGAGTGGATATCCGAGCATGGCAAGCCTGAAAGCATGATTAATTAAAAGGGTTTATGGCATTTAACTCTAAGGAAACACGATTAGATGCAGAATTGCCCATGCAAACAAATTCCTTAACAAACAGGAGAAAAGAGATGAGTGAGAGCGATGGCGAGAGGCGGAGGAGGGATGCGAGTAAGGAACCGTGGGGGGATCATCGCTGTCCCGCCCCCTGGTTGCTCGAGCTTGGCCGGAAGGCGGTGCTAGGGCTAGACCCGGTAAAGGAGGCGACGGCGGTGGAGCGAAATTGGGGCGGAAGGCAACCCTATGCGGTGGCTACTGGATTGCGCCCCAAGTCCTCTATTGTCACAAATGAGGAGATGGGCAGGTTTTTGGGACGGCGGTTGCCGTTAGGGCTTTTGAAGTAGAAGCTCTCGCTCCTCTAGCACACCACTGATAGTTTCAAGGTCGTCGATCTTGCTAAAGAGGTGTTTGTGTTTATATTTGAGAATGAACAAGACTTCCACACGTTGTGACGAAGGGGCCTTGGTCGGTGAATGGCCGGATGATGTCCCTGCTCAGGTGGAGGGAGGACTTTTGTTCGGTGGCGGAGGATTTCACCAAGGTGACTCTCTGGGTTCGGCTCCCTGAGCTCCCTATTTCTTGGTTTGATAGTTGTCTCGTCGATCGGGCTGCCATTACAGGTGGATTTGGTGACAGAGGATGTGGAACGTGTGGATCTTAAAGATGGCGCGGCGAAAGTTGAAAATGACACTGCGGTCTGAGCCAAAGCAGAACTTGACGGGTCATGAAGGGATCCGATCGAATGGGATGCGCGGCGTGGGAACCAGGGAGGCGCACAAGCATTATGCACGCACCAAAAGAGTTTGGCACGTGACATGGCGCGGCAAGATGTGGCACGACGCGATGCGGCATGGCAGGACGCGGCAGATTTCGAAGATGGCACGGCGGCCTGAGCCAAGACGAAGTACGACGCGCCATGCGACGAGGCAAACGAGCATGACGCGCATCAAGGCAACCCAGGAAGGCGCGCGTGGCACGTGTGATGGCACACAGAGCACGCACGCGACGCGGCCAGGCGGCCAAGTCTGAGTCAGACTAGGACTCGAAATGCCCAGACGCGACGCGGTTGGCCAACTGGAGCAAACCAGTCATGAAAAGGTCCTAATTTTACTTGGATTGGGATCTTGGAAGGACTTGATGCGGCAAAGGAAGGTTTTGGCACGGGGAAAGTCCTAATTGTGCAGGAGTTCTAGTGGAACTAGGACTCGACTCGCCCGACAGAAAGCAGTTAGGCCATGGAGGCCAAACTGAGCGTGCAAGTGTCCTAATTCCACTTGGCTTAGGTCTCCAGCATGGAATGACACAGCAAATATGAAATATGGCATGGGGGAAGTTGTACTCGGCTCGCGGAAATAGGAAGGAGTCTATTTCGAGCCAAAGTGCGACAGATTTAGGCAAACAACCATCATTGGCAAGTCCTAACTCATGTAAGAGTCCAAATAGGCTAGGAAGCCTTGTAATTGGCTGATTACATATTTGGATAAACATGAAGCCTATGACTTGGGGTTGGACTAGGAAACTTGACTTGTTGGAGGAAGTCATGGACTCTCCTCTATATAAGGAGGAGGTCGGTTAGATATGGGGGCATCTCGATTATGGACAAACTCACAGATTGAAAATCTATGAGGGATTGAGAGATCGTGAGGTAGAAGAATTAGGTGGTTCTTCTAGGGTTTTGGGTTGAGAGCTTCTTGTATTGAGAGTGATTGTATACCAAAGGGTTGGGGTGAGAGAAGAGTGTTATTGTAATCACTAGTCAATAAAGGAGTTGGGATCTCATCCCTTACCCAAATTCGTGTGAGTCTTGTGTGTGCAAGGCAAAAAGGAGGGCTGGTCAAGAGGCAATCGGGCTGCCAAGCGGAGTGCACAAGCGTTGCACAAACGGCGCGCAGACGATGCGTGAGCGAAGCACAAGCAAGGCGCGCGGTGGCGATTTACGGGCTCGACAAGGGGGTCTCTTTGCGCCATCACTGGGCAACGGTAAGGCGAAAATTTATCTACCCCCTTGCCATGTGACAGAACGTGGGTGGTACGCTAGGGCCTGTGTGGAGGTTGATATCAGCCATGTGATTAAGGTGGGGGTGAGGGTAAAGACTCGCTCTAGTACGCGTTTTGTAGATTTCATCTATGAGCATGTCACTATTTACGAGCATTGTGCTCGGATCAATCATAGTGTTGGCTCGTGTAAACTGTGGCATGTGTCTTAGTCGGAGAGGATGGGTGCTCCGGTAGGTCCTCTCACGGGTTGCATGGAGGGAGACTCTATTATGGAGGAGGATGCTCCCCCTGAATTTGAACAAATGCCTTCGCAGCATGGTGAGATTGTGATCCGACAATGAAGCAGGTGGCGCCGGAGGTGCTGGCAGTGACAACCGGAGATTGGCACATGGTCCATCGGGACTACAGTTCTAGTAGAGGCCAGTAGCTTGGCGGTTGAGGGCTTCTCCGGAGTTGGAGTTAAGCTTCGACGGTGACAGAATGAAGAGCCAGTCGACCAAGGGCACGATCGGCGGTGACGAGGGCTGGCGGAACTTGGCGTTGGAGGATAGCATCACCGTTGGCGAGAGGGATGAGAGGAGATCGAAGACGTGGTCGACGGGGCTACACGAGGCGACGGACAACGAGGGAAAGAGATCGGATGGGGTCGACGAGGTGCAGGATGAGAGGAGATTGGAGACGTGGTCGACGGGGCTCCATGAGGCGACGGACAGCGAGGGAGTTGGGTAGCAGCGTGGGAAGGAAACAAAGGTGTGGAGGGCTACATCTAGAAACGACAAAATTGTGGAAGGTTCTGGAGACGTGGAATCCTCTCCATTGTCTAATGGGTTGATGGTATTCAAGGCCAGGAATGAGGCCAGGCTGAGGAATAATCAGGCGGATGGGCGTGGTGTGAGAGGTGGTATCAAAGGTGGGTACCGGGGCAAGGGAGGTAGTGGGCCTGGGATTAATGCACTTGCCTCCAGTTCTGGGTCCAATATCACTGCGGGCTCGGGTCATAAATTGAGTCAGAATAGGTTTGCTTCTCTAACGATTCCTAACTTCTCTGAAATGGAAGGAGGCCCTAAGGTTCTATTTTGTCTTCTAACCCTGCGGAGGAAGAGATGGACGTTGCCCATGAGGGGGGATTTAAGAAGATGGTGGATGCATTGGGGTCGAAAACGTCATCGATGTTCTCTCGAGATTAGGGTTAACATTAGTACCCCATTTTTGTTTCGCATTGCCCTAAGGAGAGTGGAGGAGGTTATGCTATGGCGGTTGTGGTCGAGCGACTTGGAGTGGAGAGCAGGGGCTTGCGGAAGAGGAGACTAATCGCGGATGGGCGTGGTGTGAGAGGTGGTATCAAAGGTGGGTACCGGGCCAAGGGAGGCAGTAGGCCTGAGATTAATGCACTTACCTCCAGTTCTGGGTCCAATATCACTGCGGGCTCGGGTCATAAATTGAGTCAGAATAAGTTTGCTTCTCTAACGATTCCTAACTTCTTTGAAATAGAAGGAGGCCCTAATGTTCCTATTTTGTCTTCTAACCCTGCGGAGGAAGAGATGGACGCTGCCCATGAGGGGGGATTTAAGAAGCTGGTGGATGCATTGGGGTCGAAAACATCGTTGATGTTCTCTTGAGATTAGGGTTAACATTAGTACCCCATTTTTGTTTCGCATTGCCCTAAGGAGAGTGGAGGAGCTTATGCTATGGCGGTTGTGGTCGAGCGACTTGGAGTGGAGAGCAGGGGCTTGCAGAAGAGGAGACTAATCGCGCCAAATGAGCAACTGATGGAGGATGCCCAAGTTATCAAATGAAACTCATTTTTTGGAATTGTCGAGGTGCTGGCCCTAGGCGTGTGATCAGAACTTGCCATCAACTATTTGCTGCACAGGCCTTGTTGTTCCTTTTGTTGGTGGATGTGCTTGTAGATGAGTAGATATTTAGCTGGGTCAAGTCGAGGATTGGTGACAGACTGGGTTCCTACTTGTTGCCTTGTAAGGGGAGACATGGAGCCAGGCTGTGGATTTGTTTGGGCATGGGAGGATTATTAAAAAATATCTTAATGATATGTATGGTTTAAAGGATAGAGGAGAACTGTCCAAGGAAGATGACCTTTTGCTGCGTTAGCTTGAGGGTCAGTGGGAGCATGCTCTTTTGTTGCAAGAAGCTAGAGTCACTTAGAGGGCAAGGAAAGATTGGATTAAAGCTGGGGACCGTAATTCTAGTTTCTTCTATCAGCTGGCCGTGCTCATAAGTCTAATGTCAGAGAAATTGTTTGTGAGGATGGCACAGTGGTTACCAACCATGCATGTATTGGTAAAGCTCTGGATGACCATTATCAAAAGCTTTTAGGGATTGGATGGATGCTTCCCTGCTTTGGTTTTGCCTGAACTGCCTGTTGTGAGTTCCCTTTGGAGGGATTCTTTGGTGGCTGAAGCGTCTGAGGCTGAGATCAAGGATGTGGTGTTTAGGTTGGGAAAGAATAAGTGCCCTAATCCAGATGGTATCCCAGCTGAGTTCTTTGTCAAGCATTGGTCAGTTGTTGGCAAGGACTTTGTTCGATTGGTTCAATACTTCTACCATAAATCTAGGCTACCTCCAGCTTCAGCTTGGAATGAGACGTTCATTCCTCTCATTCCCAACTGTAAGTTTCCCAGGAGGATTAAGGATTTTAAACCCATTAGTCTCTGCAATGTGGGGTACGAGGTCTTTACTTCTATATTATCTACTAGACTAAAAGGGGTCTTGGGTGAGCTTATTGGTTTGGAATAATCAGCTTTTGTGGAAGGGATGAGTATTATAGACTGCATTGATGTTGCACAAGAAGTTTTGCATTCTATGAATGTGGCTCCCAAGTCTCGAAGCCTCATGGTTCTCAAAGTAGACTTGATGTCAGCCTATGACGGGGTACGTTGGAACTTTCTTGAGGAAGTTATGGTGACAATGGGTTTTCCTGATACCTGGATCTCCTGAGTTTTGACTTGCATTAGGTGCTCGATATTCTCCTTTATTGTTAATGGTGAAGTTCACGGAAGGGACCGGCCTAAATGTGTGTTAAGACATGGTGACCCTCTTTCCCCCTATCTTTTTCTTCTTGTCCAAGAAGTTCTTTCTTGAATTCTAGATTCCCCAGGCTCTCAGTTGGATGGTGTTTAGTTCAAGAAATCATCCTTCTCTCTATCCCATTTTCTTTATACTAATGACTATTTAATTATCTCCCGAGCTACTTGCTCAGAAGCAAGGAAGCTTTGCTTGAAATTATGTCAATTTAAAGCTTTGAGTGTGCCGGAAATGAACCCTCAGAAGTCTAGGATTAGATTCTCTAAGGTGGATGATAAACAGAGGAGGTTGGCAATCTGCAAGATCTTGAAGGTTGGCAGAGCTAAGGGAAGCTGGCAGTATTTGGGGGCTGACTTTGTTCCGGTGATTGATCGCATGGTAGGAAAAGTAGTTTCAGAGGCAAGAAGAGATGCTTTGTTGAAGTCGGTACTACAGAGTATCCCAGTGTACTCCATGACTGCGTCAACTATGCCGGGCAAGGTGATAAGAAGGTTTGAACATATCTACAGGAATTTTTTGTAGCAAGGTAAGAGCTCAGGCCTTAACTTGGTTAGCTGGAAGGATGTTTGTAAACCAAATGAGCTAGGAGGGCTCGGAGAGAAAGATTTTAGCATTTGGCACTGGGCTTTGAAATTTAAGAGAGTTGGAGTTTTTTTTTGAAGGATAAGCGCATCGTCTGGACCAAGCTGGCAGCTGCTAAGTATGGTTGGGAGGGAAGGCTTCCAGTTTTCAAGAACATGGGCTCACATCATTGGAAGATGGTGTGTAAGGCTATGGATGACCTCATGTTAGGTTTGTGTTGGGTGTCTGGACAGCAGAGCAAGGTGCGTGTTCTGGAAGACCATTGGGTGTTAGATGAGGCTCTTGCTCAGAAGCCTTCGTTGTTTAGAAGTGACAGATTGGAGGATTTGCTGGTGAAGGATTTGATGGTTGAAGAGGGCTGGAATAGGAACCTTCTAAGGGATCTGTTCCACCCCGAGCTTGCTGATGCTATTGTTGCCTTGCCAGGTTTTGTGCATGGTGCTCATGACACAAAGCGATGGGAGTATAGCAAGGATGGTTGTGTATCAACGTCGTTGACTTACCATCTTCTTGCTCATAGGTTGTGGGCTAGCTGGGGCTATGAAGAAGAGGTAAAATGGGGTAATTTGGGGTGTTTGCCTATGGAGCCTCGGGTTAAACAATTTTTGTGGCGTGCCCTGCAGGGCAAGTTGCTGGTGAGGGAGTCCCTATAGCGCTTTGGCTTGTCTGCTGATTGGGTATGTCTGCGTTGTCATGATCATGTTGAGACGGTACCTCACTTGCTGTTTGAATGCCAATTTGTTGGAGATGTTATTGATTTCTTGCTTTTGGAGTTGGGGATGGATCTCTGTGATTGGAGTGCTGAGCACTTGTTGGGATCTCTAGATCTTCCAACCAGCCATGTGTTTTTCGTTTGAAGGCATTTGTGGAGTATGGCCTTTGGCTAGCTTGGAAGGAGAGAAATAAGAGGGTGTTTGACTAAGGGTGGTAATTCGGATCCACGGGTCGGATCGAGACCCAATATCTCGATACATAAGTCCAATCCGAAGATTCCGAACCCGACCTGTTTAATAAACGAGTCAACTTCATCAACCCAAACCCAACCCGTTATTAAACGGGTCAACCCGACCCGACCCATCTAAACCATTTATTGAACGGATCGGGGTTGAACCTCCAAAAATAAGCTACCCAGTCGTAGAGAAATCCGCCACTCTTGATAGCGAAGGCGAGCGCTCTGCTGGGCTGCATCATGGTCGAAGGAAGAAGCTGCGGAGCAGGGGGGGCTTTCTTTGCGGGAGCCACGAACTTGGTGAGCGATGAGGTCATTCATAGTCATCTCGCGGTAGAAGGAGCTAGGAGGGGTGACAAAGGGGTGGGGTGGGAATGCAACAACTGATGGATTGGTCAAAATGGTAGGAGAGGAAGATGATAGAGTCGTTGTCGATGTCGAGGGAGGAGAGAGGAGAGGAGAGGGAGTGGTAGGGACTTTCGAGTTAAGTAGGTTGTTGTTGAAGGAGAAGGTTTGGGAAGGGATGGGGATTACCAAGGTGGTTGTTGATGAGGGATTGGATCATTGGAGTATGCAATGGTTGCGAGGTGATCTTGGATGAGGGATTGGAGTACGTTATCGGGCTTTTGGATGGGAAGTGGAGTACGCTATCGACGGTGGCAGTGGAGGGTTCTGGGACCATCGATATATTAAATGGGTCACGGGTCATCCGACTCAACCTGAAACCGACCCATTTATAAAAGGGTAGTTAACGGGGTGACCCGTTTTTGACTCGAACATGCTAATTTCGGGTCGGGTCGGGTCGGGTTCACGGGTTGCAACCCGAATTGCCACCCCTATGTTTGACGGACAAGGGGGTGCTCTAGAGGTGGTCTCACGCAGGGCTAGACGTCTTGCCAAGGAGTTTCTACGCAGCTCGTGCAAGTCTGCTCTGCGGGAGGAGGGAGTCCTAGATGAGCGGGTATGTATTATTCAGGTTGATGCTTCCTTTGATATGGGGCGGTTGAAGCTGTTGCCAAGAGCAGGGATGGTAGTTTATGCTGGGCTCAGGGTGAGGTTGTGTCTGCGAAGTCCGTCTTTGTAGCTGAATGCTTGGCTGTCCTGAGGGCTCTCGATTGGGCCAAGGAAAAAGGTTTTAAGAGGATAATCGTTGAGTTGCCCTGGAGGTTGTGAATGTGGTTAATGGAATCACAGGTTGGCCTAAGGATGGGGAGCAGATTGCCAAGAAGACTTGGAAGTTGGTACTTGAGATGGAGTCCGTGTTCTTTTTGTACATATCCAAGTCCTCTAATGTAGATGCTGACCGGGTTGCTAGGAGGTGTAGATTTGATTGCATCAGTTTTGTATAGCAGCCGAAGGATGGGGATGAGGCCCCGGCTTAGATGCCATAAATAATTTCTAGCATTCAAACTTAATTCATCAAAAAAAAAAATTGTAAGCAGCAAGGCAATAGTAAAAACCAACCATGGCCAGTTCCAAACCACCACCAATTGCAACTCCTTGAATGGCTATAACTGTAGGTTTCTTCCCATCTGAAAATGGATATACTTTTAATTACCGACCACGGACAGAATCAACATGCATATATGTATAAATGAACCTTACATATACAAAGAAACAGAGTGAGTAATGAATGACCTTCAACTGTGTTTGAGAAGAGTTCAACAGAGAAGTCCGGCAGATGGGATAGATCTCCTGCAAGGCACATACATGCATACATATTGTTGATAAAAAATTCAAGAGTTAAAGGAAAGGTCTGATGATATCTACATCTTACCAATGTTTTGAACCTCCACAAACACATTGATATCGAAACCGGCAGAAAATTTCCCCCCATGGCCTTTTCCAGAAGAGTTCCCATAAATGGAAAAAGGAGTAATTAGTTGCACTTTGCAATTAAAATTCTAAGACTAGAGATAAATCTCCTTCCTGAGCATCTCGGGAAATTCTAGGTTTGAAAAAAAAGGTGTGGATAGACTAACTAAACCCTTGGTTAGCATAAAATTCTTAAACGCTAAACTTGCGGCGAGAACTAAGTAGCAGCAGAAGGAAGCCTCACCGGTCAAGACGATGGCTTTAACGTCATCTCTGATCATGGCTTCCTCATATCTCTCCTTGAGAAAACCAAAAACTGTTGGATTAAAACAACAAGGTTGGATGAGAACTGAGAATCAATTAATAATGAGCCCCTGATCTCGAATCAAGAACACGATGCACCAAAATTCCTCCTCTACAACTCAACAAGAAAAACACATCAAATTAGGGAAAGAGGGGAAGATCAAACAAATTACTCACTCGAAGGGCCCAGCGCGTTCACCGGAGGATTGGAGATTGTGATGACCGCCACGCCGTCGCCGCCGACCTCCATCGCCACCCCCACCCCAGCCATGGCGATCCGGATCCGATGGAAGACCACCTGCTGATTTCTTTCGGAAAGAGATCTATACAGTGAGAGACTGAGAGAGCGTTTTAAAGACGGCGGGAGAATGGATGGCGTGGCTTCTTCCCTGGCGGACTAACTTTTGGAAACGAAATAGGAAAAGGGTAGAATTTTGAAACTTTTATTTTTTAATATTATCATGCGTCACGAATTCACGACTCCCAATAAATGTGGAATAAGTACTCCTTGGGTTGGAAATCTGGATGAATCCTTGTTTGTGTGGTTGATGCGTTGTATCATGACTTGACTTGTCTACGCTGCAGGGGTTTGCCGAAACAAAATATGATTACCTCTCTTTTGATCCCGTATTAATTAGAAAGTTAGAAAGATTTTATTTAAAAAGATCTTATTGTCAAGTTTGAATATTTTTTTTTTTTTTTTATGAGGTGAGCTCAAATACCAGCACAAAGCCCGACCATGGACAAACTTGGTTTGAGAATGCTTACATGGAGATAACTGTTATAAAAAATTAAAGAGTTAATTGGCGTTTAGGTTTCTGAGAATGAAATATTTGTCCAGAATACCGGATACCTTTTTCTTAAGGCATTTAGGGACTAACATATTTTTTAATACTAAAATGCTTTCCAAGATTCTCAATATATCTTCCCTTTCTATCAACTATTCGTATTCCCAGTGAAAAGTAACTTACTTTCCACGATTACGGAAAGTAAATTGCTTTCCACGATTACGGAAAGTAAATTACTTTCCACGATTTTATGGAAACTAACTTGAGCTTTTGGTGATGAAGTCGTTCAAAATAACTTGAGTTACTTTCCAGATTAAACCAATGGAAAGTATGGAAGTAACTTGAGCCTCAATGATGAAATTATGAAAGTTTATGAGTTACTTTCCATTAAAAAGTTGCTTTCCGCAATTATTACATTACTATTCATAATTATTACAAGTTATTTTCCATAATATATTATAAAGTACCGTGGAAAGTAACTTATCCCGATTACGGAAAGTAATTTGAGCTCTCAATGATGAAATCGTGGAAAATAACGTGAGTTACTTTCCAGATTAAACCAATTGAAAGTAACTAGCGGAAAGTAACTTAAGTCTCGATGATGAAATCAAGGAAAGTTTATGAGTTACTTTCCAAAATTTAATTAATGGAAAGTAACTTGAGTTACTCCACAATTATTACATTACTTTCTACAAGTATTATAAGTTACTTTACATAATCTAGATGTTAGTACTATGGAAAGTAACTCAAGTTTATGAGTTACTTTCCAAATTTAATTAATGGAAAGTAACTTGAGTTACTCCATAATTATTACATTACTTTTCACAAGTATTATAAGTTACTTTTCATAATCTAGATGTTAGTATTGTGGAAAGTAACTTACAGCATTGTGGAAAATAACTTGAGTCAAAATTGACTCAACAAATTATGAAACATTTTTGTGAAAAATTTGATTGCCCATTGCAAAAAAGTGACTAGCATGGAAGAGGGATATATTATTTACTTTTCAAAATTAAAAAAAAATTAAAAAAAAGAAAAAAAAAAAGTTGTCACGACCATTGGCTGCGTCGTCACGACGAGATCCGGAGGGTGAGGATGGAGCTGGGCGGCAGCGACGGGATATGGAGGGTGAGGAAGGAGGTGGCGACGGGAGCACCGGGGATCGATGACGAATGGCGATGAGCTGGAGGTTTGGATCGGCGACGAGGTGGATCGACGGCGAGATGGATCGGCGACGACGAGATCCGGAGGGTGAGGAGCTGGGCGACGGTGACGGGATCCGGAGGGTGAGGAAGGAGGTGGCGATGGGAGCGCTGGGGATCGATGACGGACGGCGGCGAGCTGGAGGTCTGGATCGGCGTCCGACGGCGAGATCGGGCCCGCATGCCACCTAGGGAGGGGGGGTGGGGGCGCTAGGGGGGATTATAGGGGGAGGTTATAGGGGCATTTTCGTCCCATCGCCCCTATTGTCATATCAAAAAAAAATTAAGACCTATTGTCAAACCCTATTTTTTTTAGCCCCTATTGACCATTCTCTCAAAATTAAAACTTAAAGGGGCCGCTTGGTTTGGGCTTAAGGGGGATAACCTCACTTTATCCCCCATATCCTCATTTTTTCACCAAACACCAAAATAATGATTACGGGGTTACTACTATTCCACCTACCACATTCATCTCTATATTTTTCTTATTCCCATTCCTTAACTCCATTTTTTTTCAATCCTATCCCTTCTTAACCCCACTTTTTCTAACCCTATACCAAATGGGCCAAAAAGGACAAACACAAGTGACGTAGAGATCTAGAAAAATAAGAGAGCTGCCTCCTCATTTGTATTCATTCATCATAATGAGAAGAACCCCTTTTATTGAGGCAAGGACCGCCAGAAATGGCGTGCGCCATGGTTTGTTTGTTTGTTTTTTTTTTGGAATAATTAAGCCCAAAGGCTGGGACTACAACAACTTAAACGAAATCAACAAAACCTACACAGCCAAACTCCTAGCCAGGGAAGCTAACTAGGCAGCCCTCTCATCATTCTCCCCGGGGATACAAACACCATACATTTACAATAAATAACCATTTATTGACATGGGCTTTCCTTTCTTTTCTTTTTTGGAAGCATAAGTCACACACTAATTATGTTTTTAACCATGGGTCGTTCTATTTACACCGCGTCATTTTTTTTTAATAATACTGAAAATACCCTTCCTATGAATGTCTAAAACACCCCTGCTTAGGATACCTGAGTTTTATGTTCAGTTTTAAAAAATCAAACTTGTGATTCATGTTCGAATTTAAAAAATTGAACTTGTGATTCATGTTCGGCTTTAAAAAGTCGAACATGTGATTTATGTTCGGTTCTAAAAAATCGAACTTATAATTTATGTTTGGTTTTAAAAAATCGAACTTGTTAATTCGACCAATTCATTAACATTATTTATTAACAATCCAGGTATATGCTTTTACTGTCGATAGCAATGTTGGGATACTAGTACAAAGAAATGTGGTTTTCAAAGTTATTTTATATGGTTCGGTTTTATATATCCGGAATTCTAGGTAATGAACGGATTTTAAAAACCGAAAGGATATGTTAATGGTTTGGTTTAAAAAAACCGACCTTTTGTTAACCAAGGAAAGATTGAAAAAAAACAACGGTGTATATAACATTTAGATAAGATTTCAAATCTACTTGGGGTGCATTTAGCAATAGCGGTGTCCTTACTAGTTAGAGCTGTCACACCCTGACCCAGAAAATCCATCCGGGCCGAGGCGTGAGGGTTCCTATCACTATTCATCTTCAATTGGCGCGATATAAATGCGAAAAGACGGATAAATTTAAACAATTTATAATCCAGAGGCAAACAGATTCAATTGTAATACATCATCAAGTTGTACAGTTTATATTCGATACAAAACTCCCATGAGACAGATATAATACATGATTCCAAAATCCTCAAGGGTTTACAACATGCATATATATATATATATATATATATATATATATATATATATATATATATATATATATATATATATATATATCAAAAAGGTACAACAGTCATATCCTCCAACAAAACCTCAGACGCCCCTGGATGTGCTCGCGCCGCCAAAGGCAGATCCCGCCGGCTCCATGGACGAAGAACTGCCGCCTGCACCTGCAAACGCAGCCCGGGTAGGAATGAGCGATAAACTCAGTAGAGTTCTACTCTACGGCACACTGAAAGGAAGAAAACAACTACAGTGTCGTTTCTCCGCCTAAGTCTAAAGGATGCCACGGGGTTCCATAACCCCTATCGATTTCCTAAGGGATCCTACTCTTCTCAACCGACCACGCTGGGAATATCAACCAAACACGCTGGGAGGAAACAAAGAACCAGGACCAGTAGGAACACCCTTTACCCAGCAGGAAACCACTGCCTGGGGACACACGTCAGGGACATCGACAACCATCCTTAGCACTTGGCCTTGGAGAACCGACACGACCTCTAAACCTCAAGCAGTATAATATTTCAGTCCGACTAACGCAATCCTCAATCACCAGAGATTCAGATCAACAATCACACCCTAATCCTGACTACCCAGCCACGGCCCTAAGGCTAGATCCGAGCTACCCGAGAGCCTCGGATCGGCGACCCAAACCATCGCCCGCCTAACCTCAAATGCTTCTAATGCATACAATGCATGAGCTTAAGCAAACATCTACCCTAGATGTCTCTATATGTCACATCATCAGTTACAAGTCCACAGGTATACAATAGCCCTCAGCACTCGCCGGCAAGGGCTAAGGTTCCACAATTTCTCATTAGTTAGCACTCATAGCTAGCTAATGGTTAAGCACACCATTAAGCATTTAACTACAATCACACATGTATCAAATGCAAGTAAGCCATAGATTTACCCAAAAAGAGAGTTATTTAAACCGATTCTCAAACCCGATGAAAATCCTTTGAAAACCTCATCAAATCCCCCTACATGCTTCCCAACATGTTTAGATACTAATCCCAAATCAAATCCATCCAAGAAGAACCGAGAAAACCAAGTCCAAGTGGTCACGGACGATGTCACGGTCGATGCCACGGTCGACCGTGACGCCAAAGCAAGGAAACCCACATGGGCGACGGTCGATCAACCCATCGACCGTCGAGAGCCCAAAACGAGACAGAGCCTCACAGACGATGCGACGGTCGCTCCGACGGTCGACCGTGAGGCGGGATGAAAAAGAGAGAGGACCCACGGTCGATCGACCCATCGACCGTGGGAGGCCAAAATCCCGACAGAGCCTGACGGACGATGCGACGGTCGATCCGACGGTCGACCGTCAGGCCCAGAGTAAGCATATTAAAGCCTGACGGTCGATACATCGATCGACCGTCGAGCCTGACGGTCGATGCACCGATCGACCGTCGAGCTCACGACGCAATATGCCAGAAATCCTATTTCTAGGTTTTCAAGGATCAAAACATGTTTGAAAACAATGAAACTTTGTAGGCAAGTATATTTAACTATGGGGAATCCAACGATGTAAAGAAATCCCATTTTTGAAGGTTAAATCTCGAAATCTCCTATCTAGGTGGAAAATGGACAAAAACCGACGAAGCTTCGACAATACGGAAAACGACCGGCAAAAACCTGGATTCACGGTGTAAGAACATAAGGGAAAGAAGCACACCACATATGCAAAGAGCTACAAGCATTCTACTAGGTATTCCACAGCAAAAACACATACAACCTAACCTAGTAGAACCCGATCCAAGGATCGAGGTAGAAACACCTACCTGGGCAAGCAGTGAAGCTTCTCCATGCGTCCAGCCAGTCGTGCCGTGAAGGTCCGCTCCGCAATGCTCAGCCCTCCAAGCTCTAGCCCAGCCGGAGGAGAAGGGGAGAAGGGAGAAGAAGGGGCGTTGGCAGGAGGAGAAGAGAAGGGAGCCGGGGGAAAGAAAGAGAAGAAGAGGGGGAAAAAGGGGGAGAAGGGGTGAGGTGGAGCCAACTGCTCCAACTGCCCCCAACTAACCAGGCCACTAATGGGTCGGACCTATCTAACGGGTCGAAAGCCCACCGACCCGCTCACGAGCCCGATCGGTCGCTCAAGGGCCGTAAGCTGCCCAAAGGCAAGCTTCAGCGCGCCCGAGCTGGGATCTTCCGATCCCGGGTCCACCTAACCATTCTAAACAACCACATACATCAATCCAAGGCCGTGGGTGCAACGCGGGTGTGAAACCGACCACCAGGGGGCATATTTATCAAAATGCCCCAGGGGTCCAAACCGCCACACGATCGCCCGATCGTGCCCGACGCGGAACCAGACCAAAAGGAAACCGGCTCTCGACCCACGCGGTCGAGCCAGGTCTGAGGGACGGGCCCTCACAACCTAACAGCCTTAAAAAGAATTTCGTCCTGAAATTCAAGGTTGAAGCCGGGGGAAAAAGGAACAACTAGGCCTACCTGCACAAACAGAGTTACAACTAGGGGCGCCGACGCCCACAACAAGAAGTATACCTGAAGAGGTGAACAGTTGGGGGAACTCCCGACGCATGCGATCCTCTCGCTCCCATGTCAGACTCTCTGTACTGCCGTGTCTCCACCTGACCATGATCAACGGTAAAGATCTGCCTCTGAGCGCCTGATCCCGTCTGTCCATGATCTGCACCGGCTGTTCTATGTAGGTGGCATCCTCCTCAACCTCGAGGTCGTCGTGTCTGATCACGTGAGAAGGATCTGGAATGTACTTCCGCAGCATAGATACATGGAAGGTGGGATGAACTGCTGACATGTGCGGAGGTAGAGCCAACTGGTAGGCGACTGCTCCAACGCGTCCGATGATCTCAAACGGACCAGTGAACCTCGGTACCAGCTTGCCCCTGCTACCAAACCTGATCGACCCTCTGCGCGGGGACACCTTCAGTAGCACTCTGTCGCCAACTGCGAACTCCAGGGGTCGTCGCCTGCGGTCTGCGTAGCTCTTCTGCCTGCTCTGCGCTGTCAGAAGCCTCTGCCTGATCTGTGCCAACCTCTCTGACGACTGTCTGATGATGTCTGGACCGGTAAGAGACGCCTCCCCAACCTCTGTCCAACACACCGGTGAGCGACATGGCCTGCCGTACAACGCCTCAAAGGGTGCAAAACCCAAACTGGCCTGAAAACTGTTGTTGTAGGCAAACTCCACCAAAGTCACATGCCGCTCCCAAGTACCTCCGGTAGTAACCCGCCAAGCCGAGGAAGCTGCGGACCTCGAACACTGTCGCCGGTCTCTGCCACTGTAGCACTGCCTCGATCTTGGGCGGATCAACTGAAATACCTGCCGCTAACACCACGTGCCCCAGAAACTACACCTCAGGAAGCCAAAACTCACATTTGGAGGCTTTGGCATACAGCCTATGCCCCCTCAGCAACTGTAACATTGTCCTCAGATGCTGCCCGTGCTCCTCCGCGGTACGTGAGTAGACTAAGATGTCGTCGACGAAGATCACCACGAACTGATCCAAGTACGGTCGGAAGACCCTCTGCATCAGGTCCATGAACGCCGGGTCTGCTGGAACTGCAACTCTGCCTCTGAAGAGTAGACCACCGTCTGCCGACACTGTCCAGCCCTGAACCTCGTGCTCGGTGCCGACCGCAGCACGGGTCTCCACGAGCTCTGGGTCTCCTGCCTGTGCCTCGACCACTCTGGCCAAAAGAACTGGGATGCTGCGAACAGCGTATAAGAAGCCACCTGCCGCCTGGTCCTCAAAGTCAAGCCCAAACTGACTGACTGTCTCCAGCATCTGCCACTGCCGAGCTGACACTGCTGCCAAGGTCACTCTGCTGTCTCTGGTCTGTCTGCTGAGAGCGTCTGCTACGACGTTTACCTTACCAGGATGGTAATGCAACTCGAAGTCGTAGGGGTGAGGTGGAGCCAACTGCTCCAACTGCCCCCAACTAACCAGGCCACTAACGGGCCGGACCTATCTAACGGGTCGAAAGCCCACCGACCCTCTCACGAGCCCGATCGGTCGCTCAAGGGCCGTAAGCTGCCCAAAGGCAAGCTTCAACGCGCCCGAGCTGGGATCTTCCGATCCCGGGTCCACCTAACCATTCTAAACAACCACATATATCAATCCAAGGCCGTGGGTGCAACGCGGGTGTGAAACCGACCACCAGGGGGCATATTTATCAAAATGCCCCAGGGGTCCAAACCGCCACACGATCGCCCGATCGTGCCCGACGCGAAACCAGACCAAAAGGAAACTGGCTCTCGACCCACGCGGTCGAGCCAAGTCTGAGGGACGGGGCCTCACAAGAGCGGTGTAGATAGAATGACCCTTTAACCATTTATGATTGTATAGTTGGCTCGTACCAAGACTTCTCTCATACTATCATACCAACTGTCTATAATTTTTAACCTTCGGAAACAATTCATCAAAAAAAAAAAACATAATTACATGCATCCATATATTGCAAGCAGGAGGGAAATAGTAAAAACCAACCATGGCCAGTTCCAAACCACCACCAAGTGCAACTCCTTGAATGGCTATAACTGTAGGTTTCTTCCCATCTGAAAATGGATATACTTTTAATTACCGACCACGGACAGAATCAACATGCATATATGTATAAATGAACCTTACATATACAAAGAAACAGAGTGAGTAATGAATGAGCTTCAACTGTGTTTGAGAAGAGTTCAACAGAGAAGTCCGGCAGATGGGATAGATTTCCTGCAAGGCACATACATGCATATATATTGTTGATAAAAAATTCAAGAGTTAAAGGAAAGGTCTGATGATATCTACATCTTACCAATGTTTTGAACCTCCACAAACACATTGATATCGAAACCGGCAGAAAATTTCCCCCCATGGCCTTTTCCAGAAGAGTTCCCATAAATGGAAAAAGGAGTAATTAGTTGCACTTTGCAATTAAAATTCTAAGACTAGAGATAAATCTCCTTCCTGAGCATCTCGGGAAATTCTAGGTTTGAAAAAAAAGGTGTGGATAGACTAAACCCTTGGTGGTCATCACAATCTCCAATCCTCCGGTGAACGCGCTGGGCCCTTCGAGTGAGTAATTTAGTCCACATTTCCGGCCGGAACTTATTCCACATTTAGTCCAGATTTCGGAACAAGTCATGATACAACGCATCAATCACACAGACAAGTATTCATCCAGATTTCCAACCCAAGGAGTACTTATTCTACATTTAGTCCGCCCGGAACATTCAATTGCGCCCCCCGTCTCGTCTAGGAAGAAATCCGCAGGTGGTCTACCATCGGATCGCCATGGCTAGGGTGGGGGTGGCGATGGAGGTCGGCGGCGACGGCATGGCGGTCATCACAATCTCCAATCCTCCGGTGAACGGGGGTGGCGATGGAGGTCGGCGGCGACGGCGTGGCGGTCATCACAATCTCCAATCCTCCGGTGAACGCGCTGAGCCCTTCGAGTGATGACCGTCATGTCGTCGCCGCCGACCTCCATCGCCACCCCCACCCTAGCCATGGCGATCCGATGGAAGACCACCTGCGGATTTCTTTCGGAAAGAGATCTAGACCTAGACAGAGAGAGACTGAGAGAGCGTTTTAAAGAGGACAGGAAAATGGATGGCGTGGCGGTCTCCTAGACGAGATGGGGGACTAAATGTAGAATAAGTACTCCTTGGGTTGGAAATCTGGATGAATACTTATTGGGTGCGTCTATTGACACCGCCCAAATGACTAAGTACACCGCCCATATTCTTTATTTT
This sequence comes from Narthecium ossifragum, assembly GCA_963920575.1. Classification (NCBI taxonomy): domain Eukaryota; kingdom Viridiplantae; phylum Streptophyta; class Magnoliopsida; order Dioscoreales; family Nartheciaceae; genus Narthecium; species Narthecium ossifragum. The sequence continues at coordinate 23,796,498 of OY986968.1, forward strand.
CCAAACTACCCTTGTCTTCAACCTCCCTCCCTCCCTCCCTCTCATTCTCTCCCCGATCACCCTCTCCTCTCTCTCTCAATGGCCTTGTCCATCGCCGGCCTACAACCTCGACGTCGCCCCCACCGGCATGCTCTCTGTCGCCGGACGCCATGCCCGAAGCCACCGTCCTCTCTCCTCTCTTCCTGATCTCTTTCTCTCTCTCTCGCCGATCTCCCTCGTGGATCTCTCCGGGCGGCCAAATTTAGCCGGTCTGCAACCTCCCGAAGCCCTCACCTCTCTTCCCCCCTCTCTCTCCCTCTATCTCCCTCACTCTCTCTCCCGTCGGAGCAGTTCGATTTTTAAAAACCGAACTACTGTGTTTTTTTTCGGTTTTTAAAAATCGAATCTTTTAGTTTTTAATAACTAACGCAATGTTCGGCTTTAAAAAAATCGAACTTTTGGTTTCTATTCGGATATAAAAACTCGAACATGTAGTTAATGTTCGGTTTTTAAAAGTCGACATAGTATTCGGATTTTAAAAATCGAAAGTGTGCTTAATATTCGGTTTTTAAAAATCGAACTTGTGCTTAACCGACGGGGGTAGTTTAGGGAAAAAAGAAAAAGGGCGGTGTCCTTAGCAAAAAGGGCGGTGTCAATAGACGACCCATACTTATTTGTGTGATTGATGCGTTGTATCATGACTTGACTTGTCTACGCAGCACGGGGGTCTGACGAAACAAAATATTTGTCAGGAATTCGACGGCCAGGAAATCAAGATGAAAAACAAGAGAATAAAGATGAGACACCAATTTAACATGAAAAATAAATATTAAATAAGTTAATTAAGGATAAAGAATTCAACAATTGACCAGTGATAAGGCTATTCAGAGTACACTTTCATGCACTCATCATCTATTTAAAAATATAAATTTTACATTGGTCTTTGTGTTATTAGAAAAATGGTAAAATTATCATGCACCATCTCATCGATCATGATTGGACAATAAGAGAAATTTTTCTCTTTTTAGTCAAGTAGAAACTTTTATAAAAAATAAATTAAGATCAACTTGGAAATTGGATTTCAACTTATGTTGGCAAATTGGTCACTTTTCATCACAGTAATTGTATAATATATGGGTAATTGTATAATATATGGGTGTATAACTTTTATTATTATTATTAGTTGAGCCCAGAGGCTGGGAATGGGGAAGAGAGTACAGAGCTAGTCCAGAGCACCTCCAAGTCTCGCCCGACGCGCAATTGTGTCAGCAGCTTGGTTAAGTTCTCTGAGAATTAGGGAGAAAGATATATAGTCCAGATTACATGTCAACTTCCATACCTCAATAAGTGAATACCTCTGTTCCACTGGCCAAGAGAGGTTGCTGTTAAGGAATCCGACCGCTAGCTTGGAGTCCAATTCGACCCGCAAGGGTTTCAACCCGCGTGTCATTGCCTCTCTCATCGTTCCCGGCACCCCCCAGCACCTCAGCTTCCACAACGGATGAGGCCCATCTAGCATGTTCCAATATTCATAGCAAACCTCCATCCATAGTGGAGCAGATCCCCCCCAACCCATATAAGGCAAACGAGAGTGTTCAAAAGAAGCATCGCTTTGGATTAGAACTGCCTCATCAGTGTTCAAGGGAGCATGGGGGGAGGGTTTTCTCAACGAAGCGAGAAGTTCCCGAACCTGATTAGCGACTGATCGTGTAAGGGCCCGTCCCTCAGACCTGACTCGACCAGCGTGGGTCGAGAGCCGGTTCCCTGTCAATTTGGTTCCGCGTCGGGCACGATTGGGTGATCGTGTGGCGGTTTGGACCCCAGGGGCATTTTGGTAAATATGCCCCCTGGTGGTCGGTTTCACACCCGCATTGCACCCACGGCCTTGGTTTGATGTATGTGATTGTTTAGAATGGTTAGGTGGGTCCGGGATCGGAAGATCCCAGCTCGGGCGCGCTAGAGCTCGCTATCGGGCTCGTGAGCGGGCTTTCGACCCGTTGAAGGATCCGGCCCATTACAGGGCCTGGTGAGTGGAGGGTGGTTGGAGTAGTTGGCTCCAACCCCCTACCCGCTCCCCTCTCTTCTCTCCTTCCCTTCTTCTCTTCCTTGGCTGGTTCTTCCTTCTCTTCCCCACCGACGGCCCCTCTTCCTCTCCCTTCTCCCCTTCTCCTCCGGCTGGGCTAAAGCTTGGAGGACTGAGCTTGAGTAGAGGATCCTCGTGGCAAGGTTGGCTGGACGCGTGGAGAGCTTCTTTGCTGTTGAGGTAGGTGTTTCTACCTCGATCCTTGGATCGGGTTCTACTAGGTTAGGGTGCATGTGTGGTTTGCTGTGGAATGCTAAGCTAGGGTGTTGTGAAATCCGTTGTGTATGCAATGTGTATGGTTTGGAGTGTTCGTATGCCAAGATTTCGTATTCTAACGGCTGGTTTCCGAAACGCCGCCGTTTTGTCGTCCTTTTGGTTTTCCGACCTAAAATGGGATTTAATCGTCCAAATATGGATTTCTTTGCATCATTAGATCCCTCACTTCAAAATACACTTGCTTGCAAAGTTTGATTGTATTCTAACATGTTTTGATCCTTCAAATCTTAGAAAATGAATTTCCGGAATACTGCGTTTTGAGCTCGACGGTCGATCGGTGCATCGACCGTCAGGCTCGACGGTCGATCGATGTATCGACCGTCCAGCTTTAGTATGTTTGCTTTGGGCCTGACGGTCGACCGTCGGATCGACCGTCGCATCGACCGTCGGGCTCTGTTGAGATTTTGGGTTCCCAGGGTCGATGGATCGATCGACCGTGGGACCTTAGCTTTTTCGCCATTTACCTGACGATCGACCGTCGGATCGACCGTCGCATCGACCGTCAGGCTCTGGTTGGTTTTGGGCTGTTCAGGGTCGATGGTTGGATCGACCGTCGCCCTTGGTTTTCTTCGTGTGGGCCTCACGGTCGATCCACGGATCGACCGTGGCATCGTCCGTGGCCCCACGGTCGATGCACGGATCGACCGTGGCATCGTCCGTGGCCTTTTGAACAGTGTTTTCTGGTTTTCCTTAAATGGCCTTCAATCTTGATTGAATCTTAAACATATAGGGAAGCTTGTAAGTGGATTTCATTATGTTTTCAAAGGACTTTCATCGGGTTTGATGTTTGATCCGAGTTTCCTCCTTTTTTTGCAAACTTATGGTTATGCTTGCATTTAATTCAAGTTTTGATGGAAAATACATGTTTGGTAGAAATTAAATGCTTAGTTGTTTGCTTAACCATTAGCTAGCTATGAGTGCTAGCTAATGAGGAACTGTGGAACCTTAGCCTCTTGCCGGCGAGTGCCGAGGGCTATTGTATATCTGTGGAACTTATAACTGCTGATGTGACATATAGAGACATCTAGGGTAGATGTTTGCTTAAGCTCATGCATTGTATGCATTAGAGGCATTTGAGGTTAGGCGGGCGATGTCTTGGGTCGCCGATCCGAGGCTCTCGGGTAGCTCGGATCTAGCCTTAGGACCGTGGTTGGGTAGTCAGGATTAGGGTGTGATTGTCGATCTGAATCTCTGATGATTGAGGATTGCGATAGTCGGCTTGAATCTTTGTTTGAGGTTTAGAGGTCGTGTTGTCCTCCTAGGCCAAGTGCTAGGGATGCAACCGAGGAGTTCCCGACGTGGTCCCCAGGCAGTGGTATCCCTGCTGGGTAGGCTAGAGCCTGCATGTTACTGTTTCCGTGGTCCTCCTGGTAACATGTTCAGGAGAGAGGTTTCATGACATGAACCCTTGGGACATCGGTGGGTTATGGGACCCGTGGCATCCTTTAGACTTAGGCTTGGGGACAACACTGTTGTTGTTTTCCTCCCTTCAGTGTGCCGTAGAGTAGAACCCTACTGGGCTTTTTGCTCATTCCTACCCGGGCTGCGTTTGCAGGTGCAGGCGGCAGTTCCTCTTCGGTGGAGCGGACTGGTTCAGCTTTTGGCGGCGCAGGTACATCCAGAGGCGTCTGAGGTTTTGTTGGAGGATGTAACTGTTGTACTTTTTGATATATATAATTATGCATGTTGTAACCCTTTTTGGAGATCTTTTGGGATTTGGTATAAATATGTATATTGAAACTCAGACATTGTAAGACTTGATATTATTACATGATCAAATCTGCTTAGCCTCTGGATTACTTTTGATTAAATTGATTATCCTTTTCGCTTGTACTGCGTCGGCTGATGATGAATAGTGTTAGGACCCTCACGCCCCGTCCTGAATGGGTTTTCTGGGTCGGGGTGTGACAGATCGTGCAATCTTCGATGGAGGAGAGGTCAACCCATTGAAGATCAATTCGTTCCGCCCTTTCCATATATGGGTGTATAACTTATTTGGAAAAGCTACTAGTGGAACCCCGTGCCATCTCGCATGGTTATAATAGACGTCTCTCTATTATATCTCCCTACTAACCCCCCCCCCCACCCCTCTCTTTACTGGTAGATTAACCAAGTCATAATACCAAAAAATTACCCCTGCCCTGTGATAGGATGCATTGGGCCTTATAAAGTTGATAAAATGAATAATTTAAGAATAACTTTTAATAATATATAGTGTTTGACAATAGTACGCATGAATGATTTATAATATAATACATTATGAATATACAAAAAAATCATTTATTAAGTATGTAGTTAAGTATGAGAAATCAGGGCAACCATGGTATTCTACCAGCAACAAGTAATATGATGGGTTCTATATATAATTATACCGACTTAGAGGTGGTTTAAGTTATACGGCATCTAACATATCAAATTATTTAAACGTAAAATATTATTCCATTCATTGTCGCACCAAATCCTATATTACGATAGCAACATATAATTATATGTCCCTTATACATCGAGCAAACAGGCCATAGGTATTCTTAGTATTCATCATAGCATAGGTCATAAATTTCATTTTGACTAGTTAGCCAAGCGAACCAAACAGGCCATAAGTATTCTTAGTATTCATCATGGCATAGATCATAAATTTCATTTTGACTAGTTAGCCATGATACATGCTAATACATGAAACATGCTATTTTTTGCGATTCATGCTGAAGTTTGTCTATTTTGCAAGATTTTCCGATCTCATATAAATGGCTTTACATGCTAAATCTGATAATGAAAAGATAAGCTTCTCTCTCTTAAGCCAAAGTAGAAATGACAAGAAGGTTCCATTGTCAACTCCAAAATTGGACTTCAATGAGTTGGTCAATTTGCCTTTTGACCATTGATCAACACATGTTTCGTCTAATCTTGAAACTTGGTCAATACACGCAATGATATTATGTCCTTGCAGTGATTCAGTGAACTTGAACCTTTTTCCCCATTCCATAAGATTTGTCATCCCATATGAAGGACTTTGGACTCGTTGGTCCATGCAACCAATAGTGGATAAGCGCAGCCACACAACCCCAAAAGTCGAGTGGAGTTCGTTTTCTGAGACAATTTCCACAAAAGATTCCCCAGAGAGTTAATTTCCAAAAGAGAGCTAGCCACACAACTCGCTTGTCATCCCATATGAAGGACTTTGGACTCGTTGGTCCATGCAACCAATAGTGGATGACTCTAAGCTAGATTGGATCAGGAATAGAGTTGGAGCATGATGGTGTTGTTACCTCATCCCTTGTATTGGAAGGCAGGGAGGTATATTAGGGGTATGGAAGGCTGATCTGGGATTGGTTTCTTGCATGCATATATCAAGTCAAGCTATGCACGTGGTAGTAACATCCACGGCGATGGAACAGATTGCATTTACAACTGTTTATGGGCCAGGAAATCTAGAGGGAGAAGGGAGCTATGGGAGGCAGTAACTAAGATGTACCACTCCGGCCTACCTCACTTAATTGTTGGGACTTTAACGCTATCCTTACTGCTGAGTAAAAAAAAGGTGGTGCTCCTTTTGTCTTTGGCGAGTCGGAGAAGGATTTTTTCGATTTTATATGCTCTAATCAGTTATAGATCTGAAATTCATTGGGTCTATCTTCACATGGTGGAATAGCCAGAAGGGTCAGAGGAAGTTTCTGGGGAGATTGGATAGAGCCGTATGCAACAATGCATGGAAGGAGGTTGTACCGAATACCACAGTGAGGCACTTGCCAAGAATTGGGTCTGACCATGCACCGTTGCTGATAACAATGGAAAATGCAATTGTGCGCACCGGGTCGTCTGTGTTTAGGATTGAACAAAGGTGGATTATGCTTGAGGCTTTTAAAGGGGCATTGATGCGGATCTGGAATGACAATTATAAAGACTCTAAACAGTATATCTACACATCAAAGTTGATAGCAGTTAAGAAGCTGGTCAAGAACTGGGACAGAAGGGCTGCGGTCACTGATATTTTCGAGAGTGGTAGGAAACTAGAGGATAGCCTTCAGCAGTTGTATTTGTTAGAGGAGAACGGTTTGCTATCGGATGCTGAGGAATTTCAGTTAGTGGCGCTTGAAAAGCAACTGGCAGAAGTTAAAGTGCAGCAGGAGCTGAGTGTGGCCCAACGAGTGCGCAAGGTGTGGCTGGATACAGGGGACCGTAACTCATCCTTTTTTCATAAGTTGGTGGCGTCCCGTACTCATAAATCCCAAGTTGCTGAGATTGTAGATGAGGAGGGGCACGCTGTTTCAGATCAGGGTCAGATTGGGGAGACCTTTGTTAGGCATTTTGTTGATCTGTGGCGTGAAGATGGCGGGGCCTACTCACCTCATCTTCCGGATCTGCCGCATGTTGATGATAGTTTGCATAGTCTACTTGTTGGGGATGTGAGTGCGGCGGAGATTAAGGAGATTGTGTTTTCTATGAGGAAAGGGAAATGTGCTGGCCCTGATGGCATGTTCTTCTCTACCCATTGGGATGTCGTGGGATGTGAATTTGTACATCTTGTGCAGGAATTCTTCCGTTGTGATCGGTTGCCACCCGCATGGAATGAAACATTTATTTCATTCATTCCTAAATGTCTATTTCCACGGCGGGTTAAAGAGTATCGACCTATAAACTTGTATAATGTCAGCTACAAGGTGATCTCGTCCATTTTGGCAAGGAGGATGAAGATGGTCTTAGAGGAGGTGATTGGAGTAGAACAATCAGCCTATGTTTCCGGCCGATGCATACATGATAATATCCATGCTGCAAAAGAAATTGTGCATTCTATGAGATTTGCCCCAAAGTCTCGTGCTCTCATGGTTATTAAGGTCGATTTAAAGTCGACGTATGACAAAGTCAGATGGTCTTTCCTTGAAGCTGTGTTGAGAAAAATGAATTTTCCTGATAGGTGGGTACGATGGATTATCATTTGTGTCAAGAGTGCCAGATTCTCCTTTATTGTCAATGGCTAGGTGTTTGGCAGGGTGAAGTCTGCATGTGGTATTCGGCAAGGTGACCCCATCTCACCTTATTTATTTCTTATTGTTCAAGAAGTACTGTCAAGATTGTTGAAAGATCGATACTCAGGGTTGGAAGGATTAAAATTTAAAGATTCTGAGTTCGCCCTTTCTCACCTTTTATACGCGGATGACTGCCTTTTTGTCTCCTGTGCGACTTGCTTGGAGGCAAGGAAATTGAAGTGAAAGCTCATGGTGTTTAAAACACTCTCAGCCTTGGAGATGAATGCGGTGAAGTCCTCCATACGCTTTTCCCCGGTCGTTGTTGCTTCCCGTAAGTTGGTTATATGTCGGATCCTAGGTTTGTCAGAAGCGGTGGGAACCTGGTCTTATCTAGGGGTTTCACTTGGTTCGAAGAGGTTAAGGAAGGAAGACTTTGCATACTTGGTTGATGCAATGGCAGCAAAGGTTCTATCTTGGCAGGGGAAGCACATAGCTGAGCCGGGTCGTCTTGTCCTCCTTAAGTCAGTACTTCAGGCAATCCCTACCTTTGCGATGATGACCACTGAGATACCACTAGGGGTGGTGAGCGAGCTTGAACGAATATGTTGTGAATTCTTACGGAATGGAAGGAGATCCAGGATTAGTATTGTGGCTTGGAGCAAGGCTTGCCGGCCGAAGGAAGCGGGAGGTCTTGGCATAAGGGACTTTAGGTCTTGGCAGCGAGCATTGAAGATGAAGCGCATGGCTGCATTTGTAGAAGAGAAGAAGAATAAATGGACTTTGCTTGCTAGAGCGAAGTATAAATGACAGGGTCTGCTGCCGACTGAAAGAGACTTCAAGGCACCTTCCTTGCATTGGAAAGGACTATGCATAGCTGCCGACAAGCTACGTAAGGGTTTCTCGTGTCAGCCGGGCTATGGGAGTAAATTAAAATTTATGGATGATATCTGGGCTACGGAGGACAGGTTCTCGAATTATCCTACTATGGTTAGTATTGATGAGGATATGGATAGGGGTGAGTATTCGGTACATACCGAACCGAAATACCGAAATATCGAAATACCATAATTTAAAAAAACCGAACCAAACTGAATTAGTGCATAAAACCGAACCGAACCGAACCGAATCAATTCGGTACACTACTTTAAAAACCGAACTGAACCGAATTCATGTAAAAACCGAACCGAACTGAAAAAACCGAAATAATTCGTAGTTTTTTACTTACAATATAAAACCGAACTGAAATAAGGTATATAACTTTAAAATTTTGGGTATTTCGATATTTACCGAATTTTAAAAATAAAAACCGAATACCGAACCGAATACCGAATTTTTGACAAAAAAAAACCGAACCGAACCGAATATACCGAAAAACCGAACCGAATTGTTTGGTTCGGTTCGGTTCGGTTCTAAAAGTTCGATTCGGTTTTGCTCACCCCTAGATATGGATGCTCTGTTGGTGGGGGAGTTAATGGATGATAGAGGATGGATTTCAACCAAGCTGAGAAGCGTTTGCCATCCTCATCTTGCTGAAACTATCAGTGTACTTCCTATTCTACCTGGCAAAGATAGATGTCGTTGGTCATATTCGCCATCTGGGTTAGTGACCTCTGCCTCTGCTTACTTTCTAACTATGCCTGCAAGGCCAGTTGATGATGATGAGACGAAGTGGAGCAATGTTTGGAGGTTGTTGGTGGGGCCTAGAGTGTAGTTCTTCATGTGAAAGGTTTTGCATGGAAAATTGCCTGTTCGGGATGTCCTTTGGATGTTTTGTGAGGCTTCGGAAAGTGAGTGTCCTAGATGCGGCGCTCAGAGAGAGACTATGGCACATCTGTTGTCACACCCCGACCCAGAAAACCTATCCGGCCCGAGGCGTGAGAGTTCCTATCACTATTCACATCTACACTTGCGCGATATAAAGCGGAAAACACAGATAATTTAAGCAATTTAATTTCCAGGGATAAAGCTATAATTCAATTAATAGAAACATCAAGTTGTACTGTTTAAACATCCGATACAAATTCTTATCAAACTCCTCTAAGGGAAAGATATTATACAAATAATCCAAAAATCCTCGAAAGATGTTTATAATATACAAGATCTATCAAAAGTACAATAATTCTCCCACAGCAACCTCAAGCGCCTCTGAAAGTCGTCGCGCCGCCGAAAGCTGATCCCGCCGGCTCTACAGAAGAAGAACTGGCACCTGCACCTGCAAACACAGCCCGGGTAGGAGTGAGCGATAAACTCGGTAGGGTTCTACTCTACGACACACCGAAGGGAGGAAAATAACAACTGTGACGTCTCCCCGCTGAAGCCTAAGGAATGCCACGAGGTCCCACAACCCCTATCGACTCCCTAGGGGATCCTACTCTTCTCAACCGACCACGCTGGGAATATTAACCAACACGCTGGGAGGAACAAGAACCAGAACCAGTAGGATCACCCTTACCCAGCAGAAAACCACTGCCTGGGGACCACGTCAGGGATATCGACAACCATTCTTAGCACTTGGCATTGGGAAGACGACACGACCTCTAAACCTCAAAGCAAATATGATCATAGCCAACTACATCATATCCTCGATAATATGAGATTCCAATTATACAATCACGCCCTAATCCTTACTATCCAGTCGCGATCTTAAGGCTAGATCCAAGCTACCCGAGAGTCTCAGATCGACGATCAACCCATCACCCGCCTAACCTGATATGCCTCTAATGCATACAGTGCATGAACCTATGCAAACATCAAACCTAGATATCTCTACATGCCACAACATCAATAATAAGTCCAACAATTATACAATAGCCCTCGACACTCGCCGGCAACGGGCTAAGGTTTCACAATATCACGTTAGCTAACACTCATAGCTAGCTAACGGTTAGGAAAACAATAAGCATTTAGAGTTACCATCCAACTACGTATTTAAATGCGAGTCAATCCATAATTTCACCAAAAATGATAATCACACGATTCAATTCTCAGCCCCAATCAAAATCCATCAAAAACCCCGTGATAATGACGTGCATGCTTCCTAACATGATTGGACATCTATCATGAATGAAGAGCCCAACAGAGAAAGCCAGAAAACACTGTTCAAGGACTCACGGTCGATGCGACGGTCGACCGTGAGCCGCGGTCGATGCGACGGTCGATCCGACGATCGACCGTGAGACCAAAAAATGGGAAGACCACAAGAGTCGTGATCGATCGGGACATCGACCCTGGGAAACCAAAACGGAGACAGAGCCTTACAGTCGATGCGACGGTCAAGCGTGAGGTCAGGAAGAAGCGTATCAAAGCTTGTCGGAAATCGATGAAACTTTACAGGCATGTGTAATAAATGGTGAGAAAGCTATTGATATGAAGAAAGCACGATTTTAATGGTTAAATCTCAAATCTAGGTAAAAACGGTCGAAAATTGAGAAAACGGCGATAATACGAGAATCGTCCGATATAATACGAAAACCAAACGGTAGGAATACTCTAAGAAAGCTATAGCACTCATGTATTAAGCTACACAACATTCTACCATGTATTCCTACATCAAAAACACATTAAACCTATCATAGGAGAACCCAATCATACGATCGGGGTAGAAACACCTACTTGATTAAGTAGGGCAGCTCCTCAACGTGTCCCCCAAGCTCGATCGCTAAGATCCGTTCCTCGAAGCTCGCGACTCCAAGCCCTAGCTTAGCCGGTAGGAGAGAGAGAGAGAGAGAGAGAGAGAGAGAGACAACGACAGGGAAGGAGAGGAAAAAGAAAGAAAGAGAGAAGTCAAGTATTTATAGAAATCAGGATCTGATCTCGGCAGTCCGCTTCAATCTTTCCCGATTGAGCTCCGATCTTCCGATCGGAGGCACCCTTAAGGTCCTAATCAATCACATACATCAATCCAAGGCCGTGTGTGACGTGAGGACCTGTCCCTCTACCCCTGGGGCTCGTTGTGGACCGCAAGGGCAATTTGGTAAATTGCGCCTTGTTGGTTTGTTTCACACCCGCGTGTGCACACACTGACCTTGTATGTGTTAGTGTTTGTTTAGAATGGCTAGGTGGACCCGGGATCGGAAGATCCCAGCTCATGCGCGCGAAAGCTTGCCTTTGGACAACTGACGACCCTTGAGCGATCGATCACTCCTTGGAGCGATCGATCGGACTCGTGAGCGAGTCGGTGGGTTTTGACCCGCTCGGATCGATCCGACTTGGTGTTGGATCGATCCGACTTGGTCGGATCGACCCGACTTGTTGTTGGGATCGATCCGGGGCGCGAGCGATCGATCGCTCCTTGGAGCGATCGATCGGAATCGCGTCGGTGGCTTTTCTGCTTCGCGAGGACGGCCGCCGTTGGCCGTCGCTCTCTCCTGTCAGAGGGGGAGGACTTTCCCTCCCCTCCTTTCACTTTTTCCCCCTTCCCCCGGCTGTCCCCTCCCCCTTTCCTTCCTTTTCTCCTTCCCTCTTCTTCTTCTTCTTCTTCTTTCTCCTCACCCGAGAGCTCTGTTTTCTCTCCTTCTCCCGCCGGCGAGCTTCTTCTCCTCCGTTCTCCCTCCTCCGACCATCAAATTGGGTGTTCTAAGGCTCGTTAGATCCGAGGCAACGAGAGGAAGGCTCCTGGTGTGGTTTGGAGGCTTGTTGGTAACTGGTTGCGAGGGATCAACTGGGATTAGCGTTCTTCGGTAGGTTCTTCTACCTACTGTGTTCTTTAATGGGTTTCTTTAGATCTAGCCATTGTATCTTGTTGATCTTTGTCTTGTTGGATTCCTCATGCCTAGTAGAATTTCTGATATGAGTTTTATGATTTTTGGTTGAGATCTTAGTAGGTTTTATGCATGATTAAGCTCGAATTCTCTGTTTTCTGCTGTTCTTGAAGAACAGCCGGCTTGCAACGAGTTTTTCGGCCGGTACGTACTTGATCTTGGGTTGTGATGACCATAAGAGTTGTAGATCTTTGAATCTACTCTCTAACCCAACTAATTTCATAATTTTTTGATTTTCCTACGATTTGTTATGAATTGTTTGCTGGAGGGCTGTGTTGCAGCAATTAATTGGTAAGTTAGTTTGATCATCGGTTTTGATTAGTGTTTTCCCGTTAATCCAACCGTTGGATGATTATGGATTTTGGATATGTTGATGCTGGTATATACACCTACTGATGGCTAAGTTGGATCTTGAATTAGACTTCATTTGGACATCGGATCGACGGGATCAATTAGCCTCTAGTAGAGAACTTTTGGGTGTTTTGAATATAATATTATATTTCGGAATATAATATTATATTGTTTACTATTCATCATCGTTTTCGGGGTTGCTTCCCGTTGCAGGAGTCCGCGGGTGACGGTCGCGGTACAGTCGTAATGCCGGGACCCGCTGCGGATCGACTGGCAGCGGTCGGTAGTACCGCTGCAGCGATCCAGTTGACTTCTATGATGCTTGTCATACTGTTGCATGCTTTACTTCTTATTTGTGTATGTCATAGCATACATTTCCATGTTGTGCATTAGTTGCATTGGTTAGGGCGTGGGTGATCTTTGGGTCGCCGTCCCGAGGCTGGAAGCTCGGACTTAGCCCTAGGACCGGGGTTGGGTTGTTTGGACCCGGTTTGAATTGTAGTGTCCAGTCAAACTCGATGATAGGACTAGATGACTGGTGCACTTGTTGCTGGATGATTGTAGAGGTCGTGTCGGTCTCGAGTCGGATCTGAGGTGTAGCCGGTGTCCGGTATTCTTAAAACTCTTGAGTAGAGGAGTTGCCTACTCAGTGGTGTCTCTTCCCACCAAACAGTGTTCAGTGTCATGTTGAGAGTCAGCAGTGTTGTTTCCTGCTACTGAGTGTGACCTGACATGTGACCAGCTCGGCTGGAAGACCATGATCATGGGCCTCAGGGACACGCGGTGGGGTTATGGGACCCCTGTATACACCCAGGTTCTACTTGAGGGCGGCACTGTTGCGTTTCCCTCTTCCTTCTGTGTGTCGTAGTGTAGATCCCTACTGGGCTTAGTGCTTACACCTACCCGGGCTGCGTTTTGCAGGTGCAGGCGTCAGTTCTTCCTCTGTGGCCCCTACCGGGCAGTTGGTCGGCTGTGCGGCGGCGCCTGGTGGACTTTGAGAGGTGGCGATATTTACTGCTTTCACCCTTTTGCTAGTTAGTCTCCTACGGGAGTAACGTTGTATTTTAGATCTTTCCCTCTCCGAGGTTATGTATATTAAACACTTTGAGTTTTAAATCTGTGGTTCGATGTTGTTAAATTGTTGTTTTAAATTGAGGGTGCTTTTGGTGAATTGCTAGGGAGGCCAATAGGTTAGAGGGAACCCTCACCGTTCTTTTTTCGTGTTTTGTAGGTTCCGGTTCGCGTCGCCCGGCCCGGATGGGCTTTCGCGGGTCGGGGCGCCACAGTGTGTGCATTACGCGGATGTGAAATCGACTACCATGCGCAATTTACCAAATTGCCCCTGGGTTCACAAAAGTAATACGATCAACCTGATCACACCCGATGTGAAACCAAATCAAAAGAAAAACGACCCTTGACCCACGTGGTCGAGCCAGGTCAGAGGAACGGGTCCTCACATGTGTTGGTTGAGTGTTGGGTGGTGTAGCGAATGTTGCAACTGATTCTTACAGGGGAGTCCACTACTAGTGCTGTTGGGTACTCGCTAGAGGGGCTACTTGAGATCATGCTCAATTCTGGAAGTTGTGATGAGGCTTGATGGAGGAAAGCATATATTGGTTATGCTTTATGGTTGGCTTGGAAAGATAGGAACATGGCTATTTATGATGGCGATGGCGAGGAAGCTGGTGTCTTGGCGAGGCGTGCGACGAGATTAGCGGAGGAGTTTTTACAGCAACGGGGCCGCCGACGTGCCGAGGCTATCTTACGGAAGAGTAAGGAACGTGTTACTGTTATACGGTCAGATGCTTCATGGTTTGCTGGACGCGCAACGATCAGAGTGGTGGCTTTTGCCGGAGAGAAAATTAGGTGGGCTATAGGAGAGCCAACTTGTGCCAATTCAGTCCTTCATGCAGAATTGAAGGCCATTTTGCTTGCCTTACAATATGCAAAAGTGGATGGTATGCGTAGCTTTGTCGTCGAGTCAAACTCATGACATGTTATTGATGTCCTTAACGGAAGACGGGTTTGGACGCCAGGTATAGAGGAAACTGTGCATGAGATTTAACCTCAGACGTCCATTTTGGGATCTATTTTGTTTACTCCTATCCCACGGGGTGAAAATGTAATAGCTAATGGTATTGCTCGGTCATGTCGATCCTCCGGGGTTCCTATTGTTTGGGAAGCGGAGGACGGCCGACCAGCGCTGGATAAGTTTTTGTAATTCTAGCCTACGGGCTCAACTCATAAAAAAAAAAATAGTGGATAAGCGCAGCCACACAACCCCATTGAAGTCGAGTGGAGTTCGTTTTCTGAGACAATTTCCACAAAAGATTCGCCAGAGAGCTAGCCACACAACTCGCACCATAATAGTAAGCACCTTGTGCTCTTGTTCTAAACTCTGGCCAAATACTTTGTGGTTAGGTTAACCCTTGACTCTTACTTTTTCTGGTAAGAGATTGGGACATCCAGTGTTGAGCTCATTTGTGATATGGGAGAGTAAGCACAAATAAGGCTTTAATCGAAACCGGGACTTAATCGAGTAGCTCAGGCTCGAGCTCGGCTCGAGTTCGATTAAATTCGAACTCAGGTCGAGTTCAAACCTCAAGGTAAGCTCGAAACTATTTCAAACAGGGACTTAAGCATAGGTAGGCTCGGTTCGAAAGCTCGCGAGCCTTTCTCTCCTCCGACACTGACACCGACACCCATCTCCTCTCTTCCCTACAACGATGTAGGCGGCGTTCGGGAGGGACTTGGGGATCGGTCCGGTAAGCTTGTTCTAGGATAGGTTGAGCGAGGTGAAGTAGGACCTCTGGCCTAAGGTGTCAGGGATCGGCCCCTCATGGGCGCTCCTAGTTAGGTTTAGGATCCCCAAATCGGCGAGGTCCAGGTCGGCGTTGGGGGCTGACGATGCAGTTAC
Organism: Narthecium ossifragum; assembly: GCA_963920575.1. Lineage (NCBI taxonomy): Eukaryota > Viridiplantae > Streptophyta > Magnoliopsida > Dioscoreales > Nartheciaceae > Narthecium > Narthecium ossifragum. The sequence goes on from OY986968.1 coordinate 23,811,828, forward strand.
CGGCGAGGTCAAGGTCAGCGAGCCAGGGCATGTAGGAGACAAACCGAGGCATCTGACTGGAGTTCTTGTTTCGAGCGAGTAGTGCGCGGCTGAGCATCTTGAGATTGCTGAAGTTGCCGGGGATGGAGATCTGGTTGTTGGAGAGATTGAGGTGCATGAGGGATGCTAAGTAGGGGAATTAAGTGGGAATCCGAGCGGTGATCTAGCTATCAGCGACGTTGAGGACAGCGAGGTGGGTGAGATGGTGTATGTCATGGGGGAGCTAGCCAGAGATGCAGTTGCCGACAAGGTCAAGGACACGAAGGAAAGGGAGAGAAGAGGGGAGGCAAGAGGGGATGGTGCCAAATCTCAAACTCTATTAGGCTCAAAAGCTCAGCTCTATATTGCAAGCCGCTTTGAGACTCGACTCAACCTCAAGCCCGACTGAAAGAGGCGAGATTGAGCTCGAGCAAGCCAAAGCCCGACTCGGCTTAGCTCAGCTTGATTACAACCCTAAGCACGGACACATCAACTTTCTAAGAGGCAGTGGAGAGTGAATATAACTACATCTAACAGTTGATATTCGTTCAATCCAAGGCTAGAGAACAAACCACCATATATAACTAAAGGGAAACCGCCCTAACCAATTCCACGTCATCCACCACACCATCGAACCGTGACGGGCACAGGCGTAACTACTGGTACACATAATTTGTAAAAGTTTGAATATAGTGCATTTGTCTCCCAAAGCCAACGTAACAGGTTCAACAAATCAAAAATAAAAAGAAAAATCACACATCTCTTTTTAAGAGTCTACACAATACTCCTACGCTTTTCCTTGCAAAACACATCAAACCAACATTGGACGCCAAGAACAAATACTTGTGTAGCTCAATGACAGTTTTCTGTAGAGCATATTATGGGGCCAAATCCTTGAGACCATCAATTACTGGGTAAAAGCAGACCTGATCATGGCTAAGAGGTCAAAGAATCGCAATTCTTTTCATGCTTGGGCTAACCAATTTTGCTCATGGGCCAGGCTTTGTACAATTCAAGCCCGCCCAAGCTTGGGATCCACCACCATACACCAGGGGCGGACCCATCCCGCAATGGATAAAAATCTTGCCTTTTACCTCTTAAATATGGACTGGGCATAAAAATGGGATGATTCATAACTCTCATATTTGAGGGAATTGCTGTCTGTAAATACATAAGCGTGGCCATGATATCCAGTCTATTAACATTTTTATTGGGAGTAAAGATTGCGAGTACACAGTCGCATATGCACATGATAACCCTAAAACACCTCGTGTTGGGCTAATTAAAACCCACAGATAAAGGTCAGTAGACATGAACTTAACCTTTCTTTGGCATTGCTGCAAGCCTTGTATACATCCTCGCCATCGACTGATAACCTCTGAGATCACCAGATCTTAGAAGATTGCCTGCAAGAGGAAAAGATGTCATTTGAGAGGAGGAAAAAAATTCACCACTAGAGAGTGACATACTGGGATGTTAGGTTTGGTGATGGCACATTCTGACAAGAAAACTTCATATAAAAGCAACAAGTAAAAATCAACTTTCACAAATAAGCAGCTAGTTGGCTTAGATGTTTCCGGATACATAAAGATCATTCGTAACTCTAAACCAATCCCACATTTTTAAACAAGCATAGCCTTCTCCATTTCTTCTTTACACATGTATATCCATGTATATCAAAATGCTTTTAATGTCTTGTTTCTGTCAACCACCAATATCTTCCCAAATGTAGTAATACCATATTGCAATTTTCTGTGACCAGTACTTACAATCCTAAACCCCATAAAGTCAGAACAAATACCAAAAGCATGTTAGTAGCTAGTAAACAAATATCTTCCGCCACTGACACAGCATTAAACATACCATAGTTTGCTTCAGAGTGGCGATCGTTAAGGCAACTTAGAAAGCTGACCTAGAGCGAATGTTCAATCAGTCATGAATGCGGATTTCGTTTTTGAAGAAAACGAAACCCATATCAACATTTGTCATCCAAAAGACAGGTCTTTTGAAAGTGCGACTGATTTTATACAACTTGATGGAAATATAGTGACTCTTTTCTAGATATAAAATAGAGGTAGTACTCTATCTCCAACCATTATTACAAGAGATCATCAAGACTACCATATCCAACAGGATCAAAGAAAAAGTTGGCAGTATTATCAAATATGAGTTATTTCATGCCATCCATTGCCACAGTTCAGATTACTCTTAAGTGATAGACCGCCACATGTTCAACTACTATGTGAAACTAACAGACCAACCTGAATCGCAATTAAGAGGGCTATCTGGTTCTGGATGAGCCATCAAAGCAATTATAGCTCTGCAAACAGACTGGAGAGTCCATGCAGGGCTCCAAGCATTTTTCAATATATCTAAGCAAATTTCCCCTGTCTGCAAACACAACAAAGAAACAAAAGGTAAGAGTTCCAAACATGCAAAAAGGGAAGGTGTGGCACTACTCAAGATTGGGGGACATCACATATGTTTCTACCATCCGCAGTGTCATCAGATAAAGCACAGTAGGTGGTGTTGAATGCAACTAAAGACATGCTTTCCTTTCAATCATTTACAAAATGCTCCCCAAAGAAAACTTAAAAATCGTAAACAAACACTCCTCACACCCTGTTTTCCCCTTCCCTTCTCCCAACCTCCTCGAGAAAGGAGATTAACTAAACTCTTAACATGAAAGTTTGTCAACATAATAGTTCAAGTCACTCACCTTAAAATGCACATTCGGATGGAAGATTTTTGTCAAAAACCGCACTTGTGGAGGCAGTAAAGGGTACTGCTCTGGAATAGCAAATGCAAGTTGAAATACGCCACCTTCAAAAGGAGTTTCTGAAGGTCCCTAAATGCACAGAACCAAAAGCATAAGTACTACAATGACAGGCATACTTGACATCCTTGTTAAATAGTCATACCTTGATGAGGGCTGTCCACTTGAAAATGTTCGAATCATCGCATACTAACTGAATATCTGGGTCTGCTGACTTTTCACGTTGCACCTCTTTGTACTCCTTGAAAAGCCTAGCTCTTGATGCCTGTGGATTGTTTATGATGGTAGCAGTAGAAAAGTATTTAGTATGACAGTCTCCAAAATGGCTTTACGGCTGGATGGAAACAGGAACTGAGAGAGGAGCCCTATACTGGTGGAGTAAATAGACTAAAGATACTATGTTCAAAAAGATAAGGAGCAGGTTTGTCATGGTCAAGTAAATTCGAGCCCTCATCCAGATTGAATTTGTTGTGTGCTTTCAACCTGAATTAGAAACAAGATCTGCACAGAAGAGGGACAGTTGCAGATGGGATAGGGGTATGAGTTTTGCTCACAGTCCAGCATTTCTAGATGGAAAGAGTAGTAGCACAGAGAGACTCATGTAACTACCAAAACCCACAAAGTCATCATCTATAATCAAGCTAAGGATAACTTCCTCATACATGAATGTGCTTCATATCTAGGAAATCTTATCACACCAAGCAGAAGATTTACCAGAGAACAGCTACAATAGGTCAAAATGCACAAATTTCAGAACCCAACATCACTGACTCAAAGATCTTAAGGATGACAGTCAAACTCATTCAAGAAGGCCTTGCAAAAATAACCTGCACATGTCATGCACAGGCTAGATAAGATGCGAAGCATATCAAGCAGTTTCCAAAGAAGAACAGCCTTTTCTACATTTTCTTATGGAAGCAAATAGTCCTACTTTGCAAGAACTTTGCATCCGTTACTTTAAACAATACCGATATATCTACCACAAATATGCTATGCCAGTTAAACACAAAAAAATGAAGTCACTTAAAGGACTCTACTACTGACCTGCATGATACCCGCTAATTAGATCCCCTGGAACTGTGTACTTCTTAATTGGCTTAATTCAAGCTGCAAAAAGATGGATTTTGGGATCTCTGAGTCAATAACATGAGCACACTGACATGTTTACATCCAATGCAAATGATATTGCCAAGACACAAGCTTCAAACCAGGATTTTACTATGAACCATGCAACTCAATAGTTCATGCAAGAAAGATACAAATATATACCCTATTTGTTGCAAAGCAAGTTTTTCTACTTGAATGAAAATCACGTACATAATGTCGGAAGATCTATATTTTCCGAGGAATTCGACTTCCCAATGAAACAAGGAAATCCATAGTGATAATTCAGGCAGACTGCATTCATGATTAAAACAGAACAAAATACAGTGGTACAAGAACAAGCTTGGCAATTTGTATCAGTCTTGAGGAACACAACCTCTTTGTTCCTTCTTGAGGAACACAACCTCTTTGTTCAACTGATACATGCATTAGCTCATTTTCTGTTTGGTTGATATGTATTGCATTAATTTCTCGATGGTCTCCGTTTCCTATTTGCTCATCCGTTTCTCTCTTCGATATTCGTTTCACGGTCAGCTCCTATTAGACCGATCGGCATCCAATTTTAACGGCCACGATCATCTAAGCAACACTGGGCCTCCAGTCTCACAGTTGATTCTATTGGAAGACTGTGATCTAACATACCTTTTGGAATGAAATGATGAAGCTACCCAAGAGCCGGGAGGTTAATACGACCGAAGACCACCACCACCACCACCTCATCGCTCGTCTCCTCCCCTCCATCAAATCCCCAGAGGTTAGGGCGTCTCTCTCTCTTCTATCGTTTGTTTTCTCATGTAATCATGTTCTTCTATACGATTTGTTTTGTTGGAATTGCTCTTTGATCATAATTTATGCCTTTTATATGTTTATTTAGGAAATTTCTCTTTTTTTTGGGGTTTTATTAGTGATTTCACTTTATAGGGTTTCATGAACAGCTGATAATTTGATGGATTTGCGGGATACTTATGCTTGATTGAAATTTCTGATCTTTTACTATAGAAAATATGTGCATTATTCGTACTATTCGTTGATGGTTTTTATTAGTGATTTCACTTTATATGTTCCTTAGTTTCCAGATCATAGGCCAAAACTCCACCCTCCTTCTTGAGGAACACAACCTCTTTGTTCGGATGAAAGCCAAACATCCTTGCAGCAAGGGTCTCCACCACACTGCTATATATATGCTTCAGCAAGTAAAAGAATAGAAACTCTGAATCTTGATTCCAAATTTTCTGTTGATTCTTGGACTTCCTTCGCCATACATATTCTCTAATAGGTTGCCTATCCAACAACTAACAAATTCCATACATGGATTAGATAAGCATTTCACAAGAAACTAATCAACATAAACATTAGCTATATGTGCGATTAATAGATGAAAACCTAACCACATTATGAAAACAAGCTATCTGACTAAAACAAAACTTTACCTTCAAGCTTCCACAGCATGATGTTTTCGGTGCCAACAAAAGAAGCTGCTAACTGCGTAGGAAGAAGAGGTACTTAAACTGCAACTAAAATTGACCCCAAAATCAAAACAAAGGAAAAGATCAGAAGAACTTAAAAAGTAGAATTTGAACTAATAAAAGAACTCAATAAAGGCAGTATTTTCCTTTCTTTTGTTTTGAGGAGAGAAAGAGAGACAGACAGAGAAAGAGGAGTCGTCTTTATCAGAAGAAAGATTAAAGGGATCCAAAGTGCACAAAAAAATCTCCTAAATAAAATCCCTCCTAAATAGAATCCCATACGAAGCCCAAGAACTCAAGGAAACCATCAAAACAAATAGAAGAAGCAAAACAACTGAGAATCCAGATATACCCATAAAAGATCAAGCAGCGAATTCGCTGAAAACAGAGAAGAAAGCAAGCAAGAAAAATAGGTACCCGGAAGAAAAACGTGGCAGCTTTCTTAATGGTCACAGAGAATCCCTCCTCTGAATCCTTTCCCAGATCCTCGCGGGGTGGCTTCAGGTGCACGAGGGGCAGCTGGGTCGTGGATTCCAGCGATGGGCGTGGCCGTCGAGGGGTTTTGTGGGATGTCGGTGATCGGGTGAGAGAGAGAGAGCAGCAGAAGAGAGGGAGCTCGGGAAGAGGTGATGCGGCGGAAGGGGAGGGGGAGGTCAGCACCGGTTAGAGAGGATGGAATGGGAGGTCGCGATCGCCAGATCTGGCATCTTCCTCACGGATCTGGCCTATTTGGACTATATCTGGCCTCCGAGAGAGAGGGGAAGAAGAGAGGGGAAGGAGACCAGAGCTCGGGGACGGGGAAAGAAGGGGAAAGAAGGGGTAAGGAGGAGATCGGGTTTTCCTCGCCGGATCTGACCTCCGATGAAGAGGGGAGGGAGAGAGGGGAAGGAGACCAGAGGTCGGGGACGGGGAAAGGGGGCGAGGGGGGTGGGGAGTGACGAGAGATCGGGGGAAATCAATGGGGTGCTTTAACTAATGCATCACGTGATATCACGTGATGCATTAGCATATACTGTATTAGTTTTGGCTAAGGCAGCATTTGAGGTCTTTTTTCATTAACTAATACTGTATTATCTAATGTAAGCAACCAAACGCCCCATTCCGAGGATAACAATGGCGGCTGCTCGTCTGCGGGTTTCCACTCAAACCATGTCTTTATGTCTCAACCCCTGCAAGAAAGCTATCAAATCCAAGATATCGCCATCGATTTCGAGCTCCGGGTCTCGTATCTCCTCCTCGAGGGAACAAATTTCCCGCATTTCGAGGTGAAAGTTGGGAACTTTTCCTGTTTTCTTCGATCTTTCAATGAGATCTCTGGGGTTTTGGTGTTTTTTTTCTGATTTTTTTTTAAATTTTGGGATGATTAGATTACGACCACATGCGAGTTGTTTGGTATCGATGCTGCCTCTGCACAGCGCGATCGCTTCTTGTCGCCTGAGATCGATTCTGTCCGCGGAGTCTCAAAGCTGGGGATGGATTCCACAAGGTATGATATGGCGTGCATTAGCTAGATATTGTGTATTGGTTCCCTGTATGCTATGTTTCTATGTTTCTAAGTTCGTGTTGCTGGCTATCATGGGAGAAATTAGAGTTTCAGGAGTGAAAAGTTGTTTGATTCTTAGTCGTCTACTTTTCATGTGAAATAGGAACCGTTAAGCAATGTAGAAAAAACTATGAAAGAGGAAACGACTAGTTTACTAGTCAATTGCTTATTAGGTCTGTAGATGATAGACAGGAAACTGATGGTTGTGATCATACCAGGAACTGATATGTGATGCATATAATCTAGCATGAGATGTGCAGATTTTTTAGAGGTCTTTCCTGTTCACTTTATATCAGTTGAGTGGAAAAGGCTGTTGCTTTCAACATGCAAATTAGTAGTGGAATCAGCTTCATGAGAGTGGAGGGACATATATACAAGAGTTATGATTATGATAGTGGGATGGTAAGAGATTAAATGGATAATGTGAGTTAGGCATGAAAGAAGATCATTGCTGATCTTGTTTGGGAGGATGCACTCTTTAGTTCATTCAAGAAGATGGAAGCATAAAGCGAGTGAAAGTGTTTTGATCATGTAAGACAGGAGTCAGTATCTGCCATGTCTTATCTCCATTTAATCATGATCAGATTAAGAATACAAATTAATTTGGAGTTGGATCTAAAGTGAGCCGATGAAATGCCTCCCATGATGGCATTTATTTTTACCTTATGATGTGACAATGCAGTATTAGTGTTGGATTCTCATTGAATGATGTTGTATGCTAGACCTTGCATGTCATCTGACAATGTCAGTACAAAAGGTTCAACTTCTTGAGAATTTAAGATGTGCTTTGCAAAAAATTCTTGCATTTTTTTTTTTGTATTCTTGAGAAGATCGTATGCTTCAAGTTTCTGGAAAAAGTTCCAGAAAAGGTGCTTTGAATTTAGTAAATCTAACAAACCATTGTGGAAAGTGTATGTTTTGAATGAAATTGTATGCTAGTCCTGCATGTTATCTTGGAATCTTAATTGATGGTTAGATCATCCTGTATCAGTCCCACAAGGGCCAAGATTAGTTGCAGGTGACGTAATGACATCTGCATGATCTTTTCCAAGGTTGCAGATTATGTTCTTCCTCTTTGAATATCTTACTCGCATAGGCTGAAAAGCATAAATGTACTGATTTAGAAGTTATTTCGACCGAGTTGTGGTCTTGCCCCACTTTAGCAGGTTTTTGGTATATTTGCAGATTTGTTACTTGAAGGGTACCTATTCTCTCTTGATGAGATTGTTAAGTTTAGAGCTTGTCCCATAAGGATGATGTAGAATGTGTCAGCAGTTATGCAGAGCATGATATTGGTGCCCTTCAATTTCTACTTGTTTCCATCTGAAGAAACAATTGATTACTGATAGGCGTAAATAATTAATACCTCATATCTGGAAAATCACTTTGGTGTTAGACAGTCGTCCAAAGTTTTGCATATCTTGCTTTCATACGTGCGATTTTGTCGTCTTCCAAGTATTAGCTCTATCTTTGACTATTTCGTTTAGACTTGTAACACGCGTGCAATTCAATGGCATGTACCACTGCCATCCAACTTACTTTCCTCAGTGATCATTTGAATAGACAGAAATCTTGCTTTATTTCTGCAGGATCACTGTCTTCCAGAATCATTATTGTGTTCCAATTAGAAACAAGCACTATTGTACGCGTAATTTGTCTACTTTCTGAATTTCTGCATTCTTGCACCTTGCCTCATACCAGTTGTCTTTCTTGCAGGAATCTCCATGCCTTTATGACAGTTATCACTTGGCCCTCGACTGCTCAGAGATCCTCTAAATTAATGCGGCCTGATTTATCTTTGTTGTTTTGAAATATTTAAACTGTCAATAAGATGAACGAGTTCTTGGTGTTCAACAGAAAGTTTTCATTGGAGGAAAATTTGTTGCACTTCTAGTCTTCTTGCTTTCCTCGTACCCATTTTAGTTGTCTGCTCAATTATCTCATCTTATAGAGGATTATGCTTGCACATAAAACGAATTAATATACCTCTTACCTGCAGGTGTTGTCAAAATGAGAAAAACTGCCAGGTGAATGAATTGATGTGCAGCTGCCTCCAAGCAATGGATGGAATAAGGTCCTATAGTTTTTCTTACAATGAGCATAGAACAGCGATATTATATAAATCGAAGAAGAGACTACTACATGAACCTTTAATTTCAAGTTGTTTTTAACTCGAGTAACAATTTTAATATAATAGGTTATTTTCAAATCCGAAAAACATTTACAAAAGGTACAACTTAACCTCTAAAAACGGAAGGGTATACGCGTAAATCCAGGCTTTTATCCTCTCTGTCATCCTATCCTAATAGCCCGCCGCTCTCTCTCATATCCTCTCCTTTTCTAACATGAAATTCTCATGGCTTCCATGAGTCTCAAACCGCTGCCACGCGACCCCTTTTCCTCCATCGCCGCTCCTCGCAAGTACACATCTCTCAATGGCTTCAAGTCGCAGCCTTGTAGCCATGCCTACGCTCTCTCGCCACTCAAGCGCGCACCGTCTCCCGAGTCCTGCTCAATCCCTTTGGTTAAATGCCATGCAAGCAGGATAGCTGAGAGAATGCCCCATGGAGAGCAAACCGATGAGAGGAAATCTAGGAATTTGAAGACCCATGACGAGATAGCCCGCAAAATCTCTTCTTTGAGGTCTGTGATCAGAAAGGTAGGCGAAAGTTTTGGTAAAGATGAAGAAAGGTTGGAGCTTGCAGACCGGAAGCAAAACTATGGATCAAAAAATGGAGGTTCTAAGGACTTTGGAGAAGTTGGTGCTTCTCGGTTTCCGTCTACGAGGTCAAGAGATGATGGGGGACATAGAAAAGGTAAGAAAACGGGGGTTACTGCCACGGTGGTTGAGAGAGTCAAGGATGTTCAGAAGAATGTAGAGGAAAATATGGCAAAGAGGAATAAGAAAGATAAGGTTAACACAGAGGAGATTGAGCTGAGGGTGAGATTGGATATGTGCTCGAAGAAGGGGGATGTAATGGGTGCGATTAAGCTATATGATTGGGTGGTGAGAGATGGTGTCAAGTTAGAGCAGTACCATTACAATGTGCTTCTGTATCTATGCTCAGCTGCTGCTATTGGGGTCATTCATCCTGCTAAAAGTGGTACCACAGGTAACATTAATAGCAGTAGTAGCCTTAGTTTTGCCACGGAGAATTCCTGTCAGCAAGCTGACTTTAGTGGCTATGCAGAAGAAGAGAAATCGGTAGCTGTTGAGCAACAAGATACAACAGAATTCCAGTCTGAAAGTAGTGCAAGTAGAGGTAGTACTATGAGTGATACATATGGATGCCCTAACAAGGATGGTCATGGTACCCCAATCCAAGTTGGTGATGATGTAAGAGACTTTGCACGAACTAAGGGATTTGAGATCTATGAGAAGATGTGCTTGGAGGGGATCTCAATGAGTGAAGCAGCATTGACATCAGTTGCTCGGATTGCAATGTCGATGGGCATGGGAGATGTGGCTTTTGAGATTGTAAAGCGAATGAAGGTCTTAGGCATAACACCGAGACTGCGATCATATGGTCCTGCTCTATTTGCTTTTTGTAGCGCTGGTGACATTGACAAAGCATTTGAGGTAGAAGTGCATATGTTGGAGTCAAGGGTGTGCCCAGAAGAGCCTGAATTGGAGGCATTGCTAAGAGCTTGTGTGAAAGCTCGTAGAGGAGACAAGGTTTATTATTTACTGCACAAGCTTAGAACTCATGTAAGACGAGTATCTGCATCCACTGCAGATTTGATCGAGGAATGGTTTAAGAGCACAACTGCTTCCAAAGTGGGGAAAAGAAAGTGGGATCGCGAGATAGTTGCACGGGTCATGGTGAATGGTGGAGGGGGTTGGCACGGGTTAGGTTGGCTGGGCAATGGAAAGTGGACTGTGCAGCGTACAGAAGTTGATGAACATGGTATGTGTTTGGGCTGTGGTGAGAAGCTGGTTACTATTGACCTTGATCCAATCGAGACTGAGAACTTTGCGAGGTCTGTTGCATCTATAGCCTGCAAGCGGGAAAGGAATTCGAGCTTTCAGAAGTTCCAAGTAACAAGCTTTAATTTTTGTTTATTGCTAATTTATTTGCTGGCATTGAATGCTGAATTTTATGGATGCCAGTTTATGTTATTCCAAATTCATGGTAGTTCCTATCTAAGAATGAACTGACGAGCTGGCTTACTTTTCCATCTGTAGAAATGGCTGGACTATTATGGCCCTTTTGAAGCTGTTGTTGATGCTGCAAATATAGGTCTTTTCAATCAGAGGAAATTTTCAATAAATAAGGTCTGGCCAGAGCACAGGGTAGAAATATTCTGAAACAGTTCATGTGGACTTTATTTGGTTGTCATGCACAGTTCCTTTGTAATTATATAGGTCAATGCTGTTGTTAATGGCATACGCCAGAAACTTCCATCAAAAAAATGGCCACTGATAATTGTGCATAACAAGCGTCTCACAGGGGCCAGGATGAATGAACCTGTCAATGTGAAGCTGGTAGAGAAATGGAAGAATGCTGATGCTATCTATGCGACGCCTACCGGATCTAATGATGATTGGTATGACTATCTTCTACAGTTTCAATGCCTCCAAATTCCTGATTGATCTGGCTTTTCTTGAGTGGTGTTGCCTTTGATGATCAAAGTTAAAGTTATTTGCCAATTACCATCAGGTGGTTGACTCCGTGCAATGTATTGCTGAAGTTGATCAACTGCTGAGTTTCAGATGAAATAGTCGATGATTAATCATAATCCTTCAGGTCATTGTATAGACTACCTATGAAACAAGTTAGCTATGAAGCAAAATGTATTAGAAACAAAGTTCCTCATAGGTCTCAAACTTGAGGGTCATTGAGCATAGCATATTTGAAGTCCCTCAGTCCGAGTTCTACTTATTGCATGTAGCCTGTGAGAGCCATCAGGAAGCTACTAATAGTTACATCATGTTGATCTTTAGCTTCTGCAAACTTAGAAATTCAATGAGGTAAGGGCTATCACAACACAATTTTTCACTAAAAAAGAACATGTTTTTTCTGCTATGAAGTCTAGGTTTTAGGCTTTTCACTTCATGTTGTGAAATATAACAAAATCTTGAGGGCAAAGCAAACTAGGCAACAAGAACAACTCAGTTCTTTTTTCCCCGCTCAGTTTGGTCTTTGGCAAGCATCTACTGCATTGGGTTTCCTTGAAATGATGATATCTACATGACAGTAACTTTATCACACTACATTAGCTTCTTCATTTAGTCTGACTTCAAGCTGTAGAGAAGTAAAGTATTTGGCATGGAAAGATTTTGTGCACTTCAAATATCCACACAAATTATGGTTTGTCAAGCGACAACTGTGATTAGCTTGAAATTCATTTTCAAGTAACACAATAATGCTGTATTCCTTAGACTTTTGGCACAGTATATGAAAGCAGATACAATGCATGCATAAAAGGGGTTGCTTATTCTAATAAAGTACCTTTCCATATTTTTGTGAGAATTTCCTCTTTTTTTGGATATTATGTTGGCAGAGATGATCTTTGGTCTCAGAAAATAAGCTTGTGGAAGAAACTAATTTCACACAACTTTCTTTTCCCCGATTTTTTTTTGCTCCTGTTCCATGCTTGGCGCTTAGATAGCATTGTCCAATGTATGTATACTTCCTGGCCTTTAACTTCATTGGCATATTATTACAATGTACTGTGTTAAATCACTCTTGGTGATAACATATGTTTCAGGTACTGGTTGTATGCAGCAATTAAATGTAAATGCTTGATCGTTACCAATGACGAGATGAGAGACCACATATTCCAGATTTTAGGAAATGATTTCTTCCCCAAATGGAAAGAAAGACATCAGGTATTTGACACTTATGTATACTAATTGCATTGACATAGTGCAATACGTATGTTCATATTTAGGTAATGAACAAGTCGGAAGATGCACCAACATTAAGTGACAATAATAGCATGAGCCAAATGACAAGTTGATGCCCACATCACCTGTTTACGATGAAAGGTGGTTACTGATTCTTTACCAGCCTAGTAATGTGCCCTATGTAAAGCTATTTCAAATAACACTTCTGGCTTCAAAAGTCATACAGTTATTTCATTTTCTTGTAGATGCAACTATCTTTTGTTTCAATAGAATTTGGATTCTTCTCCATCAATCTTACAGGAAAGCTGACCTGCATAACGGAGGCCATGATGATTCACAAGATAATTTCCTTATGTGACAGGTACATTTCAGTTCTAATGATGGTAGTTTCAAGTTTCATATGCCCCCACCATGTTCTGTTAATATACAGGTATGATTATTATTTTTAGTGCAGACCTGTGTAGCCTTCAGTTACATGTGTTATGCAAGTATTGAAAGGTTTCACCTACAGTAAATCTGAGCACTGAGTGCATTAGTATATTTGTCATAGACCTGATTGGGAAAAAAAGAAATATGGACTTTTAAGAACACTATTTAATCTAATGTGGCAAAGTTGATTGGAAACTCAAAGAATGTGAAAACTGTTATCTGAAAATTGAAGCTTTATAAGATTTCTTTTCCTCTACTTTTCAAATTCTCTGTTGATTACTAATTCTTTTCCTGCCAAAGATACTTCCCCATTTGAAACTCACTCACAATGTGTTCACACTTCCGTAAAGGATAGTTTTCTTAGATCTGATGGAAGCTGTTTTCCAGGAATCTGAGGAGGGCCATTGGCACATTCCTATTGCACCAAGCAATAAATCTGAAAGAGAGAGAACTTGGCTATGTGTGACTCGTGCACAGAAGCAAGTAGAATCACATAAATCATTACACAGGTAATTTGGATTTGCTCTTGTCCACGAAATGGAAGTAGCAATGTTGACAATATTCGATCTTCATACAAATAATTTATTTCTTATATCCTGCTGAGTTTCGTTATCATTAATTCATGCATGTCTAAAACCCACAACTATTGAATAAAACTTGGATTTGGTGCAGATTAAATTGTAATGATACTAGGAAGAGTTGAGATATTGCTTAAAAATATAAGCGACAAATTTCTTATTTAAAGTAATAAGGCAAAATATATATACATCATGACATCTCTCTTTTAATTTATTTCAAAAGAATTTGGAGGAATTATTTGTTTCCATCAGCCCCACCTATGAATCAAACCCAAGCCCACTTCTTAGTTAATATTCTGCTCAATCCCACACCCAATTTTATGGGGGAAAAGGCTTGCGTGCTAGTTTTCTTCGAACAGACGTTGTTTGATATCGAAATAATAAAGTTGACTGGCTTTTTTGGAGCAGAAGCACATCCAGAAAACACAAGGAAGAATATTGATTCATATACCCAAGCGCTGGCAAAGCAAGCATCCTAGCAATGGTCAAGAAATCAATGTCATCCACTGGCGGAAGAACACATATTAGCAGAAGTACAAAGTAAAAACAAGCACAAACGAATTTCTAAACCTCATTCATTTCTAGAAGATATTGAGGCTGCAAAGAAAGGGTTATCGACTTCCAAACCGGAATTGGGGCATCTTACTGACAAGATTGTCCATTATATGCTGCATAAGAAGGAAGGAATAAAGGGATTTATAACCCAGATACAAATGTCTGTTCCAGTCCTAAAATGTATATTGGTGCCAGCGATCATGCTGAATTTGATTGATACATTCACTGGGTTTAAATTTAATAGAACCAGTTCGGCATGCCTATGGTACTCTTATCCTTGGCATCCAACATTTTTTTAAGGCAAGAGTCAGAATTGATTGCGTTAAATCAGAAGAAGTCATAGCTACAAAGGCCATCAAAGGGCCATTCTGCACAAAGTTTTGTGGATTGTTTTGGACATCGCTTTTCAAGAATTGGTCAAGATTTTGGTTTATTATTATTTTTATTATTATTTTAAGAAGTTGTTCCGCAAGCTTACAAAAATGTATAATATTTCTTCAGAAATGTGATCGACCACTGGAGATTGCGCAAAAATAGCTGACAGGTACAGAAAAGAGAGGAGAGGAGATGAAACCACTGCAATACCATGGTTAAATGGGAAGCCAAAAAGAAAAACTCATTGATTGGAAAAGAGACGATCAAATCATGACATAAGAAACTCCTGATGGGTACATGCTCCATGAAACCTCAAGAAATCAACATAAGCAAAATCCCCTCACAACATTTTTTCATTTTTCTTTCAATGAAAATTTACATGATCAGAATAAAATAACATAAGAGCACAAAAACAGAGAGGCAGAAGCATGCCTGTAGAATATATATACATATATGAGGGTGTAAAGGAAAGGGCCGAGAAAAAAGAACATAAATAACATACAAAAACCATCTGATATTTTACACACTACTAACTTTATTGATCATAGCTTTCTGTGGCTTTGATCTGGCCATATTAACAAGGTCTCCGAACAACTTATCTTCAGGCTTAGTTGGCTTCTTCAACTGCTGTGAATAATCAGTCGCCATTTGATAAGACGAGCCCGAGCTCATGTAGGAGCTGTTGTCCTGCGCAGAGCGCCCATACATTCTCTGGGAAATATCATTCATATTTGCATAAGGGTACATAGGTATCCTCTGCCCGTAGTATTGATTCTGAAGTTGCTGCTGCGCATAGGCATAATTTGTAGGCTGCATACCGTTCATTGTTTGGGAATATACACCTCCCAACAGACTGTTTTGCATTAAATAAGGATACATGCCCAACTGGTTGCTCTGCATAAGTTGAGGTTGCATAACCCCAAGTTGGTTGTTCTGGAACAGTTGAGGCTGCATACCTCCAAACTCGATGCTCTGCATTTGCTGGGGATTCATACCTCCAAACTGGAAGCTCTGCATTTGCTGGGGATGCATACTTCCAAGTTGTCCATTCTGCATCTGTTGCAAGTTCAAACCTCCAAGCTGGCTAATCTGCATAGGTTGGGGTGTCATACCTTGAAGCTGGCCATTCGGCAGTGACTGCGAACCGACCAAACCACTGTTCTCAGCTGGTTGGGCTTCCCAGGGAGGTAGAGGGAGAGCTCCAGCTTCATTGGAACCTGTACATAGGAAAATATCAGTTTGGACAGTGTTAAACACTCTAAGAGGAACACAGGGGAGCGTTGCTCCAAGGTTTCCATACTGGAGAGCTAAATTTTGTAGCCTCAAACAGGGTTTGAAGAAGCATGAAGAGATTCTATGAGAAAAAAGCTTTTCCGACAGGAAGGTTGAATGAAAACTACGTAATCTGAGGCATCCAAAATGTGGCATTCCAGGAAATCACTTATCCCAGAACCTATGCTTGATAAGGTCAAAGAAAGAACACTTACCATAAGGCACTATCTGTGTCTGCGGAGCCAAGCCTTGAGCAACTTGACCATTCCATACGGGACTTCCATTGTTCAAATATCTTTCCTGGGTGACACTTCCATTTGAGTAAGAAGCAGACTGCTGTGGCTGCAGCTGAAGCGGAGATGCAGCAGAATAAGCTTGTGGTGCTGGATATATCGAATGAGAATCGAAAGAATTTTGTGGGCTGTTGCTGTTATTGGTATTATTTTTTTGAGCAAACATGTCTGTGAGGGCTAAGACATTCTGATCAGACGCAGAAAGAGGAAGAGGTGGGTTAACAGGAACTAGTGCTAGAGGATTCTCAGCAGCAGGGGTGCCATAATCGTCTCCACTAAGAAGATCCACATAAGGATGGGCTTTGATTGCTGAAGCATTCGATGCCGGAGGTGCAGGTAGCGCTAACTGCTGAAGAGGAGCCTGACTGCTTGAGCTTGAGCCAGCAGTTGACCTACCAATTAGCATATAATACACTATTAAAAGCATGTTAACCTAGGATTATTCTCAAAGGAAACCAGTTTCCACACATAATACTGCATGTACTTCAACTCATGGATTATCGTCCCGGTGATACGTGCCGTTCCGGCCACCCGCCGGTACGGTACGTACCGCCGGTACGGTACCGGTACGCATCCAAACCGGTCATGAAAGGCTGGTTTGGCTTCTTTTAGAGTGTTTTCCGCTCGTTTCTTATTTGATTTGAAATATATTGAAGCTAACTAATGTAATTAACAATTAAAATTGATTTTCACTAGTATTCAATATCTCTAATTAGCCAAATATCATTTCTTATATGAAAGCAAAGTGATAAGTTGTCAAAGTAGTATAATACAATACATGAAAAATAAGCAATAGCTTAATACATTTTCCTACATTTATAATAGTTTTACAATTAATTTCAATTTTTCTATATTTTCATTTTCCTACATTTATAATAGCTTAATACATTTTCCTCTTTTTCTCCCCCTCCCTCTTCCTTGTTGAGTTTGTGGAGCCTAATTGTTCCAGACCCGACCATGACGCATTACGCAGAGATGACGGGGTCCGGGGCAACGCCCCAACGGGGATTGACCTCCCCGGTCAGGTCGCGGGGCTCGGGGCAGCGCCCCCGGAATAAAAAATGGATTTGAGATCTGTTGATAGGGGTAGTTTATATAATTTTCTATACCCTATGTGCCGAAACCTTAGATATGTGGTGTATATGGGCGGCTGTCATTGTATTATGTAATTTGGCTATTTGCTTCCCCCTCTCCTTTACCTCTCTTTCTCAGATTTTTTTAAGGGCCGGTTTGTACCAGCCGGTATTCATCCAAACCGGCGTGTACCGGCCGATTTGTATCCAAACCGGCCGGTACACATCCGGTCTCCCCCTAATCCGATCCGGGGGAGAAAACCATCCCGGTTAGCCACTGGTACGGTAAATACCGGCCGGTACGCACAGTACCGGCCGGTATGGAAATCCATGCTTCAACTTTAATCACAGTTTTCAGACCCAAAAAAAAAACATGATTCTCTAGCTTCTGCGGTTGACAGCATACTATAGCTGCTACTGTGGACAGAATGCTATCATGAAATTGCTCAATAGTTTAGGATCACATGAATTTTTCCAGCAATCATTAATCCAATTTTTTGTGCCAATAAAACGACATATAAATATAGCCACAAACATGCAAACAAGTAAATTCCTACACATTTATAAAACTTCTTCTATTCAGGTGACATAAAACTAGGATTATTGCCTGCTTCTGAATCAGCCTTCAAACATTTCAATTACGTGCAAACTACTAAAATGTCAAATAACTACAGAGGGAAAACCCACTGCATAAAACAAATGCCTAGCTCAAGCAAAGCTCACAATTTAACAATGTGATGCAGGAAAAGTGACAAGGAAAAGTATGTTTTAGGTGAAAACACCACCACCAAATGGCTGAATACATTTTACAGTGATACATACAGGAGACGACAATCTGAGAACTGCTAGTCCGTTTCAATCATTAAAAGAGGCCAAAGTAGCATACGACACTAAAAAATATGTTAAGGTGAAAACACAACCAAATGACAACTCAAATGATCACATGACAACCAAATCCAAACAAACCCATCAGAATGGATACATCAAACCTAGACACCGAACAAAAAAAAGAATGTTACGAAAGAGACACAGATGTTTCAATTTCAGGAAAATAATTCAGGCCGAATTGGCAGTTATACTAGACATTCCTGAAACTACTTTTTCCGGCAATGAGCCTAACAGCTCAAGTGTAGGACTGGAACTCGTACTGCGAAATGTAATTATAAGCCTCATTTCACTCATGAACACTCAGTCCAATTATTAAATTGCAAGATGCATACTTTTGGATTAATGAATGCTGAAGACACGATTTAATATATAATCCTGTCAGCTCAAGTGACATTCTAAAGTTTCTTTTGGGGTTATCAGGTGATTTTCTTCTTGAATAGTCAGGATTATCACATCTATCCACTCAACTTTAACTCTAACTTGGTCCATCAATGGACTACAAGGAGTAAGTTCTGTGACAAACCCACTAGTTTGATTGACTGTTTACTTTGAACTAGCTTTAGAGCATCAGCTAACTCAGCTGTATGGATTAGATTGTGAAGAACTTGGCAGACATCCAACAAAATGACATTCTGGTGCATATACCCCTTACCAAAAGAAACAGCCATTAGTAGCTTTAGCAGGCAATTCAATTAGAGACTGTCTATTTACCTTAGGAAGCACATCTTACACCCTTATCTCCAGAATAAGAATATTAAAGCCCCAAAAAGGTCATAAACAAATTCTTAATCACAGCTAATGTGTTTACATTCAGAATAAAAGTGAATTCCATCTGTGTTATTTCAGATAGCATGCGGACAAGGACAGAAGTCATATTACGAAGAAAGCGGACTACCTTCGATCTGCTTGCGTGTTGCTATCACTAGATGTTAAAGCAAATTTGTCAACATTTACAAGCGCCTGAAGAGATTTAGGTTTCTCCATGTAAACAGCAATTCCTGCAGCAATAGCATCATGTTTTGCTAGCACACGCTGCAAATCATCATTCAGAGCAAGTCCTTGAGAAAGCAATTCCTCATCCCTGCAAGTAAATTCCAATCAGGAGAAAAAAAACTATTGACGATATTGGACAGATGGATTCTTAATTATATGGCACTCTCATGATTTAACATCTATAAATATGTAAGAGATGGAGGTTATCAAGATTATGACTGGCAGAGAAGTAGAGGAGCTATTAGCATCAAGTGTCACAGTTTATGTGCAAGCCTAAAGCCCATCAAGCATATGGGAGACTTCGAATCAAGAAAAAGGTCACAAGTGAAACAGACAGGCTGTGCACTAGCTCATTTGTGATGGTTAACGATGCAACCCTCTTGCCAGAGTTCGTGGTTCAAATCTTGTGTGGGATTTCAGAATGTTGTATCCGTATGGGCCCTTCTGAGCCATGGTAAAATGTTCAATTAAGAAAAAATGAAATGGAAAGCCTGTGTGTGGCTTTAATAGTAATGAAAGAAGGGAACAAACAAGACAAAAGTAGCAGACAACTAAATTTTGCTAGAATAAACTTTTTTCAACAGAAGACATAAGAACAAAGAGCTAAATCCTTCCAGGGGAAGAAGGGTGAAAAATTGTTTAACAAAAAATCTCGCAAATAGCGTTCTAAAGGCACTCATATAATCTAAGGCCTCCAAGACTAGATCAGAAATAGAATTAAAATGCCTTACGAGGTTGTGTTAACCAGCTGCACCACTCTATGTTTGTATTGACGACACTGTTCAACTAGGTCAACAATAACCTCCTGCCTGAGACCCTGCAGATCACAAAAAAGATTCAGCATCTAGAGTTCCACCAGCTGTAATGATACGAATATGGTTACATGAAAATAAGTGTTAGTGGGAAAGCATGTTCAAGCATTTGGGAAATCATGACAGAAGATACAGTTGAGAGAATGTGATTAGCAGCAGACACAAATAAGTAACAAACTTGACA
The DNA here is from genome assembly GCA_963920575.1 of Narthecium ossifragum. NCBI lineage: Eukaryota > Viridiplantae > Streptophyta > Magnoliopsida > Dioscoreales > Nartheciaceae > Narthecium > Narthecium ossifragum. The sequence goes on from OY986968.1 coordinate 23,832,038, forward strand.
ATTAGTTGAATAAAATTAGGTTGAAAATCAAGCATCAAAAGCTGGCTTGCGGATACCTCTCTCTTTCCAGGATCTAACGCATTCAGCATCTCTGCAAGAACATCCATGATCCCACGAGCATTCTGAATTTCTGTCCGGCTGAACCATTAAACAACATCCAATATCAAACACCCAATGTTTTTCATTGATAGATTAGGCTTAAAAGTCAACTACAAAACAGGCGAGGAAAGCAGTTTAACCTACATGGCTATGGCATAACAGGATAACAAAATGGAGTCCTGTATTTCAGGCAATTAGGTGCATAAAGAGGACTAAAGAAAATGGGATAGAACTCACAAGAAACGTAACAATTTCCTTTCATCCTGAACCTATAGTCAAAGTTTCTGAATCTAATTGTCAAAACTCAAAAGGACTTGAGACATTACTTTCATAGAATGAGTATCCTGGTTGGGAAAAAATTTCCAGACTTACAATTTACTAAGGAAGCCCTTATGCCTAAATAGAAATCGAATAAAAAGAGCAAAGCTCAGAAGTGCTCATATAGTCACTTCCCTAAAAGATTCGAGACTACTTCCAGAGCAGGCATACGATCATCTGGTCCTTATTAGGTTCTTATCATGAAAACAACACCAACTACCAAGCATCTTATGTCAAACACTTTGTAATATTAACTTTGAACTGACATATGCTTCTACAATGGATTCAATTTTTACCCAATAAGGTATAAAAATAGCAATTTGCAAGGAGACTGCCTTCATCATATTACAAACTTTACTATCACCAGGTTCTTCAGCCTTAAAATTTACTAGCTTAAAATCACCTGATGTGAAAATCACAGTAACATAGGTAAGTTATCATGGTACTCACTGATCTTGCACTAGCACGACCAAAATCACTTGGTAATAAAGGATACCTTTTTCATACCAGATGAGGGGTAACACACCTTAGAAGAGGAAAATCAGTTCCAACAGAGGACTCGACTGCTTGTTGTCGATATTCAGGACTACGCACAGGTTGAGGATAGGAAGAAAGAGGAACAGTCTGTGGAGGAGTAAAAATAGGTGCAGACCTCTCTGATCTTTCAGGAAACACAGCTCCCATACGCTGATGCAACAGAGTTTTAGACATTACACCATTGACAAAGTATTTCTCAAGTTATAGGGAAATGTGAAAAGATGCAGAAAAGGAAGTTGATCAGAGTAACTGTTTATGGTAGAGCTCATAAATCACACACAATGAAGTTACATATATTACCAACAACTCCTGGTATGCAGCATAGTATTGTGGATATCTAGCACGTGGGCCGCCAAATGTTTCTTGCCAGGTATCGATCAAGAATAGTATCTTCTCTTTCACATGAAAATCAGGATGCTGACATGGAATATGCAACAGCAGTTGAGTTTTTGTGAATGAGAAAAGTAATCATAAAACACAAGATAAGGAAGTGATACAATGCCAACCTTCTTTTTTACTATTTTCACCATCTCACGCAGAATATCTTTCTCAGCAATTTGCATATGGACAAAATCCCCACAATTCTTTACCAAGGTTTCTAACAGCTGAAAAACGATACATGGGAAGCTCCTGTTAGTCCATCATACTGAAATAAACCATAAAATGAAAGATAATGACAAATACGTTGAATTTCAAGTGTGAAATGAGTGAGGCAAGCATATAGCATATTAAAGCCTCTTGCAACTTCCTGAATCCTTCACCCCCAATGCATGTAAGTTAGATACGTAATGGGCATCCCAACAGAATACCGCTGATGGTTCTAACTTCTACGTTAAGCGGACATATAAAGTCACAATCATAAGCTGTTGCTGAATGTCTTGAACTTGAAAAAGAAGTTATATTTCTCATTTGGAAGAGACAAGTACTGCTACCATGCACATAGTGCACCAGAGGTATGCTTGAACAGAAAAGAATGGTGGATTTTAAAAAGAAACATTTTCAAAACAGATGGATGCTTAAATTTACATACTAGGATAGCGTATCCAGGGGAATTTATAAAATGAGGCTGCAAAAATAAAAGACATCTGAAAATGGCATCTTAGCCACATAACCATGATGTTTCGTGGCAAGGAAAAATACCAAACAAGAATTAGGACACAGAAGGAAAAAAAAAAGATGGAAATACCGATCCAGTTCAAGGAAGACTGAACATGAAACTGTTAAGAGAGAGATGAGTATTTTGATTATCAATAAATTAAAAACATAAAACTCGTTAAAAATTGCTATCATGAATGAAAACCTATTAACATTCCATGCATATATGTGAAGGAAAGATGAAATCAAAGCAAAATGAAATGGTTATGGATATTTCTGGAACATACCGTTAGCACAAGAAGCTGAACTTTTGAGTTCTTGTTTCCAATGCGTTTTCTGATGGCCTTTACAACGTCCTTTGCTTGTCTGATAAACCACAGATGAACAGACAAGTGTTATATAAAGGTGAATTTCCTTAACCTCTTTATTGCCACCAGTCACTATTGGCAAATACCATAAGATATGAAAAATAAGTACTTTATTCTTGCTCAAGTGAAGAGGTATTTCATCTATAACGGAACAAATTAAATCCATATTCATCAAGAAAAATGGTTTTGTTTGTTTGAGGATATGAACTAACAATAATACAGCAATTAAAAAACAAAAAGATTATGCGATGGAGATGATTAGTCCAAATAAAAAGAAAAATTAAAAGACACAAACTTTCCAGTAAATTGTACATCTATCCTCCAGATCACTAACAAATTGTATCTCTTGGCTATTTAATCAATACTTCCGCGATTATATGATTGAGTAGCAATGGTCACCTCAAAGATCTTCTTCTGGTCCTGGCTTGCTATATCCAACACTCATCAGCATTTGGCATGCAAACGAGTTCACTGACAGCAGTATCAGTCAATGGGTGGTTATGTTGGCCAAACAATGAGTGTATAAGCTTGTTATTAACTGTAGCCACACTTTTTTACAACTCCTTAAGCAACTCTTGGAATGTTCTCAAGTCTCGTGATCCATTTGCAAAGACTCGTGACAAGTTACTGATAGACAGCTTATCCACTCTAGATTTGCGATTGAAAGCATAGAGAAATTGGAGCATATGCTCATCCTTCAATCCAAAACATAAACTATTATCCTCATTTAACCATGACTTTTGGCTTCATATCTTTTGTCAAAGAGATTCGAACGGTATAATCACCTTTGGTTCACAAAATTGATCTACCATGATTGGCTAATGTTCTCTTCTTCCATAATGAATGCTGAACTCCATATACATGACATCCTTTTCAAAAGCACTTGATGGAGTTATTATTTATTATGTGAAATAGAAAAAAAAAATCCCGATCTTTACCTGCCAACAATGTCAAAGTTTATGCCCTCTCTCAACAAGAATCAACATCAGTCCTCTGATTACTGATTTCGAACAGTCAGCCCACCTTAATTTGGAGGTATCTCAGCACTAAGTTTTGATACTGATGAGGGGAAAAAAAAAACTTAACGCAAGAATACTGCAGCAAATACTTATCATGCTTGATGAAACTCCAAGCTTCAAATTTATCTAAAACGTTCCAGCTTTCAAAACAACATCATATGGTAGCATCCAAAAATTTCCAGATAGCCAACCCATCAGTAAATATGTAAAAAAAATATCAAGAATCAACAAAAATGACTTTTCCCGAGATAGTTTAGCATCAACAATAAGGGAGACCAAGAATGACGAAAAAATGCTGCCAAAATTAACAAAAAAAAAAAAAGCCGCCGAATTGCTGGTAATAGAACATAACCCCGCGATAACCATACCCAGGGTCGCGGTTGACGATATCGCATATCTCGATGTTCATAGCCCAATCGGGCCCTATCAGCACGTCGCTTGTGGCCCGATCCACCAGCGAAGCCCCCATCGCCACCTACCCGACCCGATCGAGAGCTCTAAAGAGTCCAGAACCCAGTCGAAGAAGCAAGAAAGCCCCCAAAGAACCCTCCTTCTCCGGCGAGACGACTTAAAAACCCTAGCGCCAGAGAGATAAGAGACGGAGGGAGAGAGAGAGAGAGGAACCTCTATACTACTTTTCTCAAGACAGACGGTCGTCAGGATTTACTTATTTCTATCTTTTTACCTGCCATTTTAGTATTTTATATTGTTTTCCCGCGAAAAGTAATTCCAGAAGATATTATTGGCTCTTTTCCACATGCTCGCGTACTAAAAATAGTATATTCTAGCCTTGGTCTCATCTCATTAAAAATACTAAAATGGTATATTCGCTGACACTGGCCAATAGGAAAATGCCACGCGAGGGATTAGGTTAGGTATTACTGGCTCTGAGAAAATATTCGGCAGGAGTTTGCCGCTACGTGCCAAACTCCATTTAAGTGAATGACAAATCAGCATTTTTTATATTTTTGTTGGATAAATTACTACATATTAGGTATGTTTTGATTTTAATAGACGAAAAGAGTTTTTGATGGAGATGAACTGATATCAGATTCTTGATGAAATTTAGCACAATACTGTTGATAATATAGCAATTTATTTAATAAAAAAACTAAAAATGCTAATTCATCATTCAAAGAGTTTCATATGGGTTGAGGTGGTACAAATCTCGTGGAATATTTCTTTTCTATACTTTGATTCATTCGGTCAAACCATAAAAATTGAGTGGGGATCAAGAGTCAAAATTAGAATTGGACCAAATTAGGACTCAATGCAACATATTCTTTTTTAAAAAATTAGGAGTCTATAGAAAAAAGAAAGCTACATCCTTTGTCGCGATGCCCGGAAAATTATGAAAATTAGGATGTTCAACATTATAATAGTTCCTCTTGTCACCATCCAAGCACTGATTATTATTACGACTAATAATGTAGTTTTCCAATGCCGGCTTGAGATGATGACTTTGTCATAACGATGAGATAAATCAGTGACATGGGTGGACAAACAAAGACTTTGCCACTGTATATTGAAAAATAACACGGCAAAATTATTGCTGCCAGTGATCCTCGAGATAAATCTTCCAAAAAATGAAGTCTTTGTTGGCGATTCGTTTGATCGATTTGTTTCAACAATTCGATTCGATTTTAGAAGCAGATTCGTTAAGAACATTAGATGCAGTGCAATACAAATTGAGAAAATATGTAAGTTCAGCTTCAGGAAGACCATATGTTTTTTTTTTCCTTTTAAACCTTGTTGCTTCATCCCAATAAGTTAAAAGTTTTTGAGATAATTAGTAATTTTACAATTTATCAGAGCTGAGTTTGAGAGCTAATCTCACAAGTAAGAAAATGTCAAGCTTGCTGAAAGAGCATCAATCAAGATGCATTTATTGCAAAATCATAAACAGGGTAGTGTAGCAAAAAGGGTACAAGTTGAAGAACAGTGATATCATATAGTTTGCCATATGTACAGTTTTCCAAGATAGAGCATTTTATCTTTTACTTGAGCTGAGCGCATCTAGTGCCTCATGAACAGCAGTATGTCTCTGGCTTTGAGAACCATTTGACTCTCCAAGTCAGAAAGCAAGGAAATAAGATGAAAATTCAGTAAGGAACTGGTACCCGAACCGCGGAAGGACCAGATGCCATGTCCTCTAGAATAAGATCAAATAGCTTTTGAGCCACCGGACCTTCTTTCCCTGGAAGAAGAACAAGAAGGAGGAGAAGATAATAATTAGCATTTAACAGTGAAGCATCATTAGCCTCCATGTGTTTAAATATTTAAAATCAGCGCATGATGATAATTCATGGAAGAAAATGCATATAGTAGCCCATAAGATATTCAGGAAAGTAAATAAGCAGCTAACTCAATATAGGACAAAACTTCTCAAGAGCAACAAGATTGGCATCTTAGTCATGAGGTATAGCTGATAGGCTGCTTCATTCAGCTGTCTGGATTGATGAATTCAACCATTCTCTGAGACAGCTTGTGTCATATATTACACAGATGTGATATTTAATTCCTCTCTTCACCGATATGGATTATAGTCAGAGCAAGCAATTTGATGGATCTCTCTAAATTCTAAAGTATGCAGTTGTCATGAAAGAAACATAATAGTTAAGAGTAATTAGTTTACCATCACCAATAATGTGCTCATCCCATTGCAACACAGGCTTCACAAGGATTCCACTCCCAATAAGCATCATCTCATCAGCCATCTTCCCTTTCTGTACAGAGACGTTCCCTACGCTAATTCCACCAAGAATTCCATCTTTGACAAGTTGCTCAGCAAGAACCATTGCTCGTTTTGCCGTGCATCCACTAAGGATTTTATCGAAAGGAGGCATCAGCAGATCCCTCTCTTTCGTAACAAAGGCGACATTCATGTTGGGACCCTCGGCGACATAGCCTTCATCATCTAACCAAATCCCTGCAAATGCTCCTTGTTCTTCAGCCTCCATTTTTGACAAGGCATTCGGAAGGTAGTTTACATTCTTCATTACGGCAAATTGTTGTGACTTCATTGGAATTGAAGATGTTATTACTTTGATGCCCTTCCATTCCGGTGGATAATGGCCTTCAATCACAATTGCATACAGAGCAGGCATTGTGCACCCTGATGGAGATAACAAGAAATTACCAGGTCCTGCAGAGAGCCAATACCTTAATGATCCATGCTTGCATTTTGATGCAATTACTGTTTGTATAAGGATGCTTCTTATGGTTGAACGATCAAATGGGAGGGTGATTTTAGCCATTGATGCAGACCTTAAGAAACGATCTAAATGTTGGTCTAACTCATACAAGTGCCTGAGATGATCATTAAAAGCATGCAAAGATCCACATCAGTGAAAGAAACTATATGGATTGCAAGAAGGGAAGTATCAATGTGTCTTCTATCTTACCCGTGCATTATAGCAGCAGTGTCAAAAACACCATGCCCTCTGTGGACCATGTGATCATCCATGGGAATCACCATTGTCACAGGGTTTGTGGTGATTCCGCCAAAGATGCTAGAATACATGGCCAGGTATTGCTGTTGGCTAGGTCTGTGTTGCCTGAAAGCTTCTAGCCTCTCCACAACCTTGCCAGTCATTAAGAAAAGTTCATCAACTTAATAGCTATAGCTAGCAAAAGAATAGTATCATTTGGTGCAACTAGAACCACAGAGCAGCACTTATCAAATCAATTAATGTCTACCTATGTATATATATTGTTTCCATGCATATTATAGAGCAACTCAATGACTTTAAATACCAGGCAAACTACTTAGAGAAGAAGAAAAACAAACAAAGGGTACAATCATCATCTGTTATCCATGCATTATGCTAAGCTTTAAAAGAGAACACTAAAATGAACAGAATTGGGAACTCAAACTAGAGCAAAGATATCGTTAACTTAGCGACTTCAGAAAGAGCAAACAATTAGTTAAATGAAGTCATCAGAAATTTCAATATATATTTCTGGATGCTAGTGAAACCATGTAAATTAAATACCTCTGATTGTTCACATGGTTATAAAAATGCAGAATATAAAGGCCAAGCATTATACCTCAGAAGTAGTCAGAACAGGTACAGCTATTGCATTAATAGCAGTTCCTGCATGATCTGCAGAGAAAAATAGCAAAATTCCATTAGATGATATCCATCCTCCAACAAAGAAAATGCTTTTATCTTTCTTCTGAAAACAGAGAGCCAAAACCGATTCATGAATTAAATTGGAAATAAAAACAGATCTCACAGCATAAAATTACTTAGGTAAGATTTCAATTGAAGATCTTTAACTCACCAAGTCATGAAACCAATTCATTCCAGTGGAACAAAGTGAGAAAGTTCAATACTAAAAGCCTAAAAAAACTCAATCTTTACACTCTTCTTCTGTTGAAGTCATGAATCCAAGCTACTGACAAATTAAAGGGCCAAGAAAGATCAATTCTTTGCTCCCTTCTGCCCAAAACACCAATTTTAGATCAAAAGGAGGCCAACAACTCCATAGTCAACCCAATCCGATTAAAACAAAAAACAGAGGAAAACCCAACACCCACCATCCCAATTCGAGCTCCTCGCAACCCTCAACGGCTTCCTCTCCTTCTCCACCACCAAACGGGAGAAAGAAACGGCACCAAGCCCCAAGCACGGCCTCCCGGCGACTCTCTTAGTTAAGAGAAGCTTCCCCGATGTGGGTTCACTCAAGAACGCCGCCAAAGAAGCCATGAAAACGATTGGGGGCAGCTCTCTTCGGATTCCCACAGAGAACTCCAGATGGGAATTGGTGTGATCCTTTAATTATGAAGAAGACAGCAAGAAATGGATGCCACGATAACGACGTGACGCCCAGGAGGACGGCCGCCATGGTCGTCCTCTACGGAGGTATTCGTTGGTACGAGAATCCGGGGTGAGCAAAATCGAACCAAACTCCAACCGAATCGAATCGAATAATTCGGTTCGGTTTTTTGATATATTCGATTTGATTCGGTTTTTTTTGTTAAAATATCATTATTTGATTCGGTTTCGATTTTTATTTTTAAAATTCAGTAAATACCGAAATATTAAAATTTTAAAAATTATATACCTTGTTTCGGTTCGGTTTTATATTGTAAAGTAAAAAACTATAAATTATTTTGATTTTTTCGGTTCGGTTTGGTTTTTGCATGAATTCGGTTCGGTTCGATTTTTAAATTAGTATACCGAATTAATTCTATTCGGTTCGGTTCGGTTTTTAATTTGATGTACCGAAAATTTTTTGATATTTCGGTCGGGTATTTACACTCACCCCTAACGAGAATATAATATAGGGTTTTGATGTAAAACCTATAGGTCCGCAACTTTCAAATATAGATAAAGATTGTGTACATTAACACGTCAGGATTGTCGCATCTAATACCAATGGATTATAATAATCAATCGATAGTGTTCTACTGATTAAATAATTAATACATTTAATCGGTATGTAGATGTCTACCGATTGGTTGATCTAATCCATCAGTAGTGTTCTACCGATGGAATAGATGAATCCATCCGTAGATATCTATCGATGGAAGGGCATATACAACCATGTACCCAAATCAACATCCTTCAAATAAAACCTTACGTTTAGACTTCGTTTTAAATAAAACCCTTGGTGACAATGGTGACATAACGGGACTCATTTTCCGACAAACTTATAACTGTCATTGACATTAAAGGTTATCGTTTACACAAACCCCTTCGTCTTTCTTTGATCACCTTTTTTCCGGCCATAAACCCCTTCGTCTTTCTTTGATCACCTTTTTTCCGGCCATGAAATTCCTCTACGACGAAACTTCAACAAGCAAGAATATGGTGTTGGATATCAATATACATGTTTGAAACTATGTTGGTGAGTAATTTCGAAGAGAAATGAGTTAAGTGATGTCACATTAACCATTTGTCGTCAACCCACATGACAGAGTCGACGTCCAGACCTTATTTGAAATGAAATCCAAACATCACGATCTTATATGAAAATTTTGAAACTATATAACCTTAAATAAAACTTGGCTCAAATATTTACCGGTCTTTTACTTGAGATGGCATACACACCGTGTGATCATGACTAATTATTGGATATAATTTTATTATATTTCATCTATGACTAGTGGTTTTTTTAAAAAATATTCGTAATTATTTTTTATTAATTAAGCCCAATGGCTAAGAGCCCCAGTAGGGGTGTTTACAAACCAGAACTAGCTAGAGGGCCCGGGACATACCCCTCAGGCTCTCTAACATTACCAACATCGAACCATAATCTGAGTGCCTCGCGAGCTAGCCAGTCAGCGTGGATGTTCTCTTCGCGTGGGATATAGGAGACCCGGAAATCGGCAACCATGCGGCACATCCACCATATCTCTTGCACCAGCTTCCTACAATCTTCAACCAACGGCATGCCTCCCTCTATCATGTTCACATCCTGTAGAGAATCACTCTCAACAAATACATGTCTGTGACCTTGATGTGCGGCGTGAGTTATGGCTGCGAGGATAGCACGTAACTCCCCAGTAAGGACGGAATTGCTGCTGCAGCTACTACTCTCAGACCAGCAGACAAGGTTTTCATCATCAATGCAAACCACACCAAGACCAGCCATACCAGAGGAGTGATCAAAAGAGGCATCAGTACGAAATCTGATGTTGTGCACTTCAGTCGCCGTGCTGTAGTATCTACCTTGCTTAGCCAGCCCGATGTGCTCCCTGGATTGCCATTTTGCCAGACGTGCAATCTCTTGAGCTTCCAGCCTCGCTTCTTCCGCAATCAACTTGCATCTGTCCTTCCAGAGCCACCATGCTCCATAGGCAAGGAGGGAGGTCGACTAGATGATTCCATCGGAGTTCCGGCGTCGACAGAGTAGGTTGAGGAAGCTATCCATGGTGAGGCTGCTATTGTTGACACAGTTACCGGCTAGGACCTTATTCCAGACCTCCTGAGCAAACCTGCATCTAAAAAACAAATGCTCGATGGTTTCTTCCTCAAGATTGCAGCGAGGACAGAGGTTGCTTGAGGCAAGGTGGAGGAACCACAAGGCTGATTTAGTTGGCAATTTTCCATGGAGGAGCTTCCACATAAACATTTTGGGTTGAGGTCTTGCTGGTGCATGCAAGACACTTCTCCAAAGCTGGATGCTTCGCCCATTGCATCTGTTACCATCGTGATGCTCAAGCATCGTGTAAGCTGAAGCAGTAGTGACCACACCGGTTTTGGTCCAAATCCATCCGGGTCGGAGTTCCGTGGTGCAGTGAGGCAGGGGATTGGAGAGGAACCTTTGTATCATCGCTGGGTGGAAGAGGGAGTTGAGAATTGCGTAGACTTCCACTAGTGAATGAAAAAAATTATGTTTGCTATTTATAACGTGGGCTTATAGGGTATCAATAAACACATTTAAACATGAAAATTGATAATTTGCGATGCACATGTGGCATGTATGTACTTCATTTACATACTAAAGCCCAGATAATAAACTCAATATTTGTAGTACCAATGGAATTAATGTTTATATCTCTCATATTGTGAAATAAAAACATGCTTTGTTCTGAGCACCCTGGATGCTGTTTATCTCATTGTACTAAAGGGCTGGATACAAATTATAGGCAATGATAGAGAAATATAAATGCAGTAGGATAATGTTTGTATGAACTCTCCATATGATATGTGCATGCTAAAGTTTCGTGATTCATTTAGGGGGCGTTTGGTTGCTTGCATCAGTTGATGCAGCATCAGTTGATGCAGTATTAGCATCACCTGTTTGTTTGGTTGCTTGTATCAACTGATGCAGTATTAGCTCATTTTCTGTTTGGTTGGTATGTATTGCATAAGTTGATACAGCTGTTTTATATCATTTTTTTTCTTTAGCTGTTTTTTATTTAGCTATATTTTTTCTTTGACTATATTTATTAAATTATTGAGCACGTGCTAACTTAATAATTTCTTAATTATTAAAGTAAAAAAGATCAAGCAGGTGTGAGTATTAACCTAAAATCGTCTTAGCAAACTCTTAACTACAAAGTATCAACCAAATCTTGAACGACAGTGTCCAATTCTTTACTTATCTTTCGGGCTTAATTCGTTTATGATAATTTTTTTAATAAAAATCAACAAAAATACAAGCAAAAATAATATATTCATGTAAAGTTTTTTTCCCACGAATTTTCGGATTTTCTGGTTGGGTTTTCAGATTTTTCGAAATTCATATATTGATTTTTCGGATTTATTCAAGGTTTTATTAATTCCGAAAATAATATTTTAATTCATATAGTGTAAAGTTTTTTTTCCACGAATTTTCGGATATTCTGGTTGGGTTTTCAGATTTTTCAGAATTCATATATTGATTTTTCAGATTTATTCAAGGTTTTATTAATTTCGAAAATAATATTTTAATTCATATAGTGTAAAGTTTTTTTTTCCACGAATTTTCTGATTTTTTGGTTGAGTTTTCAGATTTTTCGGAATTCATATATTGATTTTTCAGATTTATTCAAAGATTTATTAATTCCGAAAATAGTATTTTAATTTATATAGTGATGCACCAGCATCAGCTGATGCTGCATCAGCAGAAACAGCCATTTTGGCTGCATTTGCTGATGCAGCATCTGAACCTCTTTTTGCATCAGCTGATACATGCATCAGCTGATGCATTGACCAACCAAACACAGATTTGTATCAAAAGGCTGCATCAACTGATGCATGTATGCAACCAAACAGCTAAAACGAAGACACAACTGAAAATATACACATACTCTTAATAATTTCTCAAAAAACAAAGGTTTTTTTTACATATCATCACCTATATGTAGCAATATTATAGGAAGCAACCTCCATTATCGTTTATTACAAGGAAACTATCTTCATATCAATTAAACTCGTCAAAAACTACCTACAATTAACTTTTGATAAGAGATAAAACAACATTCTTGCTGTCAACTTTCGATAAAAGATAGATAACATTTTTATCAATTATATTCGTAAACTATACACCTTTCTTTTATTGTTCATTGGGAGTTTAATTGATAAATGAGGTGGTAAGAAAGGTTAAAGGCGTAGTTCACTGTAATATTGGTACAATGTATGTGTTGATATGAAAAAAAAACTCAAAAATAATAATAATTAAAACTTTCGAAATCTACGATCTTGATTGCGATACAAAATTAAAAATTGATGAACACCCAAAAATTCTCAAAATTCCAATGTTTCACAACTGCAATGTTCCACCGCCGGCGGCGTTGCCGCCGGGAGGGCTGACCGAAATCCATAGCAGCGAGAGCGTGATGGAGAGGAGCCCAGCCCAAACATAGATGATGGTCGGCATTCTCCCTCTCCTCCCCATGAATCCCTTCGCAAACGGGTACATATGAGCAAGCACCCAGAAGCTAAAGAACACTCCGCCGAAGAGCTTGTTCCACTCCGGTATCTCGCTATATATCGTCCGGGAGAACCCGACGACGACAGCGGCGAGGTTCACTACGATGATGGTGATGGGCATTATGAACAAGCTCGTCCATTTCACCAAGTAGAGGTCGGCGTAGATGTCCTCCTCGTCCTCGGCCGCCGATTTGGAGGTGAGGGTGAAAGAAATCTCGATTCCGGCAATGACTTTTAGGAGGCCCTGTAGCACGGCGGCGAGGTGGGCGGAGGTGCCGCCGATGACCCAGAACTGCTCGTTGCGCCACCATTCTTCGAGGGCGATGCCGGACCACTTGACTTCCAGGAGGGAGAGGAGGGTGAGCGCGATGGTGATGATGAGGAGGTAAATGAGGAAGGTGATGTTGAGGGACTGGACGATGAAGGTGCCGGAGAAGAGGGAGAGCGCCGGGAGGAAGCAGTAGACGACGAGGAAGATGGAGGTGAAGGGGTAGATGCCGACGTTGAGGTAGGCGACGCGCTGGAGGAACTTGAGCCGTGGGGAGGCGAGGAGGGCGTTGTTCCGGGAGAAGAAGATCTCGACGGAGCCGGTGGCCCACCGGAGGACCTGGTGGAGGCGGTCGGTGAGGTTGATGGGGGCGGTGCCGCGGAAGGCGTCCCGCTTGGTGACGCAGTACACCGACCGCCACCCGCGGTTGTGCATCCGGTACCCCGTCACCACGTCCTCCGTCACCGACCCATAAATCCACCCTATTCGATCTCCCCACTCCGTCTTCTCCTCGTACCTGAAACCATGGCGAAGAATGAGGATAAAAATGTCAGCTTTTGCCGGTCGGAGAAATTGGGGGTTTTGATGTTCTTGTTGCTGGTTACCAGCAAGAGATAACGGAGACGGCCTCCGCCACTCTTGGTGCGTCGAGCGGCGGTCGTGGGACTAGCAACGCGCCGGGTGGGCGACCATTCTTCACCGCAGGGTGATCGGCAAGCGGCCGCCCCTGGAACTCGGCGACCGCTATCGACTCCATGAACATGGCGGAACTGCCGAACTTGATCGGCGACTCCAAATCCGGGTGCGTCGCGAGCGGCTGCGCCTCCGGGTTGTCGCCGTCTGGCGGCGGCGCCACCTTCGCCGCGGCCGGCGTCTTGTACTGGCCGTACAGGCCCGTGTACTCGTTGGCGCGAGGAGGGTTGAACCCGTACAGGGCGTATCGCCGGAAAAGGCATCCGGTGCCGACGTACATCGGCCCTTGGAGGCCATCGAGGGCGCGCATGTTGCCGTCGAAGAAGACGGTGTTGTGATTGGCGTAGCGGTCGGAAGGGTCGACCCCTTCGAAGCGCTGGGGGAACTGGATGTAGCAGATGCGGTCGCCGCCGCGGTCCATCATGAAGCACATCCCCTCCCGGATGGCCATGGAGTTGTATATATAATGGTCACAGTCGAAGTTGAGGATGAAGGCGCCATTGGAGAGGATAGCAGAGGCGCGCACAAGCGCATTCATGGCTCCGGCCTTCTTGTTGTGATCGTACCCCTTCCTCTTCTCTCTCGAGAGGTAGACGAACATAGGAATCCTGATGTCCACTCCGGTGAAGTCTAGGAACTGATGGTCGCTGGAATTCCCGTACACCGGATTATGGTCCGCGCATTTGATCATCACCTGCCGGCCGGAACTTTTATTCAGTCATGCAACTTGTCAGTGAGATCAATGCTTCCTTGAATTGCTCACCTGAAGAATGCCGGCGTGATCGCCTTTAGCGTGGTCGGGCGCCGGAGTGTACCAGGTGCCTGGCCAGTTGGTGCCGTCGGCCATCCACGTCGCCTTTGCAACTTTAACAGTGTCCGGCGCCTCGCCCTTCTCCTTGGCCACCTTCATCTCCCTCTTCTCCTCGCGAGCATTCATCCCGTCGGACCTCCGGCGGATGGCATCAGGCAGCCCGTTGATTCTAACTTTGAATTCATCATACTCCCTCTTGATCCACCGGCGATCCTTGACGAAGTCTGCCCGCTTCTTGTTCTTGGTCGGATCGCCCTTCATCGCAAAGTAGCTGTCGGGGTTGCGCGGCTCGATGTTATGCTTCCGGCAGAATGGCACCCAGACCTCCGCGAAGGAGACGGCCTCGGCCATTGCCTCAAAGGTGAGAAGAGCGCCACCATCGTCGGAAATGTAGCAGGACAGCTTCTCGACCGGGTACTCTGTGGCAAGGATGGAAAGGACGGTGTTGGCGGTGACGAGCGGAGGCTCCTTCTCGGGGTCGGCGGTGGAGATGAACACGTCCATGCCGGGGAGGTCGGACTGGCCTTGCGGATTGGCAGGAGAGGGTGTCTCAAACTTGTCGCGGAGGGCGGCGAGGTCGGTCGCCCGGTTGATGGGGTTCAGCTTCGGCAACTGGTCGAGCAACCACGAGAAGGCGAACCATATCTCGCAGACAATTGACATCCCCCACAGCCACATTGCCTCTCTGTTTGGATTTTGCACTCGCCATGATAAGAAGAACATGAGCACCACCAGCCGGACCACCACCAAAAGCCTGCAGCATTCATCCGTTTTAAATCTTATCATGATTCATGGTTCTTGCTTGAAACGAACGTGAATTAGATATATCAAAACTTGCAAGGAGATATGTATGTATGTATATTACCGGTAAGGGCTGAGAATGCCGGCTGAAATCTTTATCTTCCTCGTTAGAGGCTTCCATGGCTTGTCGAGAAAGTCCGACATGCTCATCTGCTCACGGTCATCGTCGTAGTCGCCGGGATCTTGAGTCCAGAAGGCATTTCCGATGCCATATGTCCCTGAGGTCTCGAACAGCCACCGGTTATGGTCGAAGTCTCCGGTCTGGCTTCTTAAAAGCATCGACTTGCTCGAATTCATCATCGACATCCTCCGTTCCATCCTAGAGCTCGGCCCACCGTCCTCCTCCGGTTCTCCACCTCCCCGTCGAGCCATTCGCTTGTTGGGCCCTCCATAGGGCGGAGGTAGATTGCGGTCGTCGGGTTTCGAACCACCGGAGGAGCTGGAGGCAGCGGCGTAAGGCTGGTTGTCCGGAGTTGGCGGCATGAGGACAGTATAGTTGATGTAGTCATTGGGGCCGCCGGAGTTGCTTGGGGTGAACTCTCCAGAGAGGCCGAGGTCGATGTCGTCATCGCGAGACAAGCTCACGATACGCCCGCTCGACGTCCGGCGAGCGAACTTGATCGGACTCTTCTTTGTTGGAGATGACATTAACCTTGCATTCTCTAAAATCCAAAAAGGAATGAATCAGTGTAGAGAGAGAGAGAGAGAGAGAGAGAGAGAGAGAAGGGCAATGGATGGTTGAATGGGGGAGAAGAGAGAGGGGAGGGGTTGGTTGGGAGGTCAGAGGAGCTCCGGAATGATTGTCAAGTAATGGAAGAGGAGAAAAGCCTGTGGCTGTGGAGAGGAGAATTTTGCGGGAAGGCGTGGCATACATATATAGTTTGAATTTTCAAAGAAAAAAAAAACATCTCTCTTCTCTGGTCTTTGAAGGTCAACAAGTTGTGTTGTTGTTGGTAATGAAAAATTACATTTTTGGGTTTTTTTTTCGGTAGATCGTCACCTATATTTCGGTGATTTTATAGAAATATACCTATATTTTGGTGATTTTGTAGAAATATATCTATATTTTTGTTTATTGCATACTGATACTTCTATTGTACTTTAATTACATACTTTCTGTTCGATGTCATTGTCTTTAATTCGCAAAAAGACACCTATATTTTCACAATTTTACGAAACCCACTTGGCTTTTTATCCTTGAAGATTGATTGAGACTAGGGTGGCAATTCGGGTCATGACTCGTGAACCCAACCCTACCCGACCCGAAATAAACGGGTTTGGGTGTGGTGTTATCGAGTTCGGGTCATAAACGGGGCGACCTGTTTACGACTCGTGATTAAATGGGTCGGGTCGACCCGCGGGTTAGGCGGGTCAACCCATTTAACCCGTTTAATTTTAACGTCACTTAGACTTTTAGAGCTAATTTGAATGTCATCTCATCTCATCAAGGAAAATTAAAACAAGTTGTAAGTTTATTGTTTAGTTTGGATGTAATTGAAACAAGTTGTAATTTTATTGATTATTAATTTTATTAATTAGTTAATAATTTGGTGCTTGATTGCTATTAAACGGGTCAGATTGTTGTTAAACAGATCGATCTGATCTGACTCGTTTATCGACCCGTTTAAACGGATTAAACGGGTTGGGTCAGGTTGACCCGTTTATAAATGGGTCGGGTTCGGGTTGATAAATATGATCCGTTTATTAAACGGGTCAGGTTCGGGTTTGGCCTTCGGGTCGAGATATCAATGCTTGACCCGACCCGAACCTGACCCGTAAACCCGAATTGCCACCCCTAATTGAGACTGAAGTTATATGTTCAATAGATGGATAATTTTATCAATTCTCACATCAAACTAACGGAATGGAATGACAGTTTACCGTAATGTTTTTCTACAAATTAAAAAATAGGAATGACTGTTTACCGTAATGTTTTTCTACAAATTAAAAAATAATAGAGATATCGGGAAGCAGGTGGTTCTGCAAAATTGCTAAAATGTAGTGGCGAAATGAAAAAAAAACCCTTATATTTTTTACATTTAGATCACGATAGGCCTATCTAGAACAAGCCACGTGGCATCACCTAATGGATCCAATCCCCATCTTCCATGGATCCTTCCAATCCTACGTGGCACTCCCTCTTCCTTCCCTGAAATCCCCAACGCAACCGATACCAACCAACATAGATAGACACACGCAGAAAATAGCTAACCTCAAAACTCTGAACTAAATGGCTTCTCTGACTACACTTGCGGCGGTGCAGCCGGTGACGGTGAGGGGTCTCGGCGGGAGCTCCATCAATGGCACCAGGATCGCCGTGAAGCCGGCTCGCCGGACTGCAGCAAGAACCAGCTTTAGGTATCTGAAGTTTAGTAGGAACTGGCTATACTTACGTGCGTGCATATATATATATGTGCTTAATGGTCAATAACTTGGATGTGCACGTCGGGCTTTGGCAGGTCCGGCGCTGTCGTGGCCAAGTACGGCGATAAGAGCGTGTACTTCGACCTGGAAGACCTTCCCAACTCCACCGGACAGTGGGACCTCTATGGCTCCGATGCCCCGTCGCCATACAACCCCCTTCAGGTTTATTACGTAGTTCCTTCTGTACTTGGATTCAAGAAATATATATGTGCTGCATGAATGATATATGCTATAGGTTCCAATTAAGAAGCTTATAATTAGAAAAAAAGATTTGGTCTTGTTGGTCCAAAGAGTGTGTGTGTGTATATATATATATATGATATTATGTGAATTGAAGGTGTAGCTAGATTAGTTTCTGAAGAGATCGGTAAGTACCAATTTTAAGCTTGATTTTGGAAATTAAAATATGTAGATGATTCATGCTGGTTTGTGATGGAGAATGGCTAATGTCCAAGATTTGCTCATTATTCAATCTTTTGTGTCTGATTGCATCCAATGAAACATGAATTCTAGCTTCTCTTATGCATAAAAACAGAGCAAGTTCTTTGAGACATTTGCTGCTCCATTCACCAAGAGGGGTCTGCTGCTCAAGTTCTTAATCCTGGGGGGTGGATCAGTACTGGCCTACTACAGCGCCACAGTTTCAGGGGACGTGCTGCCTATCAAGAAGGGCCCACAACTGCCTCCGAAGCTCGGCCCACGTGGCAAGATCTAATTGGCGATGCAGCGAGGGAAGAAGACCACACCTCTTCCATTTTCCTGCTGTTTTATCTGTACCTATTTGTCCCAACTTTGTATGTAATCAAATGAAGAATCTTCATAGGAGTGGTGGGCTCAATTCATCAGCATTGCTTTCCTTTTACTGGTTGTAGACAGATTCTTGATGATCTTAATACATTTCGTCGGCATGATCATCACCTCTAATAGGAGAACAGAAATCCTTGTGGTTTTGGATGAACTGGTAATTGCATTGTCAACTGTTACATTGCCAAGTAGTAAATATAATAGAAGCATCAAGGAGCTTATCAATCTATACACCAAAAAAAATCCAATCCATTGAATGATTCAAACCACATTTTACTCATTGGATATGCATCTTCAGGATCAAAATGTGATCAGAAGCTACAAGAATGTGCATGGTATATCCACGAAGGAAGCACTCGAGATATATAAGCCACAATGAATCTAAGAGTGCTCACAACTATCTACAGTTGAATTCAATCGTGTTCTCTCTCCCTATATTCATATGATCATATCAGTGTTCTTTCTCCTTTAATCTGTAGGACTCTTCAATGGCGAGCTGTCGGGCTTCTCAAGCCTCCTAGAGTCTCGAGCTTCTCTATATAGGAAAACTTCTTGTTAGTCACAATGATAGGAGGCTTCTTCAATATAAGATCTTCTGAACTCAGGATGTCCCCCAAGCTACCTGAATCCTTCTTTTCTGCCTCTGTATCTAAGTGCCAACCCATGAAGTCTGATAGCGTCATTGAGTTCTGTGCCCCCATGTTGTTCAGCTTCTCCATCTCCTCTTTAGGATCTAGCTTCTTCACCGGTCCTGTCCCCAGCTCCATATCCGTTAGTGAGTTCCTTTTCTTTGACGCCCTGTGTGATGGATCCCGAGTCAGTGAATCGGCGTAGAGGACGTCTTCGATTCGCGACATCACTGTGAAAGCCAAACTCTCTAGAATCCTTGAGTAGCTTTCCAAAATAGATTGCCCAACATCCTTCAGACAATTGAAACAAGAGTGTAAGTTCATAGCTTTCCAAAATAGATTGCCCAACATCCTTCAGACAATTGAAACAAGAGTGTAAGTTCAGGCAAATAGATGTTGAAAAAATAAGTGCAGTTTGGCTACTTACTCTATTATATTGAATCTTGCTTATGTCGAGACCCGATTGTGGAATGCCGGGGAATTTATGCTTGATGAGGTGTAAGATAGTTTCTGCTCTTTCCTCAAATTGTTCTCTCTTCTCCAAGCTGACAGCTGAACCCCAAGAAGATTTACCATCCTTGTTGTGCATCTTCCTCTTCCAGATGATAATGGATGCCTCAATCCGATTTTTCAAGTCAAGAACTTTGTGCTCCGTCGACAGGTCTAGAGATGTAAGGAATTGCTCCGGGTCAAAAGCCTCCACTGTTATGCTTCGGTAGATTGCATCTCCAAGACTTGCCCTCCCATTCTACATTACAAAGATACAAAGAAATTTAGCATTGCATCTGAAAATTTTCTTAATGTACTACAAAATATTATCGATAGAATACCTTAGGAAGGGAATCTATGTAGGCATCAGGGACTTCCATTTCCATCAAAACCTGAGCATTAATCGCCATTGCTGCCTTTAGCACTTGATTCACAAGCTCTTTCTGATAGAGAAGCCATTTTCTTGAGACCTCAGAGAGCCCAGTTGGAGGAACCTTAACTGCTGGAAGCCACCACTTGTCGTCTTTCCTCGGTGTCTTTGCCTTCTCAGACTCATCCTCATTTTTCGATCCATACCAAAACTCATTCTGGTCTTTGAAGTTGTCAAGGTAACCCTGTTCCATAATTCGATTAGCAGAAGATATACAAATCTAGTAGTATATGATCATAAAGAAATGCCTTTGTTCTTATTAGAAGCATTTAGAAAGACATCTTACAATGAGCATGGCATCGAGCTTGCGCAAAGCAGGGATATTCATGTGTAGATCCTTACGTTGCTGAGTTACCATGATCTGTGAACAAAAAAGCACTTTGGCTTCAAATTGTATGCAAATATGAAGGTAGTAAAGTTGATGAAACTTTCACAAAAAAGGATTTTCCTGTCACCTCCATGTTTGTTCCATCTTTTGATGTTTGTTGAGAAGCAACAAATTCTACAATATGATCAGTGACACATAAGAGCCAATCAATTTCTTTTCTCCACCTCGCCTTCCTTTCAGCTGACATCGGTTCCAAACGCCATTGCTCCCCAAAAACAGAAGCTGAACATTCAACACAAGATAAGAAAAGCTATTAAAAGATCTGCCAACTTTTTAGGTAATAATGTCAAAAGCATCTCAATAATGAATCTAGTTCTTGAATGTAACTCAAAAATGTTAGTGACTGAAATATTAGCAACCATGATTAGAAAAAAAAATACAATTCTTTCGCAAAAAAGGGACTTGCAAATATGGATAGTTCCTTCTTTACTCATTCTTTATGTTTAACAGAAGGAACATTGCTTTCAAACCTTTACAGCAATTGATACATTGCTTTTGCCTTTTCAATCACTAAAGCTGTTTGACTTTTAATAGATAAGTAAAGGACCATTTCGGAGAGTCATCGAATGATACTATCAAACAACTAAACAGGTATCACATCCAGTGAACTAATTGCATGATTTCTGCTCAATAGTCAATGAATCACCAAAATAATGTGGGATTTCATCATACCAGCAAGATTTGTGACTGCATTGCTCAGAGCCAGAGCTGATGAAACTCCTTTTCCACCACCTGACATGTCCTCACCAAGCAGCAGCTTTGCAAACCTCTCCTTCATCGCCTCCACATCTGAAACATACAAACCAAAATCAAATTACTCATAAATTCAATATAATTTCCACATATAGGCCGTATGGCAATGTACATATGTATGAAAAAAATCTAGTTCTTGATATTTTTTATATGAGAAAAAAATGGAGCAATGCAGAGTTTCCTTGTGAATACCTGAGGGTGGCCCTTCCCGGGCACCTCCCTCCTTGCTAAGCCGAGACCGGGGTCCATTGTCACGTTCAAGCGCCCAGCCAATTTGCTGACCGTCGAGAGGCGGCCGACCCGACCTCCCTCCCTGGCTCTTCGTCGGCCTGTCCTCCGCCGACGATGGTGTGCCGCCACCAGAGCCTTCCAGAATCAAGCTGTGCGCTTGGCGTCCCGGCGTCTCACACATCCCCCTATTCCTACCTTTCAGCAAATTGTCGAGGCTGTGTCCACGCTTCAAGAAACGAACCATCACCCGGTTCACCACGCCGAATCTTGAACATAAAACATGGAATATGAGAAGCTCATGCCTCTTTGAATGTGACAAGCCACCGGAGGTGGTGGAGAACCGGAAAGCCGATTGTCACCGCCGGAGACTCTCTTAAGAATTGCAAAAGATAACCCAACCTATGAAATGGGGCCAGGAAAACCTTGATCCTAGGAATGAATTCTTGCAAGAAAGCTAGGATTTGGTGTTCTTAAAGATTGGAGAAGAAACCAAACTAAAAAATGAGGCAAAGGTGGCAACTTTTCTCTTGGATTTGAACTTATAGAGATGGGGAGGAAACCCACCTCTCTATCCAGTTAAACTAATCACCAAAAAGCTTAGGAGAAGGAGGAAAAGGGGAAAGGAGGTAGCTTTGCTAATGGAGATGGGTGGAGAGAAGAGGGATCTGTTTGGCTATCTTTTTTTAGGGTTTCCAAGGAGACGTGGGGTGCATGTTTGAGGGGCACATGGAGTGTTTTGGGGACGGTGGAATGATGGAGAACAATAATAGAAATTTAGCCTTTTTTTGGGTGCTGATGGTTAGTTTTTTCCGTTTGAAAGTGTGAGGCAGGCAAAAAAGCCCTGGAAGCACGCAGGGAAACTCTCTCCTCCCTTCCCTCCCTCCATCTTGTCCAGATATGTTAATATTAGGATAAGCTATTCCAAATTTTCTATTTGGATATGGGCTGATTGCTCTTAATGGTTGGTGCCTGGTGGGTCTCTCTGCAAGTCTTGAGATGTTCATGGGTTGTCACAACTGTTAATAATTAACTCATCCTATAAAGGTTTCATAGATTATCTGTGGAAAAAGGTGAAAAGTGTTCTGGCTCACAACGTAGTTCGAAGTTCCATCACTAGATAATTATGCATTGCAAAATTTTGAAGTTTTGAAAGGGTAAACTCCTTTGACCATACAGCTTTCTTTTTGTTAGATTTTGGTCTGGAGCTTATTATGGCAAGATATTAGTTTACAATGTAGTTTGCTCAGAATATATTCAATTGTGTAGTATAGTGATAGTCAGGATCCTGTTTTGTTGTAATCTTAGGTATATTTGCCAATGAGGGCTTTGTTTTTCTTTAGGAGATTTTTTTTATTGAGTATAATATTTGTTCTTCTATATGTCTGCATGACACCAAACATCAAGAGTCAAATATTATAATATCTATGATTATTTTTTTTTCTATTAGTCTAAAAAATTATTTTTAGGTAAATGAGGTTTAAATCTTGTAGTGTCCACTAGTGGGCCCCTACCACTTTCCCCCTCCTCACGCTTTAAAATCCGGTGTCTCCTACTTGTTCTCTTGCTCTCCCATCTTGATTTTCTTGTCGTCAATCGTCACAAGTGGTATCAGAGCTTTGGTTTTCGCTTTAGCTAGACATAAAGGGCCACAAAAAAGTAAATAAATATCATAGAAAGAAAGAGAAAAGATGGTCGGTAATTACCATTATAGGCTGCACTGAGATTGATCCAGTTCTTGGATCCACATTGGGGTGGAAGAGTTTTGGGGCATATATCTCCGATCCGTCTCCAGGATATGAATTAGGGAATTTGGTTTCGAAGGAGTTTTGGATAGGCCTGTTGGAGATGCTATATTTAATATTCATCTCAATAACTTCGGATTATAGACTTGGTGCAAAAACTATCACGTCTTTTTGGAGCTATAGTTCTAATTTATATATTCTAAGCCGGTTTATTAATTTTCTACAAGCTAATAAAAAAATTATCATGTCATAGGTCAAGATTGAGCATGCGAGCAACGGACTGGCCTTGAAACTGTGGAATAGGTATGGAGTTAACAACCTATTTTACACTCAATCGTGGAAAGAAAATACAACGACAATTGAAGTCTCGAAAGACAATGTCTTCTATATTTTTCTTCTACAACTACCACATGATAATAATTGACTGTAATTACTATGCTTGTCGACACTCTGAGTTGTCAGATGGCAACTGAGCAGTGGATTTGACATCAAAACTCTGGTTAAAGTGAAAACCAAAGTTCTGATACCACTTGTGACGATCGACGGCAAGAAAGCCAAGATGGGAGAGCAAGAGAACAAGGAGTAGACACCGGATTTTAATATATTCAATAGTTTGAAGCAAAATAATAAAAGTAGAACCGATCCCTATCCTTTCAGAACTTCAATGTTTTGCAAAGCCTTCAAATATATCTCCTCCCTATCCTTTCAGAACTTCAATGTTTTGCAAAGCCTTCCAATATATCTCCTCTGCAGCAGTCTGGAACTTCAATGGGTTGCTAATGCCCTCATCCTCATCTTTGACTTCTACAAAAAGAAGTGGCAAGTTTTGTAGCAAGTCCAACACCGACGCCCATTCTTGGCCCTGTAAATTAATCCAGTGGACAGGGCCACAAGAAGATAAATAAATATCATAGAAAGATTGACTAAAGACGATGGGTTATTACCACTATAGACTGTACCTTGACTAATCCAATTTCAGGATTCAGGTTTGGGTGGAAAAGTCTTTGGACGTGTATCACCGGTGGTCTATCTCTAGTGAGTTTGATTTCAAATATGTAAGGGTTACCCAAATAGGGTTTGCCTTCTGGAGAATGTATCTCGTGTCTCAATGTATGCTAGTTATTTTGATCCCAGAAAAAATAATAATTAGTGGCTTTGCAATCAAATAGAAACGACAATAATTGAAACGGAGTTTATCTCCTTTAGTGTTCGAAACTTCATTGGTTTTTCAACCTTTAACTTCTTGAAGTCAACAGTTCTCTCCATTATCTATGATCTCAATATATACTGGTTATTTTGATCCCAGAAAAAATAATAATTAGTGGCTTTGCAATCAAATAGAAACGACAATAATTGAAAAGGAGTTTACCTCGTTTGGTGTTTCAAACTTCATTGGTTTTTCAAACCTTAACTTCTTGAAATTAGCGCTTGTCCCCTAGAAAAAATAATAATTAGTGGCTTTGCCTCTTTTTTTTTGTTTTCTTTCATCTTTGACCTCTGAGGTGATGTAATTCTCCCTTCTTGATCATCATATTCTGCAAATCCACTTTCAACTAGATCCCAAAGATCTTTAGAAACAAAGAAAGTTTTCATTTTGATAGCCCAAAATTGGTAATTTTCACCTTTGAAGCTTGGAGCACTCACAGAGTTGTTTGCCATGCTTCTTTCTCCTCTTTCTTTGCTGATTTTTTTTTAATCAGCTTCCCCAACCTCGCTCTGATACCACAATGATGGAATTTGCACTTCTGAAATTGAGAAATTAGAGGAGAATAGATCAGACTGGAGGATTAGCTTTTCTTCTTCTTACTTGCTTAACTCAGCAACATTACAAATCTGTTTTTAAACAGAGTTTAAACAGCATAACCTCTTCAATAAACTAAGAGAGATTTAAGGAACAATCAAACTACATTGTTTCAAAAAACTGGAAATTTTAAAGTTTGAATTATTTCTAACAAAAAACGCATAAATTTGAAGCAAAACAATAAAAGTGAACGATCCTTACCCTTTCATATGTTCAAAATTTTCTAAAGTCATCCAGTATATCTCCTCTGCAACATTCCGGAATACGGCAACCTTAGACATTCTGCACATCGGAGCACAGAGGTGATGCTTCGATTCCCCATCAACATGAAAAAAAACCGCATATATCTACGATAGCTAGATCTAAACAACTAAAACATCTAAGCATCCAAGCTAAAGCAGAGAATCCAAGCGATCATGATGTAAATCGAGAATTCCTAGCTAAAACGCAAGAAAGCTAGATTCCAAGCGAAAACCGAGAATCCAAACGATGATTTAAACCGAGAATAATCCGCAGTTAAAATGCATGAAAGAGAGCTCTCACTTAGCTCACCTGAGCACGGAGTTCCACTCGACGAGAAGACGAGGCCCTAATGGAGGAATGACGCAGGTGGGAAGTGGTATTTATAGGGGCAGCGGTTGCTCCCGAGGAGACTATGGGGTACTTGAAACCGTTAGCCCATTGTAACGGAGTCGACAATGCCGTTGGGGGCCTACTCCGCTTTCGTCTGCCTCAAGACACCCTCGAGACCTTACTCTGATGTGGCATAACAGAATGGGTGGCAAAGTTTAGTTTAAAATTTTGGTGATCATGGTCATTGATACGAGGTCGTTATATATGCACCACATTTTTTTTTAAAATACCAAAAATACCCTTTCTTCCTCTCTCTCTCATGGTGATAGGTGGTGGTGCTGGCCACCGGTGGCGGGGATGTGCTGCGGCGGTCAGCGAGGCCGAGAGGGAGGAGGGAGAGAGGGAGAGAGCGGAAGAGAGAGACGAGAGAGAGAGCTCCCACGCCGCTGCCTCCTTCTTGCGAGCAACACCACCACCCCCCGACCTCCAAATCCCATCTAACACTAGATCCGGGTACCCCACTGTCACGCCCCGACCCAGAAAACCCATCCAGGCCGGGACGTGAGGGTCCTAAACTCTAAATCAAACGGCGAAAGCCTCCCCTTTAAACATCAATTTTAAAACCAGGTGCATGATTACAATATTCACAATTAAATTAAACTATCCTATCATCAAATCATAATACAATTTAACTTTAAAAAGATATAATAATGATTCAAGTCATCTAATACAACAATCTCTGATCAATTTACATCAAATTGAAATACAATTACATTTCTCCTTCAGATTACAATTTATACATTTAAAACTGTACATCAAATGAATAGAACAAACTGATGATATCCTCGATCTCACGCACCACCAAGGGGAGTGCCGCCTCCAACACCGCAACAACCTGAAAGAGAAGGGACTGCATCGACCTGCATCGCCGATGCAGCCCAGGTAGGAGTGAGCAACAAAGCTTGCTCAGTAGGGTTCTACTCTACGTCACTCACAAAGGAAGGGAAACAACAACAATGTTGTCCTCCAGCCTAAGTCTAAAGGATGCCACGGGTCCCATAACCCACCGATGCCCCAAGGGTTCCTGTCATGAAACCTCTCTCATGAACATGTTACCAGGAGGACCACGGAAACAGTAACATGCAGGCTCTAACCCTTACCCAGCAGGGATACCACTGCCTGGGGACCACGTCGGGAACTCCTCGGTTGCATCCTTAGCACTTAGCCTTGGAAAGACAACACGACCTCTAAACCTCAAAACAATATAATATTCCAGTCCGACTACCTAATAATCCTCGAATGATATCAAACATGATCAATGATGCAATCACGTCCTAATCCTCGACTACCCCAAACCCCGGTCCTAGGGCTAGATCCGGGCTACCCGAGAACCCCGGATCGACGATCGAAACCATCGTCTACCACCTAGCCTGATGCTTCTAATGCAAACAGATGCATGCAATGCTCAAGCACAGAGATACAGGAATAGCAGCATGCAACAATATGCCAAGACAACATACACGGGCTAGGCGAAGCGTCAAGCTTGCCGGAGGGTAAACATGCATAAAGCAGATAAAGGTTAAACTACAATTATACAATATTATGGCGGCGCCCACAGACCGTTAGCAAGCAATTTCTACAACGGGGGCACAACCCCGGCCACACAGGTAATAATCAACCACATATAAAGCACACCCTCTGCCATTTAATTAGCTAAACATCCCAAGGAGCACAACCCCCTTGGTTCAACCACAAGCTAAATATACATATAAATAAGCATGGCATGTGATTAATTACTCATTAAACAAGGATGATTTATATCTAATTAGACATGCCGAGAAATCAAACAATTAATCATCTAAAAACAACCAATTAGAACATGCTAGCCATCGAAATATCTAGGAATACCAATCATGAATCCCAAGAATCAAACATGATAAAACATCAAAAATCCGTTAAAAACACTATTCAAGGCTGCGCGGTCGATCAACGGATCGACCGTGCAAAATCTAAGGTTGACGGTCGATCAACGGATCGACCGCGAGATGTTATTTCGCTATTTTCGGGGCTCACGGTCGATCCACGGATCGACCGTGAAGAAGCTGAGGTTGACGGTCGATCAACGGATCGACCGTGAGAGTTAATTTTGCTGATTTTCGGGCTCACGGTCGACCTTGGAGACCTCACGGTCGACCGTGGAGACCGCGACGGTTGATCCACGGATCATCCGTGGCACTATTCATCAGCAAATCTACTCCGACACAGTTTCGTATAAAAATCACCAAAACTCGTAGAAAAATCGGAAAAATATAAAATCAATTGGGTTGGAAAGTAGACTCGCAGATCTACAACTCTTATTTCTCATAAAAATCCAAGATCATGCATGTACAAGGCGGAAAACTCGCCGCAAGCCAACTGTTCTTCAAGAACAGCAGAAAACCGGAAATCCGAGATTTATCATGCTAAAATCCTACTGAAATCTTAACCAAAGTTCATGAAACTTAAATCAGAGACTAAATTAAGCAACATGCATTCAACAACATAATTTCATCACAATCTAACGGCTAGATTAATCTAAACCCATTAATTAACGCATGTAGGTAGAACACCTACCGGACTGCGCATTCCTCAGTTGATTCCCCGCGAGTTGATCACCAACAAGGTTCCAAACCACACCATCAGTCTTCCTCTCGTTGCCACGAATCCAACAAGCTTTCAAGCTCCCAAAATGGTGGTCGGAGGAGGGAGAACGGAGAGAAGAAAGCTGGCTGCCCGGACAGAGAAACAGAGCAAGCTCTGCTTGCGGGAAGAAGAAACAGCCAGGGAGAAGAAGAAGAGAAGGGAGAAGAGGAAGAGAAGAGAAGGAGAAGGAAGGTGGGGGAGAGGGTGAAGGAGAGGACCTCTCCTCTCCTGCTCTCCTGACAAAGGAGGACGAAGGAGATCACCTGCCCTCCGCGAGTCCAACAACTGCCCAACTGCTCTAACTTGCTGGAATAGGAGGATCGATCTTCTTAACAGAAAGATCGATCTTCTTCTCAAGGAGATCGATCCCCTTTGCCAAGAAGGCAAAACTTGGGCTAAAACGCAAGCCCAAGCTCGGATCTTCCGATCCCGAGTCCACCTAACCATTCTAAACAAACACTAACACAAACAAGGTCAGTGTGTGCAACGCGGGTGTGAAACTGACCACCAGGGAGCATATTTATCAAAATGCCACTGGGGTCAAAAACAGCGATGCGATCAACCGATCGCATCCCAGGGCCAACCGAGCCAAACCACAAACCCAGACCCTCGACCTAACGCGGTCGGACCGGGTTGGAGGTACGGGTCCTCACACCCACACCCTTCCTCCTCTTTCTCTTCCCTTTCCCGATGAGATCCGGTCCGATCCGGCAATTCCCCGCCATTGTTGGTCGGGGCTCTTCTTCTCCAAGAGAGCCGACGCTGCGCCACCGACGATCCAATCAGGGGATCGAGTCCCCATGCCACCACGATCACATCCCCACCGGTGCCAGACGTCCCTCCTCGCCGACCACCACAACCCACCCCGCCCACCCCGCCGTCGGTGGCCAGCACCACCACCATCACCACGAGAGAGAGGAAGAAAGGGCAATTTAGGCATTTTGCATGAAATGTGATGCACTTATATATTGTTGTAGTGCATATAAAATCACCCTTATACAATAATATCTCAGGTGTACTTTTCACTATGATATATTGCGATTTGTGCATTATAAAAGGACTTTTACTGGGAATGGGCCCATTCCCGGGAGGGGATGGATGAAATTTTAGTTTATAAGGGTATTTCTGTAACTAAAATCTATGTTATCTTTGCTACGACCATCGACCAAAATAGCCATCACCTTCATTCGGTGAGGGATTTCAATCGAGATTTATTGAGAAATCCCGAGACGAGATTAATCCACCCAAATGGTATTTTATACAACATAAAAAGTTCCAAACACACCAAATAACAAGCATCCCAAACCATATGCCGCATGAGAGGAGAATGGCTTTGGGCATACAATAGCTGAAATCCGATGAAACGAAATGAAAGCGTAAGAAACATCAAAGCCACGGTGGTCTCTATGTGCACCCTTTCTTGTACCTGGTATCTAAATTACCAGAAACTTGTAAGCTAGGCTCAAATTATGAGAAAGAGTAGAGGGGGTCTTCTAACTCCGCTCCGGTCCTCATTCTCCAATTTTTCTTCAAACTCTTGAATGAAACCATCTCAAAATAATATAAAGTTGTAGCTTACAGCAGTGTACCGACCAGCATCCGGACCTTTTGATCAAAGCTTAAAGAACTTCAAGTGGATAACTTTGCTAGTGAATCCATGAAATACACACACACACACAAGAGAGAGAGAGAGGTGTGCAGATTCTTACCCTTAGTGCATATATCTCCGGGGGGGAAAAAAATTGATACAATGAAAATTCCCATTCTTTATGAACCATTATTTTCAACAAGCATATTACAGTACTAGCAATAATCTTATCTTAAAAAGCCCCAGAGAAAGTTTTTGGCCCGTTTCCTTGCTAACTTTACAAAAGCATGCACAACAAAAGTTGCAATTTAACTGGAATCTGAGAATAAGTGTCATTGGTTTACAAGGTATCCCAAAGTATCTGAAACTGCATCTGGAAAGTGATTGGCAACAGTAGAGCACAAGGATACATGAACCAATGAAAGAATAATCATATTCTTATATTGGATGTTAATCACCCATCAGATCCCCTATTAGCTGTCCTAAATGAAGAAGAGCTGGAGGAATATGGAGTACAAATGTATCGAGAGAAGAACTTAGTGTTGTATAAGGCAATAAATCAATAGGATGCAGCAAGGAAATCAGATATATATACTGGATACTGATCACATTAACAGCAAGGAGATATCTACTTTAGGTTTAGCAGCCCCCTGCTACCGGCAACTCTTCATCAGATAGGAGGATGGGCTCGAGAAGCTTACTGCAGTGCCTACACCTGCCTTTTTGTTATCTGTCCTGCCTGGTGTGCCACATCCACTGAAATCAAGAACACGCCCCTCGGCCTGGAAAGACATCAAATTAGTATCAGGAAAAGTCACAGACAAAGAAACAATAGGGAGGACCATACAGCCACAGTAACATTGATGTTCAAGCGCCTTTTATTTTTTATTTGTTCTGACTCTAGATATGTAGTTGCATATCAGGCATAATAAAAAGCAACAAATCATGTACCCCCGACTAACCCTTTAGGATAATACAGGGACTTTAGAGACGTTGAAACTTCACAGTTTGAACCCATGGAGATCTAGCTCCAATAAATCATATGAGTATGCGATAGCAGCACTGAGGGTGGGACAACTACATATAATCGACAGTAGAAAGAATACCGTAACATTTGGTAGCATAGGAACAAGATTTTCTGAAGATTGGTTATTCTCTTTTGTAGAACTCCCCTCGCCCCTACGATGTTCATCAAAATCAACTTCGGCATTCCAATTTGCCAATACCTCATTGGCCTCGGCCAATGCAACTGCTGTATGCTCACTTAGCTGTTTCATAAGTCCAATGGCATCATAACTTCTGTCTCCAGGGCTCATGAAGTACCCAACATCCTGGAAACATAGATTGAAATATTAAATTGTCTTTCATCAAAAAGAAAGGGTTACATCAATCTCAAACCCTGACATTCATAGAGAACTAAATTCCTTAAACTTCCCCACCCCTGCAAGTATTCTTTCTTTGTAGAAAGATAGCAAAAAATCCATTGCCAAAGAGGGATAAAAGACCCATTTGTTATAACCTAATAGATTTCTCAAGGCACTAAACTGATGCTTACTTCCAAGTGCATTTTGTCCCACCATCATCAATATTTAGATAAAACAAATTTAAACCTACAGATTTAAAATGCCGCCTTTATAAGGAAAATATGAACCCCCTATGTTCGAAGCTTAAACTTGGAGATCCGTGGGATGCATGTTACATCTTGCCTCCCAAACACAATTAGTTCATTTCATTGTCATGATGACTCAAATATTATCATAACTAAACAGCATTGTCAAGAATATCAGCTCTGATATCTACAGATTACACATTACCCCATGCACATATTCTAATGGCCTGCAGGAGGAAAGTGGACACGTAATTGACCTAGATTATTACTGACAAAATTAAATAACGAGGACCTTAAAGCATGCAGCTGTAACTAATAAGCTTGACAGGAAAGAAAAGTAAAATAGGTCTAAACAGTTATTTCATTGCATTAACAGAAACCAATACTCAATTCTCATGCAAGGACTTCTCCGAGCAAAATATCTGACGAACGAAAGGACAAAAATCCAAATACTTCAGCCAGCAAATATTGCTGTGGAGAACTTATACTACCTCAAACATCATATCTGTATCAATCCTGTGCCCAGCAAGAAGAGAACTCATGAACCAAGGTGACTTCCATGCCGAAGGAGATTCTATCCCCCTTTTGATGCCAGGCGTATCAGCAAAACTGCTATGAAAAGAAACAGCAAATAAAACAAGGATCAAAGGCAGGCAAAACCACCAGTCGGGAAAACATGCTAATATCTAATAGTAGTTGGACGTTCCCCCCAAACCAAGGTAAACGACTTAACTAATGAAAAAAATATTAGTAGTTGGACATAACGTCTTACAGAGCTGACACTCTCTTCAGGATTACTGAATCCTCACAGCCCAATACTAAATGCACAAACGAAGATTGCAAAGTCCGACTTCCGTGGGTCACACCTAAGTATAGATGTAGGTCATGACCAACAAAAAGCAAACCCAGCTATGATGTTCAAACTCTTAAGATTTAGCATTTGAATCCAACAAGTCAGTTGAATTCCAAGGAAGCAAAATGAATCTTGTCCACAAATTCCGATCTATATAAATACTCTTACAATTTAAATTATAAATGTTAAGAATGATGATTAAAGCTTCCAATTCATTATTAGAATATGATCGTAATATAAACAAATCAAGAGCCTATTCATAATAATTATTGTGCTTTTGACTCTTATATACCATCTTTCTATCATATAAGCTTTCGTCTTAATGACTAAATATAGTAGCGTGTATAAACAGGCGTTCCTAGCCACATATTCCGAAAACAGAATATAGGGCTTCCTGTTTTTGATGTAAAAATTAAAATGACTTTGATTAGTTTGCTTTATCACAGATATTTAAAATCTAAAATAAAACAGCCTAAAAATCCCAGATACCTGCATTCAGTTCAGAATCTTAAATAATCACATGGTAATGATTTCAGGGAATTTGAAACTCTTTAACAATATGATTCACTTCTGACTACATTGAAAGCCAGAATAACAAAGCATTAAGTTTGGTGATGCATACAAAAATTGGACAGAGTTCAACAAAAGTATGCATAAAATACGTAGATAACTAGTGTACTTGAACAGGGAAGTTCTCAAATCAAAATATTTGGGACAGTTGGATGAATATACCCCTTTCTTGATTCTTATTAATTAATCTAAAGGCGCCTTTTTATAAAGCTTTTGTGTTAAAAGCTTCATGCTAATAGAAGAGATCCACACAATGTAGCGTATATTTTGACAATTAATATACATAATGATATAAATATACAAATAAACCGATCGTCTTCGTGGTACAGTCAATGTAAAAGCTGACATAGTATTTGTTGCACAGGCATCAACAAGGCATAAATTGTGATAAATGAATAAAGTCTAACTATACAGGTCATATAGTCATAAACTCATATTTGCCAAGCTATATGAACTGACAAGGCAGTCACAATATTTGGGACAGTTGGATGAATATACCCCTTTCTTGATTCTTATTAATTAATCTAAAGGCGCCTTTTTATAAAGCTTTTGTGTTAAAAGCTTCATGCTAATAGAAGAGATCCACACAATGTAGCGTATATTTTGACAATTAATATACATAATGATATAAATATACAAATAAACCGATCGTCTTCGTGGTACAGTCAATGTAAAAGCTGACATAGTATTTGTTGCACAGGCATCAACAAGGCATAAATTGTGATAAATGAATAAAGTCTAACTATACAGGTCATATAGTCATAAACTCATATTTGCCAAGCTATATGAACTGACAAGGCAGTCACCATCTCAGCTAACCTCCAGATATTACTACAAAACTCCAATAAAAATCGCATCAAGGACCATTTAACCACACTGCTATATCTTGTGAGAAGCAAAAAGCCCTTGTCAAAATGCCAAATGCCAAATGCCTAATGCCTAATTTAGCAAACTAATATTAGAGAGCGGAAACATCAGAATGAGAAATAACCAATCTCACTAGAATTGTGACTAATGGTATTCTAGGTTTAAATATATAGTTGTTTATGATGCAGAAGAAAACTATAGAAATATTAAGAAGTAAGAACACACAACGGAAACTTAATACTAGGTAGTGATCAAATCTCAGCCAGGACAAATCACAAAGAAAGTGCAATATTATCGTGCAATGCAATCAATAAACTTACATGTTTAAATTTTCCAGGTCGACATCAATGGATATACATTTGTCAGGAGGGATCTGTAACGGCTTTGAAAATGAAACAGATTGTACAGTCCTATCACCATCATAAGAAGGGAGAGCAGAAGAGCTAGCTAAAGATTCAGAAAGGGTTCCCTGGCTCAATGGACAATCCATGCTGTTAATGATCTTATTATTTGAGGTTTTAGCGCAAATCTCTGAAGGTACATTACAATGATTCCCATCTCGATCAGAAGAAAACAGCAGGAGGTCATTCACGTCGTGTTCAGCAAGTATCTCTGGATCCTGCAACATCAAAAATAAGAAAAGAGACTGAGTTCATGAAATCATCAAACTTGCTACAGTCGAAGAAAGCGAAAAGACATAGTAAGAAGCAAGAAACTGGAACTTGGAAAGTTAGAATGTATAATCTAGCAATAATATGGTGACCAGGCTAACCAATGTCGGCAACCTCTCTTTCTGTTAGGCTTGAAACTGGATTAAAGTTAAGTGAAAATTCGCAATAAACCATTCATCTATAATGAGAAACAAAAAGTGCAAGGAAAGGCACAGTTACAACTAATGGTGTCACTAATGATTGACCAAGATTCTATTTCCACAGAAAAAATCCTACTACATTAGCACTCTGCAGAGGATTAGCTTATCTTATTATGAAGGTCCCCAAATGTATTTGCTTGTACCCAAGGCTAAAGAAAGACAAGTCTCGACATACTTTTTTATGGAATACTTCACTGTGAAATAATTTGTCAGAATAAAATGGAAAGTAACCTCCTATGTGATGTATTGGGTGGTTAACAAATGTATGATCGTGTGAGGGAAATCATGGGTTCAAGTCCTGTTGAGGACTTCGTGGTTGTAGGCGCATGTAAGCCAGGGTCACAAAAAAAAAAAAAGATACAGAAAACATAAAATGGAATGTTGGATTACATAATATGTCCTTATTCAGAAAATGGGAAGATAATAAATGGGCAAGATACATTCTTACTGCTGTACTACTCGCAAACTACAGAAAACAAGGTGTGGATTGTCAATGGTGGCCCAATGAGCGACTAGGCATCTCAGTCTGAGTTTGTGGCTCTTATTCAGAATTTATCAGACCACACCATAACACTTAATATTTTGATAAAAGTGGTCCATTATCACATATCATACTTTGGTCATGTCACTCATTCAGCTGGGCTCAAACTTGCTCAGCTCACTAGTCAAAAGGACATAGAAGACTGTTTATAGAGGCAGAAAAAACATGACTTTGATTGCTTGAATATATTCACTTAAGGGCATGTTTGGCGCGCATCCCACACGGAATCCGGGATCCAGAATCCGACGGTATCCGCAGGAGTGGATACCGCCGGAGTGGATACTGCGAACGACACCGATTTCGGTATCCGCCCTTGGGCGGATCCGCCGGTGTGCCAAACGCCGGGATCCGGCGGATTTGCCCCCATTCCGTGCATCCAAACAGGCCGTGTTTTGATAGTATGGCGCACAACTTTCCAGGACGCTTGTGAAGACATTGCCAATAAAAAATATCAGATGTAACAAATGTTATGAACTTAATATTTTAACAAATGTACCTTTTTTTGCGTCAATTCAGCGTCACCTTTGGCTGATGTAGTGACGGCAGAGACAGCCTTCCCCATTGCAGGTTGAGAATTACTTATAGTGGATCCTTTTATAGAAATCTTGGGTACCATCAAAACATTATCATCTTTTCTGACTTTCAAAGCGTGGTCCATGTTTTCTTTTTGCTCGTTAGAAGAAGCTTCAGATTTATTTTTCTGATACAAAGGGGAAAGGAGGGTAACATTAGTAGAACACGAAGGAGTTCTGCCAGCAACACTCTCATCACATATGGCATCCACGGAAGAAGAGTCATTCCTGTTTGCAGATGATGTACAGAATAAACCACGGTACATGTCTGTCCCACATTTCTTATCATTTCTATGCTCCTGCAGTGGTGACAATAGCTCACGTTGCCTTTTCTTCATAATTGAAGGTGTACATATGAAGCTTTTAGCAGCATTCTTCAGAACAGCGTCAGGACTGTCATCACGAGAAGGTGAATCCCAGAAGCTGTATGAAGGAGAGCATTGCATTGAAGACATCATTAGTTGCCGAATCCCAAGTGGACTATATGCCTGCTGAAGATCACCTGAAGATATCAGGTCACAGCTGACAAAGGGAATATCCAAACTTGGAAAACGAGGAGGTTCGTAGAATAGAGCTCCCGAATCACAAAGCTCATCTGCTTGCCCGTCTGGGTTTTCACCTAATGAGGTGGAGTTCCCAACAGCATCTGGAACTTCAGAACGTGATGCTTCTTGAAGAGTTGGCTCTGAAGTTATATTCTTGGGACTCTGATCCTTCGGGGGGGGATCCTTAGGTTTAACATGACCACCAGGAGACATCATTGAGCAGCTGGAGTAAACAAAACCATCATATGAACATGCCATGGGCTCTGACTCTTGAGGCATTACAGAAACGTCTTTTCTGTATGTAAGTTTTCCATCACTGGGGCAAATAAAAGATGGCGGGACTACAGTCATCAGACTCTGGCAGTATGAAATTCCCAGCATACCTGATGAACTAACAGGAAATAATTGGTGGGAGCATGCTCCGAGCATACTACTAGCCTCAGAGCTGTGAAGATGCGGATGGCAATTTAAAGGACACGTTGAATAATCAAACTCTGAAATAGTTGCAGCAGTCTCTGGAACCTGCAAGCAGTAATCATGAGAAGTTCCTCTGTCAAAAGATCTAGTGTTACAGCAAGCTGCAGAGTCTGGATGCGTATTTGATCGGCTTTCTTCGTTTCCACCAACCTGCTTGCAGTGTTCCGATTTGTTCACTAAATCTGGTAACTGCTGAGAGGTTTCTTGCAAACAGGTACTAGGAAATTCCTGACATCTCATTTGGTCAGCCTTAAAATCAGATCCATCGAGATCATTTATCAGATTTTGATATGAGAAATTTACAGAGACAGTTGAGGCAACTTCTCCCACTGAAGCATAATAGTCTGAAGGATACATCGAAAAATGAGACTCCTGCATCTCTTTCATGATTATATCCTCCCTGAAGTTTAATCCTTCATGTGCAGGAACTACGTCAGTTGCTTCTCGTTCAGGTTGAGAACAGCCACCTAAAACGGATCCTTGGCTACACTCTGATGAAACTTCAACTTCAACTTCTGTTCCTTCTTTCAACCCACTGTCTTCGCTATTCTGTGTGTTAATTAAAGATGAAGAACCACATCTTCCGGTACTGTCCAGACGAGGCAACCCTTGGAACTGTGAAAGAAGTCCTGAGGCCAGGTATGAGTCTAACTTCTTCTTTACGGAACTGTTCCAGTGATTTTTTATCGCATTGTCTGTCCTGGAGATGCAGAAGGGGAAAGGAATTTTTGATAAGATGGAGAAGGCATAAGATAGTCTTATTTGAATCTGCATCAAAACTAAAACTTAAAAGCAATAATCATAAAATGGTGAATGCAAAGGAAAAAAATACACCAGGTTTTAATTAGTTGATTCAAAAGTTAGACAAAGTGTCAATCTTCATATCAAAACAGGATAGTAGATTTTCAGGATTTCAAATCACAATTCAACGATACTGATTCTATGCACCTTTACACTCACATTCGCATACATACAGGATGCGAACACAAAGTGTACATACTTATATGATGGAAATACACAAAAGAAGCACTTGCATGATGGAAAATAAACCAATAAGTGACCACAAATTGATTTCAATGGTATCAGCAGCAATCCCAAGAAAATGAAACACTTTCAGGAAATAGGAGAAACAGCACTTGCATGGTTGAAGAATTAACAAATAAGTGATCAGAAATTGATTTCAATGGTATCAGCCGCAATCCCAAGAAAATGAAACACTTCCAGGAAACAGGAAAAACCTAATCCAAAATGGAGGTAAAGGAGAAATGAATTTGAACGCAAAAAGCTCAATGCTGACAGATGATTCTATTATTAATATCAAACACCTAATACACCATCTACCCATGGGAAAATAAAAAATGTAACTGAATAAAAATTGTTGTAAGGCATTAACAAAATATACAATCATCTGCACATATTAAGCATCATCATCAACTCCTACATGAAGATCTCCAGTTCTAATGCCATACTAGCCAAGACTTCAATACTAACCTGCCTGGTAAGAATTTGGACAGCTCCGCCCACTTGTTGCCATATATTTGATGAGCATGAATCAGTGCTATTTCCTCTTCTTGAGTCCATGCCTCCTTATTTATGGCAGGATTAAGATGATTATGCCACCTAACATGAATTTCCTTCCCACGATGTGAATACTTACCAACAAGAGTGATTAAACTGAAATAAAGCTGACAGTAAATTATCACAATTTTTTTTTACTGAATCATATTAGAGATCAGATGATTCAGCATTCATTAATGAATTTATTTTGAGCAGGAAGTGTTAATCCTGAAGAAAATCAATCGCTTATGTACCATGATCTCAAATAACCTTGGCCAGATAAAATGCTCTATCAAATTATGTGAAAAAGTCCACAGACATATACTAATTACATATTCAATTCTTCATCCTTAGAACAGCAGATAGACTTCAATGAAGGAGATCATCTTATGCATGACAGAGCCTCTATTAGAGGTACCAATAGAGTTTTCAATATTTAAGCACTCTTTCATGTCTGAAATCGAAAAGGAAGGCTATAATCTTTAGTCCTGGCAGGTACAGATTGTTAACTGTGATTGAAGCAAATCCAATACCATGGGAACATGAATCATCATATCTAACAGGTAATATTGTGCAGATAGCTAGCAAGAACAGAAATAATGAGCCAAATTTATAAACCTAAGATTGTAAAACCAAAGTCTACTCCATGATTCAACTTCCTCTAATAAGTAATTGCTTGGTTGCTCCTATAAAGCATGGAACAACAACACGCCCAAATACTAGATGTAGAGTTTGCTATACATGAATATCAAATAGAAGACAACAAGCATGCAACTAAGGTATGGCATGTATAACCTAGAATCA
The DNA here is from genome assembly GCA_963920575.1 of Narthecium ossifragum. Lineage (NCBI taxonomy): Eukaryota > Viridiplantae > Streptophyta > Magnoliopsida > Dioscoreales > Nartheciaceae > Narthecium > Narthecium ossifragum. Next base: position 23,871,215 of record OY986968.1, read on the forward strand.
TGAAAGTTATATCTATACCATTTACTTCAAAGTTTTCTGCTTCCTCTAATAAGTCTTTGGTCATATAAAAGAATGTAGGATTTGCATTGGATTCATCAGAAAGTCTTAAAGAGCTACCTTTCCCGGCATTGTTTCCCAATTCGTCCAGGTAAAGCTTGTGCAATGGTCGACCACTTTTTAGCTCCATGTTTGTTGACCATTTCGACAATGATATCATCTTCCTGGCAGTTAAAACCTCTTTCAGCAAATTTTAGTAATAATTACCTGAGTTCGAAGATCTTCACTAAAGGATTTGGATGCATCAAAGCAAGGGAAGAGTAATCAAAACTTGATAGAAAATGAGCAATCAAGCTTTAATGCAAAACCTCTTTTGACCACGGTCCTTTCACAAGCTCAGGATTTAAAACCTTCTGCCACCTGTGCAAGCACTGGACATCGGTACGATCTACGAAGCATTCAGCTGTAATAGAATTAATCAATAACTTGAAAAGGCATCATCCTGAGTGCTAGCATGGTCAGAAATAAATATCATGAACTCAATAAGCATTTCATACAAGAAGAATGTAACTATTACATTATCTCTAATAACTGCCACAATAATCATTAAGATGTGAAATTACCATACAGAAGCAAAAGTATCACTAATGCTGATAACAGAAAGAGCAGTACTTTACAATTGTGACTGGCAGATGGATCATTTAATTTAAAAAAATTAACTCTAAGCAGTTGAATCATCGATTTTCTTTGCTAACTATCTCTCAATCTTCATTTTCTTTGAAAAGCATGGGAGAATGTTAACTATGGATTAAATAATATATATACATAAACACATATCATATATGTATGTGGAACGTTCCTTCACATGCTACATACTCGTGAGGAAAAAGAATAGCAAAATGTAACTCATTCGAGCACAGATGCATAGATTGAATCTGAAGCAAATCCCTTATTGCATCACAGTTCGCATTTCATGTTCGAAACCAATAGGTAAACCTTTTGTGAAGCTGGGGGAGAATGCTATAATTTGACAGTTTTAACACAAATCAACTTTTGCTTTCTTTTGCAAAACCTGGTGATTGATGGGTTTAGGATCTTAACCCAAAGATGCATCTATTAGAACCACACAATTGGGTTTGTTTGGCAAACTCGTGATTAACTAAGGGAGATCGAAATCGAGCGGTGAGCCGACGCAAATGGACCTAACTCACATCCCAAAGAAAGTTCTGGTCATACAATAGTACTGACATAAAACAATGCATAAGACATTCGCCTTATCACTTAAAAAAAATGAATACATTAACAGTCAAATGGCAAGTAATTCACAGTACCAGAGTTCAGCAGGACTACACATGAAAAAAATTGCAACAATTTTGCAGAATTTAAAAGTGGGCACAACAATAATTCTTATGCATGATTGCAACCAGTCATACAAGCCCCACATAAGAAGCTTCATCTGCTGGTTTCTTGCACATGACATAGTTGTGCATAAAAACAATAGATACGTTGTCAGTTACTGACATACATCCTCTAAAAATATCTGTAAACTTAAGACTTCTCGAACAAATATTTGCAAAAGAGGAACTCAAGCCAGCTGAATTCGTAGGCACTAGGAAGTACTATTCATAGCTAGGAAAGTGTTTGGTTTCACAAAGTACTTAAATAATTTGGTTCATAACAAACCTATCTTTTTCCAATTTTTTCCTTTGTAACGCTGGACAGCTCTGCATAATACAGCATCCTGCACGCAATAGTGCAACATCAAATTGGTTAGTAAAATATCGAGAAAAATTTCAAATTCTGCATGATTATTTATAGAATGTAGAATGCAGCTACATAAAGCTGACAATCATGCAATATAAGATCTTAACGATAGAAGGAAAATAAAAGTTGCTCTGCATTTAGATAGAAAGCATTCACTCATTGAATACAGGGAATTTACTATTAAGCAAGAAGCTTCAAACGCATACATTTCAGTACTAGATGCCCTTAGTTCTTTACAAAACGAAGAATTTTAACAACTTTCTGATATCCTCAAAATCATGTAAGGAGGCTAATTATATTTCCCTTGATTCAAAGAACAAAGCAGGTTTATAGCCACAAAAGTTAGATCCTATGCTCTTCATGAAAAGTTTCTAGGACTACATTACCTCCTCAGGTGTCCACTGTCCTTTAGTCGAACGACGCGTTGGACCAGTGGTCCTCCTGCAAAATGACCATATTGATGATCTAGATCAGCATCTGATAACAACAGTTTGATTGACCACAAGGTGCCAGCCCCTTAAACCTTGTACGTCAAGAAGAGGAGTATAGATCTCCCAACTAAAAGAAGGCAATGCTAAGCTATGCACATGATCAGTCTAGAACGTTTACCCATGCAAAGGCCGCTGTCTTTGATACTCATCAACACCACTATCTTGTACAGCGGAGGATGTAGAAGCCTCACCCCTCTTAGCGTTCTTTCCTTTGTTACTTGCCATCATTCCTCCACCAATGAGCCAATGTGCATGTCCTGAATCCCAATCCCCACTAGATAGTGAAACTCCCCTGAGTAGTACCTCCAAACCATCGTCAAAGACTCAAGAGAGATATGGCAGCTCCCCCCAAACAAGGAAACATCATATACTCTGGACAAGCAAAGAATCCCACCATCACTAATCATAAAAGAGAGAGAAAAGAATAAAATCACAGACTTCAAAATCCAATCAAGCATTAAATAAAGAACATCAAGGACCACCACAATCAGTAACCATTCAAAACCAGAAACTACAACAATTAAAAGAGAACCCATCAAGAACCGGAATTCTGAGATACCTGACATAATTCCAATGAAATCAAGAACCAAACAGTCTGTTCGCGACCATCATTTCTTGAAGATTTCCAAAACAAGTCGATCTTTTGCACCTAAAGAACATCCAAATTCACAGAAGGCGTCAAATCGGACCAATTATACGCGATGAAACCAAAACGATCCGATCCAAGAGCAAGAAGCACAAATGTCTCTAAAAGAACCAAGATTTGGACGAGATTCGTAATCGAATTACAAGAGAAGTACCTCCAGCGAAACCCTATATGAGATTGGGGCGAATTGAAATCGAGGCGAGATCCGAGCTCGCGAGTGGGAGAGAGACGAGAGCGATGAGGACTGGTAAAGAGAGAGGGGTCTCATTAGTATAATTTTTTCTCGTAGTTTTCAAACCTAAAAGGGGCGGAGAGAGGCGTTTCAAACCCTACCGTTAAAAGTCGAGCAAGTCGGGGAGAGATCGGACGGAGGATACGTGGGATCTGGAATCCGTTGACGTATCTCGGCCGTGGGCTGGGAATGTCTTGGTGTCTCGTTCCGCTTCCAAGATTTGAATCCCAACGGCTGTGTACGGGGTGTAGCCGGTGGAGTGGGGGTAGTTGACCGGCAGATGAGGTTTGCTTGCTTAAGATACTGTGGACCTCGTTCGGCGGCGTTTGGCACGCCGGAAGTGTTTTTGGGTCAGAAAAGTTGGGATAACGATAGGGGATATGTCAAAATATTTTTTTTATAGATAATTGGTGTTTACATCAAATTTATGAAACTTGTTGATAGCTACATCTATATCATTAGATTTAAGGTCTTAACACCATTTTACATCAGTTATGAATAGTTATGGTTGGTTATATATTTTTTATGACCTTTTTACCTCTCTAATAACTCATATCCTAATCCCAACTATAACTCCATCGTCTCCCTCCCTCTCCCCATCCTCTCCCCCTCCCTCAACCCCTCCCCTCCCCCTCCCCGTCCGTCTCCCCCTCCCTCTTCTCTCTCCGTCCGTCTCCCCCTCCCCCTCCTCTTCTCGTCCCTGCCCTCTCCCCGTCCCTCTAAGAAGAAGCCCTTCTTGGATGCCCAGTAGTCGACAGCCACCCTGTTGCCCGCCAACCTTCTCCCGCGCCGCGCTGCACCAAGCCAGAGCCACAAGTTCCAGACATGCACTCCGTCCGTCATGCACCAGAGCATGGTCACGATGACGACGAGCCATCCGTCAACGAAGAGGCAGGCACGAAGTCCACTTATCGACAAGGCATAGAAGAAGAGGGGGTCGACGACGAGCCCTGCGACGAAAACAAGGAGGAACGCGCCATTCCACTTGTGTGACAAGATGTTGTCGCCATGCTTGATAGCTTGCATGTTGGTGTCGTCGTCATCGCTATCATCATTGTGGATGTTGGAGGTGTGCGAGGATTCCACATTGGCCATGGTGGGTGTGTAACTATTTCAAAGATGAGGGAAAGATCAGCAGATGAAGCTTAAGGGGTTTAGAAGGAGAAGGGATCCTAAGAATACTACAAATAGGATGTTGGTTGTAGTGTTGCATCAAGTACTGAAGAATTCTCATTCCCTGTAACTTTGTTTAAGCCTTCGGCCAAAAAAAAAAGAAAAAAAAAAGAAACTTCCTGTATCCGGAGAAATCACATTGGCTCTTCCTGGACACATTATTCTCTTTTCTCTTGTCTCTTTTCAGTTTTCAGTTTTCTCTTTTCTCTTTTCTGTTTTCAGTTTTCTCTTTTCAGTTTTCAGTTTTCTCTTTTCAGTTTCCTCTTTTCTCTTTTCCCTTTTCTCTTTTTTCTTTTCTCTTTTTCAATGATGTTCACGAATCGATTGTAGTATTCGATCTGTAAAAAAGAGAAAACCCATAAAAGAGAATGATGAGTGAATGTATTGCATTCCAGTATTCTCTTTTCTCTTTTCAGTTTTCAGTTTTCCTTTTTCAGTTTTCAGTTTTCTCTTTTATCTTTTCAGTTTTCTCTTTTTAGTTTTCAGTTTTCAGTTTTCAGTTTTCTTTTTTCTCTTTTCTCTTTTCAGTTTTCAGTTTTCTCTTTTCAGTTTCCTCTTTTCTCTTTTCTCTTTTCTCTTTTTCAAGAACACCAAACACATTCGTGAACATCAGTTAAAAATAGAAAAGAGAATAGTGAAAAAGAGAAAAGAGAATACATCAAACCCATTCGTGAACATCAATGGAAAAGAGAAAATAGAATAGTGAAAAAGAAAAAAGAGAATACACCAAACCCATTCGTGAACATCAGTGAAAAAGATAAAAGAGAATAGTGAAAAAGAGAAAAGAGAATACTAAAAAAGAGAAAATAAAATACTGAAAAAGAGAAAAGAGAATAGTGAGAGAGGAGGAGCTCGGGGTTGGGTTTCAATGGAGATAGAGTCACTGACGGTGTGGGGTTGGGTTCCGGCGCCGCCACCGCCGCCGGTCCTCTCTTCCTGTCATCTTCCTCTTCTATCCCCTCTCATCTTCCGCCGGCAAAGATCGGGCCGCTTGCGACGTCGGATTTGAGAGAGGAGGAGCTCGGGGTTGGGTTTCGATGGAGATAGTGTCACTGACGGTGTGGGGTTGGGTTCCGGCGCCGCCACCGCCGCCGATCCTCTCCTCTTCCTGTCATCTTCCTCTTCTATCCCCTCTCATCTTCCGCCGGCGAAAATCAGGGCGCTTGCGACGTCGGATTTGAGAGAGGAGGAGCTGGTGATAGTAATGGAGAGAAGGGAAGAGATAAAGGTATATGTGTATTTTGTAGTGTAAAATGGTGTTAAGGACCTAAATCTTATGCTTAGTGTTTTTTAACGGGATAAGATCATTTTATGGTGCTGGAGCCCCTTCCTCCTTTTTTTACTTAATGGGATAGAAATGAGGATAGAAATCTGGATGAAGTAATGGGGCAGGATAAGTTCTATCCCAAATTTTTAGGATGGCCCACCTTAACCCATGGTATCTCAATTTTGCTATCCCATTATATCTGGGGATAAAAGAGGGGATAGAAGGGCCCCTATCCCTGAACCAAATGTGGATGAATTTTGTTTGAAAATTTTACTACACCTATTAATTAAAAAGACTATTTTTTCTCTCAAGAATAATGGACATAATTATAGGAATTAAATATGATTTTATACCCTCAAGTTTAAACAAAGTTTCAATTCAGTCCCTCAATTTTCAATAGTGTCAATTAAGGCCTTCAATTTTCAATTTCATCCTATGTGGGGGGGGGGGATGGCCCTAAGAGCATCCACATCAGCTCTTTTTAACAGATTCTCTAAAATACAGTAAAAAGAGTCATTTCTCTAGTTTACAGATTCTCTATCCAACAACACTCTGCTTCAGATACTCAAAACCATTCTCTATCATACTTAAATATTAATATCTTTATTCTTTCTTTATATTTTCTATTTCTTATCCATTGGTCATATTATATTCATAAATATATTTGAAAATAGTCATATATTCAAATAACTATATAATAGTAATATATATTAAATAAAAATATTAAAAATTTGGAAATCTTAATGTATTATTATTTTTTATTCATTGGAGAATATGGGTTTGGAGAAGAGATAAAATGATAAATGTGTTTTGAGAATCTTTTTTGAAAAGTAAAAAAGTCACATTTTATTATTAAATAACTATAGAATAGTAATTTGTTATTAGTTGAAATTATTAGAATATGAAAATCGTAATTTCTTATTATTTCCTATTCATTAGACAATATGAGATAATGAATTAAAAAAGATATATAAATGGCTTTGGAGAATGAATTAAAGAAAAACATAAAATCATATTTTATTATAAAATAATGGATAGAAGAGCTACAATGATACTCTACATGTAGAGTATCACTGTAGCTCTTGTAAAGAGAAACTCTATTTTAGAGGAGCTGATGTGAGTAGATTTTGGCCTTAAAACCACTGTAGCTCCTGTAAAATAGAGTTTTTGACTCTTTTACGGGAGCTGCTGCGGATGCTCTAACACCGTTAGCTATCTTGACGGTTTAACAAGGTTGACTCCTGATTGACCGAGTTGGCCCACGTGGACCAATGATTGAGTGCCACATGGGTTTGGTTGAATAGGTCGTGACTCGGGGTGTTACCGAATTGGTCCTAAGGTCCAGGAATTTGGTTAGTGTTTGGATGCATGAAATAAAGAAGTCATACAATAGACAATTTTTCGTTTATTAGTTGAATTTTCAACTCTGACCACCTCTAAAGATGGGCCTAATACCATAAATCTTAAACATTATATGTAAAAAGCTCGAGCTCAGCCTAATATCAATTTTAAAAAAATCCTAAAAATATGAACAAAGCTGGTGGAGAAAACTAATCTTTGGAGTGATAAATATGAAATCAAACTTGAAATTAGTCCATATGTTCCTTTATGCTCAGCTCGAGGTGATCCAAGTCTTCAACCATACTAAAAAATGGTGTAAACAGGTATGCTATTAAAATAATTTTAAGAAAAAAAGGAGGAGACTTTTAGAATCAGCAAGCTTGCATATCTAGCATTTAAAATTACGGTCTATTTGGAATGAGGATAAATATGTATAATTTATACATCCAAACACTTTATCCACAATCTTACATAACTGTCTTAATGATCCGTTTGGATTGAGAATAAGATAAGTTTGCATAGTAGATAAAGTAAAAGTTATGCAAGCATTAAAGGTAGTTATATAATATTATGGATAAAGTGTTTGAATGTATAAACGAGGTTTATGCATACTTATCCTCAATCCAAACGGAACGTTAATACTTTTGTATAACTTTTACTTTATCCAGTATACAAATTTATCATATCCTTAATCTAAACGGGCCCTACATGTCTCCTCCTTGTTGAAGTTGATTATAATTCATAACTAGAAAAACACAGCTTAAAATTTGAGTGGCTCTACCCTTTTTGGACTCCTGTTTTATATTAACTCATGCGAGATCACGTGGTCCGCGGAGCTGGAGCCTATTTTTAGGCTATTCTTAGGCGTGTTTGGGGTCTTTGAATGGGACTGCAGATGATCCGATTTGTCAAGCAAGGGTTTTGATACCATGGGGACTGAGGGGTCTATTCATCAAGTCAAGACTGTGATTGTGAGGACCTGCCCCTCTTTTTCCTTTGGCTTGTTGTTGACCCAAGGTCAATTTGGGAAATTGCGCCTTCGCGGTCGTTTCACACTGGGTGTGCACACACAGACCTTGTTTGGTGCTTGTGTTTGTTAGAAAGGTTAGGTGGACCCGAGATCGGAAGTTCTGGGCTTGTGCCTGAGTCTCAGCCCAGGGTTGCCGTTCTGGGCAAAGGAGATCGATCTTCATGGAATGGAGATCGATCTTCATGGAATGGAGATCGATCTCTCTGTGCCTGGAAGTCGTTGGCGGTGGCTTTCGAAGGACGGCCACGGCGATGGCCGTCGCTTCCCCTGTCAGGGGAGGGGAGACTTTTGCTCCCCTCCTTCGCCTTTCCCCCGCCTTCGCCGGCTTTCCCCGGCCTTATCCCCTTCCCCTCCTCCTTCCTTTCTTTCTCTTCTTTCTTCTTCTTCCTCCCGGCTCTATTTTTCCTCCCCTGTTCCGGCAGCCCCTTTCCTCCTCCGTTCTCCCTCCTCCGGCCACCGTTCTCGGAGCTTGAAGGCTCGTTGGAACTGTGACGGCGTGAGGAAGATCCTAGGCTAGGCTTCGTGGATCGAAACAGCTCTGTGGAGGTAGGGTTCTTACTCAAAGACTCCGGTTGCTTTTGAGGGTTTGAAATCCGGTTTTGAATTCGATAGATCTTCTTGTGGAGTTGATGTTTTCCGGTTTTGAAGCCTTGAGAAGCTTCGTGGCACTTGGATCTACCAACCCACCTAGTTTGGTGAGGTGTGGTTGAGGTTTCCGGCGGTATTCGTCGCCGTCCGGCCGCTGGTGAACCCAATCCATATCGATCTCATGGGATGAGATCGATCTCGTTTGGGGTGGCACGCTCCGCCCGAGCGAGAGCGATCTTCCTGGGAGGGAGATCGATCTCTTGGCGGTTGGCGTCGGTACGTCAAGGGTCACATACGAGATCGATCTTCATATGGGTGGAGATCGATCTCTTTGGGGTGACCAGGACGGGTGCTTCTAGCCTCGAGGAAGATCGATCTCGCGGCTATAGGAGATCGATCTCCTTCGGTGCAGAGAGGGTTTTTACTTGCTTTAAGTGCTGTTTTGCCAGCGGGGCTTTGCCTGCAAGTGGTTTTGACAGTTTTGCCCTCGGGGCTTAACATGTTTCCTATCATGCTCATTGTTCACTGCTTTGTGGTTAACCGAGGGAGTAATGAACCCTCGGGAATGCTTAGTATAAATGGGCCATGGGTTATGCCCTGTATCGCTTTGTGGTGAACCGAAGGAGTCATGACCCTCGGGAGTGTTAGAGTAAATGAGCCGAAGGTGTGCCCTTGTTATGCTGTTTGTTACTGCTTTCCCTATTCATATCATGCCCTGCTTCCTGTGCATTAGACATGCTAGGTTAGACTGGGTGGGGTTAACCCGTGAACTTCGGTGATTAGAGGCTAAGTGGTGGATGCCGTTACCCCGACTAGTGTCCCCATGCTGGTGTTCAGTATGGGTAAGGGCGTGCTACAGGTATCGTCTGGCCCTCCCTGTGTCAAGGACCGTCGGAGGTAGCCCAGTCCTCGAGCAGTGGCTATCGGAGGGACGTACGTGGACAGGAACCCTGGGGGGGAAACATCGATGGGATCGATGGACTCCATGGCTAGGCTTAGTCTTTGATCAGGAGTTAGGGGTCTTGTTGGCTCTGTGGCTTGGAGTACTGAGAGGTGGTAGTCTTAACCTCGGTCGTTCCGCCAAGTGTGGAGATCCCGCTTGGAGAAGGGTGTCCTAACAGTAGCGTCATGTCCACCCTGTGTCAGGGATTGTCGGAGTTGTCCACCCCTGAGCAGTGGTTGTCGGAGGGGCGTACTTGGGACAGGAGTCCTTCGGGTTATTGACGGGATTTATGGGATCCTTGGCAAGCCTAAGTACTTGGCTTCAGGGTTGGTTCGTTGGGTTTGCCTTCTTAGCGAGAGTGGTAGAGTAGGACCCTGCTGAGCTGTTGCTCATTCCTACCTGGACTGTGTTGTTTGCAGGTGCGGGTCCCAGCTCCTCTCCGGTGCTCCCCCGTCGGCTGTCTGGTGGTGGCGCGCCGGCTCCTGACCATGTCTGAGGGTCAGGATGGTTTCGTCTGTGCGTTCGTGGAGACCCCGGTGGGTGCTTTAGTTTTTTTGGGGACTGTTGATCCCTTGTAGACCTTGTTGTACTAGAACTCTGTTTTGTAATAGATGTTAATAGATGTTGTAGTAGTTCGCTTCCGCCTTGTGCTTGCAGTCAGCTGTTTCCACCAGCTGTGCGTTAGTCTCAGCTGTTTTCCGCCAGTTGAGGCTAGTAGATGTAAGTTTTCCCCCTCGTGTTCCGGCCCGGTCTGGGTTCTGCGGGTCGGGGCGCGACAGTGATTGAGCCGAGCCGAGTTTTGGCTTGCTCGAGCTAGGCTCTTTTAATCGAGCTCAAACTCGAGCTCAAGGTTTAGTCGAGCCTCAAATATCAGCTCGAGCTCGGCTCGTAATGGCTAAAATTTGAATCGAGTTTGTCTAGTGAGGTCGCTTTCAAACCATGCTTTCTGAGCCCAAAGATGTTCGAGCTCGAGCTCGATTAAGAATCAAGCCATGTTTGTGGCTCGAACTCGACTCAAGCTCGAACTTAATAGAGCCCGAGCCCAAGCTACTCGATTATAGTTCGGCTCGTATTCAGCCCTAATCAGGTCCATGTTAGTAACTTATGGTTGTGATATACCCGGCTAGTTTTAATCTGAAAGGCTCAACTTTTCAACCAAAAAAAAAATACCAGCCAGTTGGCTCAGTCAAGCCAAAAAAGAATAAGAAGGAAAACTCATGGAAGGTCATGTGATAATTATCTTCGATTATAGCCGAAGAAAGTGGAAAGTGACGGTTTAATTATGTGATGTGAAATCCATGGATGATTTCATACTAGCTAGTTGATTGAGATGTAGATGGTGTGAGTTGAGTTTTTTTTTTTTTTTTTTTGAAAAGTTAAGCCGAAGCTGGATTATAGACTTCCTCCTTTGCCAGTACCTCCTTTTTTTTTCTCAAGTTCAGACGAGACCTCCTCCTCCTCCGTCCTCTCTCGGGGTATCTCCTCTCCTCCAGTTTGCGTTGTAGTACCAAACCCGCAAGATGATGGCCGGTGCCCAATCCGACCACATCCCTCACAAAGAGTGACATCCTCATAAGAAAATTGTTGGAAAAAGGTACCAGGATATTCTCCAACCTCTCCTCTACCAATGGTGATCCCAGTCTTAACTGGTTCATTCGTATTCACCTCTACACAAACCCTTGCATATTTACATCGATCAACCTCATTTGTGCAGTAGTCGATGGCTACCGGAGTACCAGCAGTCTCCGCAAGCGGAATCAGATACTTTGGCTCATACATCTCCGATAAGAGGTTAGGAAACTGCATCCAGACAAGTATGCGATCAAAGGATTCCGGTGAAGGACGGAAACCTCTCCTCCACTTTAATTAAGGACAACATCCGGCCAGCAATCGTCCATGGCCCTCCTGAGAGCACCACGGTCATGTCCTCCAAAGACTGGAATTTGAAGATGTAAACCCCAAAAGCCATATCTGCCACCATGAAAGGAGCAGAGGTACGCCATAGAGTAGAGAGCCTCTGTCGGAGAAAATTAAGTTCCAGGCGCCCCTCCGAGAACTTGCCAAAGAGGGCAAACTTCCACCTCTTGGCACTTTCCTCCAATTCCTCCTCAGCAAAGACCAGCCTGTTCGGTGACCTTTCCACCACCTTTGCTCTAATTTCCTTCTCTGTTATTGCAGCATGTCTCCTCCTTCCTCCCCCAGCAACGTTAGCCCAAGATCTCCCATCGAGAGTTGTTCCCCCACCCTCGGTCCTGAGCGCTTCTTCCATCATTCCATCACAGAGTGTTTAGGATTTCCTGGTCGTAAATTAACTTCGCATCGATGGTGTGAGTTGAGTTCCTAAATCAATATCACATAATCAACTTATGAAAAACCCATAAAAAAAGAAACTTGCCCTAAGTAACATGGCATTTTCTCGCCTATCTCACCTACACCAGCAGCTTGACTAGAATGACATGGGAGCCCTAAGCTAGAAAATGATGGATTTACGATTTCATTAGGCTAAATAAGATGATCTAAAGTGTAAAACATGGACTAAATCAGTCCACCATTTGTTTAAAAGATTTCGTGGGCTGAATAATGGGATTGTGCCTAGGAAGCCAAAGAATCACTATAGATAAACAAGGATGGAGCAACTACTTAATTTAAATGCAAATGAAAGCCAATGACAGCAAAAGATCATTCCGCATTCTAAGGCTCCTTTCACTGATAATAAACTTATCACACCTAGTTGTGAATAATTAGGAGTCGGATGTGACTCCTGTGATTGGTAGTCCTTGATAGAAGGTTGGCTAGTTGATTGTATCCTAGCCTCTGGGCTTATCTTTTCAAAAAAAAAAAAAAAAACCTAGTTGAAAGAGGGACCTTGCATTTGAACAGATCATCAATGAGTTGGATCATTGCTTCTGGATTTCATCACATGTAAATTTTCTTTTTTTTTGTGTATCTCTTTCTCAGCTACCCATCTGGCTCATTCAAAAAAAGAAAAGAAAAAGAAAAACCCATTCTTTCTGTCTATAATAGAGTTATCATTCTTTTTCTTTCATTACTCTATTTTTCATGACATACCATAATTGAAATCGTCAACATGCTGAGATCAGATTAATCTTCTGTTCAAACCTTCAGAGATCCTGAAGTATTTAATTTGATTGGCATGAAACATATGATTTCCAAGCCGGCTTGTCTTAATTGAAGACGTGTCGCTTTTACTGGTCCCTTCTCTCTGGTTTTTTATTTTATTTTTATCTCTGCAGGCCATTTGATAAAAAGATAGGGAGAGCCATAAAATGATGGTAATCTCAAAAATATTCTATCCAGCGTTCCTCATCCAAGTCATAGTGACCAATCTACTTTCCCAATTCTAAAGAAATTGACTACCAAGCCACTTTTTTTATTTTTTTTGGAGGAAAAACTACTGAGATTCAATTCTCATACCTTCATCACTAAATTTGGACCCATCTGTTGGAATTTGGAAACTATCGATATGGTTAAATTTGGTAGTTTATTTGCTAATTCTTCTAATAGCTTGGTTGAAATCGACACGACATCCACGGGTGGAGCCAGGAATTTTTTCTACCCGGGCTAACTAAAGCTAAAGGGAAAATGGCAAACTACACTACCTAACTATCCCATGGGATGAAAGCACTTCTTGAGAACCTCTAACAATATTGCAAATTAGAAAGATTTCAATAAGCTACAAATAAAGGGGTAACTACAATAAATCTAATTTGTTAATATATATAATATATCTAACTCTTCCGAATATATTTAAGTTGTTAATATATAGAATGCTCAAGCATCTTTAGATAGTATTAAAAAAGAATGAATTAGATAAGAAACTTAATTCAACTAAAACTCAATAACAAGATTTTCCCTCATGCATATAAGTATGTAGATTGTTTATCTCTCAATAATGTTATGTCCTATTGAGAAGAAATGAAGTTAACAAGAATACAACCCAGTAAAGGATAATGTCATCAAGCTAATGAAGAAGTGAAATCCTAAATTTGGAGTGCATCCCAAACTATTGTTGAATGAAAACATAAAGCACTTCATTCTGTTGAAAACAAGACACAAAGACTTTGAATCTGTACATCATATCATTATTTTTTTGACAAAAACTAGATTCAAACACATACATGGTAGAATAAGGTATGAGAGCATAAAATACATCTTTTAAGCTTCAAAAGAAATATTAGGCGCGCTATAATCAAACCTGAATTTTGTATTTACTTAAAAATCCCAATTGCTCAAAGAACATTGATGGAAGTCCAAATAAGAAAAAGACACCTTCATGCACAATAAAAGTGCCCAAACTAGACAGGAAAAACCCTACCCAAATCATTTCGATGCCCTCTGTTCAAACAAGTTGTTCCTACTTGATGGCTTATAAAGTGAAAATGCGTATACTTGTGTGTGTTATATGCATATGCAAATTCTATATGCATATGCCAAGATTGAAATCACACAAAGCAAAAGTTCTGACTTCAAAAGAAAACTATGTTTCGGTTAACGTTATGCACATAGACCAATTAATGGTTCATACCAACATATAAATTCCAAAACAATGTTATGGCGTTAAAAAATTCCATAAACTCGAGTTTCACAATTTTCTCTAAATGCTCATTCAAGAACAATCTTGATGCTTAATGGGATTGCAAATACTTCCTCGTGATGAGCAAAGGTCTAGAACTAGAAGATGAAAGCAAGGTTATGTCAAGATTGTCTGAAGTGAACATAGACCAACATTGCTCAAATCACAACAGAACAGTGGAGGAAAAGAAATATAAAGCAGAGCAAATAACAAACTTTGGATGCCCCACCGACCTCGTAGAGTCGTAGCCGTAGGCGACAGGCCGACAACCCCTCCCCACGGTCCCCACGGTCCCCACCGTCGAGACTTGAGAGAAAGAGCCAAAGAGAAAGAGGGTTTCTTAGTTTCTAATGGGATTTTGGGATCAGCTAGGGCTGGTGACACTGGTCGGCTGGGGTGGTCTTTAGAAATATTAAGTGGGGCCAGTCACCAGTGGGTTGTGGGAAGCGGGCAATGTGGCGATGTGATGGCCTAAGGCATAGATTATAATTAGCTTGACCAAAATCACTCTAATTTTGACCTGATCTACAGCCCACCTCAGCCTTGAGCATAGCTCCGCCCCTGGATGCTATAGTTTGATGTTGCATATATTCCACAGTAGGATAAAATATTTTAGAGTTAATATCATGGCTCCTGCAAGTATATTAAATATCACAAAAACCCTTATAATTCTAATTTGTGATATTTAGTATGTTTTTAGGGGGTTATATGATGTTAACCAAGTATTTAGTGTAATTATTCTAGAGTTAGCGGCTTGAAGAACTCTTGCAATGATCAGTGATTTTTGGAAAGATAACAGATCAAACAGCCAAGAGTCATAAATTTTACTTTTAAAATGATGTTTTTCATTGCTTCACTCAAAACATATAAGACGTATTTGGTTGTTTGCATCACACTGCATTGGCTGATACTGCACAACCAATTAAATTCAAATATTAATGGATGATGCATCATATGAAACGATCATTTTGACGATATCACACCATGCAATATCAAAGACCTTTTTGCATCCATTGATATACATGGTCAACCAAACATTATATAATTACCCCCATGCAAAATAAAAACAGTAAAATCTGATCCACCCATGTGAACACCATAAATCCATTCTTACATACAGTCATGACCTGACCTCCCCTATAACCCTGCCCCTGCCCCCTCCCCCCCAATCCTTGCATGGTGGAAAAGAGGCAAAGCAAGCAAAAGTCTTGTGTGATTTGTGTGATTTGTGTGATTTCCTACATGGGCTCTTTGGTCCTTCCATGATAAGGAGTGCATGGTTCCCTCCTCTCCATGTAGTCATATACCCCTCCCTCTCTCTCTCTCTCTCTCCAGTTACAGTTCTTCCTTCCTTTGTAGGCCATGTACATAAAATGGCAGACCCACCAAGTTTAATGAGCTCCAGTCTCAGAGGACAAGCCTGGGAGCCATCCTGTCCAGTTCTCCTCCTGAAACACATAAAAACAGAGTTCCTAGCAGCAGGAGGAACAGCTGCTCCTTCTCTATAGATCTATGAAGCATGTCAGCCGGGCCTGCATGGAGGTAGTGATCTGCACTGTTAATTTTTTTTGCTTGAGTTGTTCCATATTCGTTCTAGTCATAGAAGCTGAAGAGATTGAAACAAACATTTCAATTCCACCTAGTAATTCTGAGTTTTCCAATTTACTAGTCTTTTTTTTGTTTTAAGTTTGCGCTATAACCTTTCTTCTCTTATTGTTGCCCTCTTTGATCAGATCCTTATTAAGTAGAAGAACCATCTTCTGAGCTTGGTGCTCTTGTTCTTCTAGTTACTCTTGTTGCCAACAGTCTGGTGTAAAATTCCAAGCAAGGTAAGTTTCATTTCTGGAAGTAATATTTGGTTTGGAGTGTTGGATTACCCTTTGTGAAGGTGTCATGTTCTAATTCTTTTATATATATGCTTCTTCTCCACTCCTTGTTGTGAATAGAAAATGAATCAGGAGAATATTCAATCAGCAGTCTACAGATCCTTAAATAAGATTGCGTTGGCCGGCCGGAAGAGCCAGAATTCAACCGTGGATTCCAACAAAAAAATAACTTCCAAGTCAAACTCCTCTGCAGCATTGGAGCAGAGAAGAGTAGATATCCAAAGAGTTCGCAGAGGTTCGGATCCGGGTCCTTTCAGTGCTAAAGAAGAAGTCAAGGCCATGGCATCCCGAGATGCTACTGAATTGAAGCTGTTGGAGGTTTCTAAAGGAGCTCACAATCTGGCCCAAATGATTGATTCATGGTCAAAGGCACAGAGTCTTGATGGGCAATCTGAGAACATTGCTAGAAATCTTCACAGAGGTGCCTTGGATCTTCAGAGGTCATTAGTCATGCTTGAGAGGCTTCAATCTGAGCCGAAGCATATGGGTATGGTGACGAATAAATCCGGATGGCAATCGCCGGAAATTGGATCCAGAAGATTTTCAATCAGTAGCTATCAGAATGATATGCAGGAATCACGGATCTCGGCCGGTGGGTCTTCGAAGGAATGCTCCAATGAGTTGAAGAAAGCAATCAAAGACCATCTTATGAGGCATGGCCCTTCGTCGATCTTCTTTGACGATGAGAGGGCCTCGTCTAGCAGATCGTTGAATTTTTCTCCAGGAAGTGCATTTGATGAGGATTGGCATGAAGGAAAAGAAAGAACTGTGTGGCCTAGTCCTGACACAAACCAAGCAAAGAAGCCTAAAGCTCCAAACTTGATTGCAAAGCTCATGGGTCTGGGAGTGGGAGATGTTCCTTTGAAAGGTGTTCAGCTTTCTAAAATGGTAGAGGACAAGAAGAAGAGCTCAAAACAGCCTGAACCTGTTCTTGATTTCGAAATGCCAACAAGGAGAAGACTGCAATTGGTTGAGCAACGTCGAGATACAGAGAAGAAGACGCTTCAGGAAATCATCGAATCAATCCAATCCAAGGGGTTTGTGAAGGGTGGTGTAGTTGAAGCAACCCAAACTCGATCACCCTCTAATTGTTGGCAGATGCAACTTTTTGGAAGGAATCTGCATGAGGATGATGACCCCCCTCCAATTGTTATCATGAAGCCTCTGAAATTGCCTTACACGGAGAGAGGAGAGGTTCGAAAAGATGCTTTTGTTAATAAGACGACTGTGCGGGAAGAGATCAGATCTGCGGAGTTGATTAAGGAAGAGAAGGTCGTCAATCAATCAAGAAAGTTCTCCAAAAAATTGGAAAGACAAGGAACTCGACGACCCCTCACATACAACGAAGAAGAGAAGAAACATGTTAGCACAATGGGCAAAGAATTAGTCAAGAGCAAGAGACCCCTGCAAGATGGAAAGAAGCTGGAAGTAAAGAAGGATGTAGCAACCACAAGAAAGACAATATCTTCAGCGAGGAGTTCAACGGGGCATGCTAGGCATGATCAGAAAGTATTGCCGGCAAAGAATAATCATTCTACAAAAATAAGCGGAAAAGAACACAATAGGAACAGTCAAGTGAAACCAATGTCGCAGAATTCCACCAATTTGGTGAAAGAAAAGAAGACAACATCAGCAAAATCAATCAGAAATTTCCCCGCCACCAAGGCTGCTGTGAGTATCCCATTCATTCCATTTCTGCTCCTTAGAGCTGGCTTTTGACTTTTTCTTCTGTTGTCAACCATGTTCACTGAAGATGAGACTTCTTGGAAGAGAATATACATCGTCTGCGTTTCATGGAGAATTTTATAGGTCTTTTACCTGAATCCAAAACATTTACAGAATGGTTGGTTTCAGAATGTGAAGAGACTACCTTAATGCCGAATATCTTGCATATAGATCTAGCTTACCCACTATCTATGTTCTAACTATTGAAACTATCTAATGTTCCTTGGCATGCATAACTTTGCAAGACAATCAAGGATTGACTATGTGTTTTATTCATTGCTATGTCTTCCTTTTTTTCAGAATGGCCCCAAGAAACGCAAAGATTATAGCAAAAA
Source organism: Narthecium ossifragum (assembly GCA_963920575.1). Taxonomy (NCBI): domain Eukaryota; kingdom Viridiplantae; phylum Streptophyta; class Magnoliopsida; order Dioscoreales; family Nartheciaceae; genus Narthecium; species Narthecium ossifragum. Next base: position 23,889,227 of record OY986968.1, read on the forward strand.
AATGAGTCCTCACAAGGATGCAGATAACGTTTCAGCAACAAGCAGCACTTCATTAGCTGACAGCGATGCAGATGATGTTTCCACGCCAGGAAGCACTTCATTAGCTGACAGAGATGCAGACAGTGTTTCAATAGTAGAATGCACTTCATTAGCTGATGACCTCTCTCAGAAGACAAATCAGGATTCCAAATCCATCAACAATGGTACAAAACTTTTCATTGAATGAGGAATCCTGATATAGATATTTCATAGCCAGTGATCATCTTGGATGTCAATTTTTCTGTGGCAATCACTATATCTGCTAGTCTGTACTTATAAAACCACAAAAATTAACATTTCCCTTTGTACTACACTTGACATATGTGAATCTGTTTACAACACAAATTTTGTGCATATATATTATCGAAAAACCTTATGCATGACATCTTCAGTTTCTCTTTTCTAATTTCATTGCTGATACAGGTGAGATCGAATACTATTCTACTGCTTTCAAGCATAAAAGTGAAGTAAATAAGCCAGTTTTTCTTTTGCTTGCAGAGGACGAAAGAAAAAACCAAGAAATAGTTTCTGAAGTTACGCTGATGAGTCCAACGACTACCACAGTAGAAATAAGTCCAGACTTTGCTGAAGACAACACAGAGTTTCCTGATAAAAAAGCTTACATCAAAATAGTAGCTGAAGAGGACAATCCGATAAAAACATTTCTTCTGAACACTGAGTCATTCTTGAGCCAGGCGAAAGAACTTTTGGGCCTTGATACTCATCAAACCACACACTACCAAAGAAAAAGTGCAGAAGGAATCGAAACAAGAGATGCTAGACTATTCTTAGACTGTGCGAAGGAGTTAATGTCATGTAAAAGGCATCAGCAGGAGCTCTCAATGCATCCAATGGGGCGAACGAATTCCTGCAACTATATCGTATGCCCTTCTGTAGATCAACTGGCTGAGGAGGTCAGCAATCAGATTAAGAAGCTCAAAACTTGCAGTGAGATCAAGGTTAATGGCGTTGCTGCTTCGCGAGACAGTATTTACGTAAGATTGGAGAAGGATATCAAGTGCAAGGATATATTGATCAATGCTGTGAGGGAGATGGATTGGTTGAATTGGGTATGTATGGAAGACGAAGATCAAGTGGTTGGTGAAGTAGAGAACCATATCCTTTCATTGCTCATTGATGAAATCGCCGTGGATTTCTTGTACTAAAATCTTCATGGAGAAGCTAAAATCTCTCAAGATTAGAGATTTCCCTTTTGTATAAAGAAATGTAGAAGCTTAATGAATGCATAAGATCATCAGCAGAGGTGAAAGGCTGCTGTGAGTCTTTTCTTTGCAACATGAGTATTATCTTGTAAATTCTGTGACTATGTTATTAGGCAACTGTGTTCAATAAGTTCTCGGAGTTTTAGATTATGGTTTTGTTTTGAATCTAAGAAACTTGTCATCTTTCTTTGGTCTTTTCACAAACTGATCTTGACAAACACATTGGATCTTCCAGAAATTTGACACTGCAAAATGGAAAACAAATTGAGCACTGATCTACCAAATTAATCCATTTACCATAACTCTTTTATTCTTCTTTTTGTACAATTTCCAAGATAATTCACAAAATCGAAATGTGAAACTTTTAGATGAACTTTTTTTATTAATCCGCAGAAATAAAAAAAACAACAAAAAAAAGCAATTTATTCACTGAATATTTAAAAAGTTAAGATTATTTTGAGACCAATATAATCATCTATGGGAACATTGGAGGATAAAAGTAAAAAAAGAGTGACCCGAGTCCACTCATTTGGGAATTGGGATCGAATCCAGGCAAGAACCCGCCAGTCCAACGAACATTGATCTCCAACAGCCAATACAAATTGTCCACGTGTCAACCACTCTCGTCGTTTCTCCCAGTCCCACCGCACACCCACGCTTACTTCCTTTCCGCCTCCGCGGAACCACCGGGCTATAACCCTAAAAATCTCCGACTCCCAAAACTCTAACCTTTGAGAGCATGGAGAACCTAGGCGTCCTCCTAACGGTCCCCATGAACCCATATCTAGAATCCGAGCTCGATCGGCGCTGCAAGGTATTCCGGCTGTGGGAGGCGCCGCCAGGTGGGCGCGTGAAGTTTATCCGGACCCATGCTGAGGCAATCCGGGCGGTGGTGGGGAACGCCACCATGGGAGCGGACGCCGAGACCATCGACGCGCTGCCGCGCCTCGAGATTGTGTCATCCTTTAGCGTGGGGCTGGACAAGGTCGACCTCGACAAGTGCCGGGAGAGGGGGATTAGAGTGACCAACACTCCTGACGTGCTGACGGAGGACGTCGCCGACCTTGCTATTGGGCTAGCCCTCGCCGTGATGAGGAGGATTTGTGAGGCCGATCGCTATGTTAGGAGTGGCGCGTGGAAGGCGAAAGGGGATTTTAAGCTCACGTCTAAGGTGAGGTGATCCGATGACATCAATATACATGTCTAGTTATTTCTGTTTGGATCGTTCTTCCAGCATTATATGATACGTTTGGAATTCGGAGTGTTGACATGATTGTTTAGAGATTGCCAATTTTGATAGATAACCATACCGCTAATTGATATATTTTCCTCAAAATACTCAACAGGATGTGCTTGTGGCAATTTAGGGTGGGAAAAATTGGATTGTTTTAGCTTTTTTTCATAAATTAGGTGCGAGAATTGTTTTGGTTGAATGAAGATAAGGGTGTGTGAAATGGTTTTTGTTTTTATTTCTTGAAACCAAAGCATAAAATTCAGAGCGGAAGATGTTGAAAGATATGGCTTTTATTTGGAACCTTTATGGTTCCTTTCTTTATGGCTCCTACCTGAATCCTTTCAGGATAGTGATTATTATGTGTCTCTACTCTCTAGCATCTTCATTTTGTGCATTAAGCTAGTTTTGGGTGTATAAGGATTTGTGAATCTGATGAATGATGGATACCATCTTTGGCAATTATGCTCAAAAAGATGCATGCCATCTTTATGCGTTTGTTTTTCCTGAGTTACTTATAAGCTTGGAATAGGTCGCCTTCATTGTATTGTTCTGCCACTAATCCCATATCATAATATTAATCATGTACTAGAATGCAATCCTGATGTATTCTGCAAGTTCAGAGTTAATTATTAATACTAGTAGACTCATGAGATTTCAACAAGCATAATGAGAGTTTGTTTGGACTCCCATTCTTCTGATCCTGACTCGAAAACATAGTTTCAGATTGTCTTCTCAAGGTAGCTTTGTACAACATGATATTATTCAGCTGCTTTAAAGTGGTGTAGTTAGTGTGGTAACATTTAAAGCATACAGCTGGCTTATTGATAAGGCTAAATGAATGCTACTAGCAAGGATTACTCTGTTGATACAACGGTTCACATATTTTCATTTTACTATTATTTAAGATTGTGATTTAACTTTGTGGCTTGATTCCTGGAGTTGTTAGTTAGCAATTGGCTTAACAAGAAGCAACGAACTTGTTTATGAGAGTAGTTTTTACAGGAAAACATCTTCGGAGTTTTCATTTGTGGGGAGATTGAAGAACAATAGATTTGTGGAGAAAAATTAATGTTGAGAGCAGGGAAATTGGGTGAAAATTTTTCCACGTCATGAGGACTTGTCTTTCCAATTGATATAAAAGGTTCATATGTCAAGCTGGAAAAGGATTCTGTGTATGTGTATAGTGACAATTTCATCCAGAACTTGGAGATGTTTTTGGTCCTATGCTTGATAGAATTGTCTGACAGGTGATGTTAGAGGCATTTTTCTAGAATGGTATTCTGCTTTCAAAATCAGAATTTTGTCAGATTCCGTCCATGATTGAATTTGTTCACATATTTGACTTCCGTAAGTGTAGTGATGTAGATATTGGAATATTTGAACTTGTTGTGATGCTTAGTGCCAGGGCTAGTCATGAAACAAGCGATTCAAATGCAATAGATTTGCTGTTCGTAAAAATGTGGTTGCTTATGGCTACTTAGATAGTCATTGCTTTAATGCAATACTCGTTTCTAAGTTTGGCATATCTTGGCCATTCTCTAGTTGGCCCATCATTAGCTGGCCAATGTGGAATTAACATCTAAACGACACCCACATGTTTTGGTTGCAGATGTAATTGCATGTACTTTATGCCACTCTTCCAGTGTCTGAAATTGTATATAGTTTTGGAATTTGAGAGATGAGGTACCAAACAGATTTACAAGTTAGAAATTTCAGATGACCTCCTTTACACGAGTTTTCAGTGCTGACGAATGGCAGTCAGGAGCTCTCACTTGAAGTCACATCTCCAATTCGAAGCCAGAAAGCATAGACATAATTGATAAGATTCGTTTACATAGCTTTCAAGGACAAGCATACCTAGGTACTTTGCAATTAAATAGTTGTGCAAGTTTTGCTAACGTAGACAAGGGTTTTAATACTTGGACGTAAGATAAGAGTCATTTCAGTGGATCAGTTCCTTCTTTTGTTTGTGTTTAGTCATGAAAGTACAATATGTATACTTGCCTTCCTCATGGTTTTATTTCATATTTTTGTGTTATGAAGGTCATACTTCTGTAATGTTCAAAGCATGATCAGTTCTTTTTTGCGTGTGTTAAGTCATGACAGGTATGTTATAATACATGCCAATATTGTAGTCTCATATTTTTGTTCCTGTTTGTGTATCATAAAGTGTACTTCTCTTATATTCAAAATGTCATCGAAGTTTTTGCTATTGCATATGTAGTTACGATTGCCACCTTTGCTCTTCAAAGATTCATTTGAACTGTAACATCTTTAGCCATTTCAAGCTTCTTATATTTGATGCTTCCTTGATTCAGTTCAGTGGTAAAACAGTAGGCATTGTCGGACTCGGCAGGATTGGCTTGGCAATCGCCAAGAGAGCTGAAGCATTCGGCTGCCCAATCAGCTACTATTCAAGGTCACAGAAGCCAAACACAAACTACAAGTACTATTCAAACATCCTTGACTTGGCAGCAAACTGCAATGTGCTTGTGGTAGCATGCCCGTTGACGGAGGAGACCCGCCATATCATCAACCGTGATGTCCTCAACACGCTAGGCCCAAAGGGTGTGCTTATAAACATTGGCCGTGGCCCCCATGTAGATGAACCTGAGCTGGTATCAGCACTAGCTGAGGGCCGATTGGGAGGAGCTGGGCTCGATGTGTTTGAGGAAGAACCCCATGTCCCTGAAGAGCTGTTTCGGCTTGACAATGTTGTATTGTTGCCTCACGTTGGGAGTGGCACCTGGGAAACTCGCAAGGCCATGGCAGACTTGGTTCTTGGAAACCTTGAGGCTCATGTTCTGAACAAGCCTCTACTGACTCCAGTGGTCTGATTTACACTCAGATTGTAGTATGAATATAATTTGTACTTAGCATCCAAATGAGGGATGCTTCATTTGGTTTGGGTGCCTACAGACTAGACTACGCATTGTCGATCAGATCATCATCATTGATTTGAGATGTCAATTGTCTAGCATTTAGCACCAGTTTGTGATTCTCTCATTGAGACACTACATCTGTGTGATCAAAGTTGTTCAGTTGCTTTTCTTTTTGTTAATTCGACTACAAAGAGTTTTCAGGTTTCTTTCTCCAATAATTCATAACAGACAAAATTCTGAATCCTCGAAACAAAAGAAAAAAAAATAATTGTTTCATAAATTTTCTAAAATTATGTGTACAAAAAACACCAAATAACATCAATCTCGCCAAAATAAAATAAAATTACGACGCTATACAATGAAATTTCTTGTCTTTGTTTTTCAAATCAGCAAGATGCTTTTGAATCTCGAGACTTTTATTCTAGGCGAAAATTCCTGGAAACCCGGGAGATGAGATTTCAATTGCCAATCACAAAACTAGTGAAAAAAAAGTTTTCTTTAGACCAATTAAGTCATTTATCTAGTGGTAAAAAAACAATAAAGTGTGAGCTGAATCAGCTCATTTGGATCAAACCCAACTAGGAGGTCCAATACGAACCAGCTAAGTCCAGTCAACAATCGCCCAATCCAACGGACATTTGGGTGCACCGTTAACAGACAAAACAACCAACCAACCGCATGGGCCCCATAAAATCCAACACAAGAGATCCCAAACACGCAACAGCTTGTAATATTTCTCCACGTGTCATCCACCGTCGTCTATCTTCCACACTCCCAACTGGTCTTCCCATTAATCTCACACTCCCTTAAACCCTAACCCTAGAAACCATGGAAACCCTAGGAGTTGTGCTAACGTGCCCCATGGACCCCTACCTGGAATCCGAGCTCGATCGACGCTGCAAGCTGTTCCGGCTGTGGGACGCACCCCCAGGAGGTCGTCTCGAGTTTCTCCGCAAACACGCCGGGGCGATCCGGGCGGTGGTGGGGAACACTACAGTGGGGGCTGACGCCGAGACCATCGACGCGCTGCCGCACCTCGAGATCGTGTCAACCTTCAGCATGGGGCTTGACAAGGTGGACCTCGATAAGTGCCGCCAGAGGGGGATTAGGGTGACCAACACTCCCGACGTGCTGACGGACGACGTTGCCGACCTTGCCATTGGGCTCGTCATGGCCACCATGAGGAGGATTTGCGAGGTGGATCGGTACGTTAGGACTGGCGCGTGGATGGTGAAAGGGGGCTATAAGCTCACGACTAAGGTGAGTGATTCCATCCATCCACCAACTGTGGCGATTTCTTTGGAATGTAAATTGTGTTCTTGTGTATTGAGAGAGTTCTGGCCAGGGGTGAGCAACATCGAATCGAATTTTTAGAACCGAACTGAATTTTTCGGTATATTCGGTTCGGTTCGGTTTTTTTTTTTTTTTTTTAATTCAGTATTCGATTCGGTTTTGGTTTTTATTTTTAAAATTCGATAAATACCGAAATATCTAAATTTCTAAAATTATATAGCTTATTTTGGTTTGGTTTTATATTATAAGTAAAAAAATTTCGGTATTTCGGTTTTTTCGATTCGATTTGGTTTTTTCACGAATTCGGTTCGGTTCGGTTTTTAAATTAGTGTATCGAATTAATTCGATTCGATTCGGTTTTATGTCCTAATTCGATTCGGTTCGGTTTTTAAAATCATGGAATTTTGGTATTTCGATATTCGATATTCGATAATTCGGTTCGGTATTTACCGAATTCTCACCCTTAGTTCTGGCTGGATAAGTGTTGTTGAATATTATGAATGATGGATGCCTTCTTCGCTAAATTATGCTTAAAAAGATGTCATCTTGACGCATTTAGTTAAATAATAAGGTCGGAATGAATCTTCGGGATTGTCCTTTTTCACCACTGTCAATGTGATTAATCATGTACTAGAATGCAGAACTGATGATGATATAAAGAACCACGAATGTTGATCGAGGATTGTGAGACTATGTTTAGAGTCCCATTCTTTTGGTTATGATTAGAAAACATAGTTGCAGGCTGTCCTCTCAAGGTTGCTTGGTATGACATGACATTCTTCAGCTGTCTTAAGTGGTTTACTTATTGTGATAATAATTCAAACCATACAACTAGCTTTATTGATCAGACAGAACTGGGTAGGCCTAGTTGATGCTCTTAAGTCATGGTTGGGCTTCTAATAGTTTCAAGGTATTTGTATAAATAATGTACTACTTTACTAAGAGCACTCGTTGGCATCCTTATGCTTTTGTCTTTAGTTGATTATTAGTATGTATCATTGGGGCTTCATTCCTGGATTCCTTAATTAGCAGAACTAACTTTTCAAGAAGCCATGAACTTGTTTATGACTACTTCCATTAGTGGGATCATTGGAGAACAACATATTTATGGGATGAAATTAGTGTTGAAAATGGAGGAATTTTAAAATGTTTTCCAGATCATTAGGATTTGTCATATTGTGGATATCTTTGGCAACCTGTAAGCGTTTATACTCGAAAAATATATATTGAATTTGAGAGAGAAAATTCGTTTGTTTAGCTCCAAGGGAAGATTCATATGTTGAGATTGAAAGGATCCCATGTGCATATTGACATCTTTTTTTGTAGGAAACTTGGACAGCTTTGGGCTCTGTGGTTGATTTTGTTGTCTGCTTGGCGATGTTAGAGGTATTTATCTGGAATGATGTTCTAATTTTAGGTTGGAATCATTGGATTAGTATTGGGCTACTTCATTTAAATTAGCATATCCAGCTTCCATAGCTGTAGTATGTCTTTGTATGGAACTATGGATATTTGGACTTGGTGTGATCCTTAGTTCCAGGACTAGTCATGAAACAATTAAATCCACATTTTGTAGATTCTCTGGGAGAAAGCTGTGATTGCTTATCATTCCTTAGACATTGCTTTAAGAAAATAACTTTTTCTAGCACCAGGGTATGTTTGGTCAGCTTTAGTTTATGCACTTGCCCTCATATTTAGTATACAATATTTGATCTTCGAATATTTATTTCAAGATTAACATTTATATTTGAGTTTTAAGCTTCCCACTTTTTATGGCTCCTTGATTCAGTTCAGTGGTAAAACAGTAGGTATAGTTGGGCTCGGCAGGATTGGCTCAGCCATTGCCAAGAGAGCCGAAGCATTCAGCTGCCCTATCAGCTACTACTCAAGATCCCAGAAGCCAAACACAAACTACAAGTACTATTCGAGCGTCCTTGAGTTAGCAGCAAACTGTGATGTGCTGGTGGTGGCATGCCCGTTGACAGATGAGACCCACCGCATCATCAACCGTGAGGTCCTCGACGCACTCGGCCCAAAGGGGGTGCTTATAAACATTGCCCGTGGCCCTCATGTGGATGAACCTGAGCTAGTATCCGCACTGGTTGAGGGTCGGTTGGGAGGAGCTGGGCTGGATGTGTTTGAGCAAGAGCCGCATGTGCCTGAGCAGCTGTTTGGGCTGGAAAATGTTGTTTTGGTGCCTCACGTCGGTAGTAGCACCTGGGAAACTTGTAAGGCCATGGCAGACTTGGTTCTTGGAAACCTTGAAGCTCATGTTCTGAATAAGCCTCTATTGACTCCAGTGGTCTGACATATAAATTTGATTGTTGTATGGATTCTAAACAGTCTCTTCAATTGAAATCTCTGCTGCATTGTGATGTCACTGTCCAGCATGTAGCACCAGATTGTGGTTCTGTTCTTTGTTTAGAAGTAATTTACCTGATATAAAAATAGGTTTCAGGCATCTTTCTCTGTCAGTGGAACAAGCCCAATTGATGTGTTGAAGGTTCAATTGCTTGGCATTTGCATCATTTGATATCCATCTGTATTCTGCTGCTACAGCGAGTATGACAGAAACAGGGCCAGATCCTAAAAACGGGAACAAAACTGGTGGATGGGTATTTCTCCAGGTGATGTTGACTCAAAGGTGATCAATCCTCTAATATAGAATCATTGTTGAAGATGCTTCGCAGGGAAGCTTCTCTTGGTTCCATTTTCACTTTGTATTATCTTTCAGTGAGGTCCACAATATACAGGATGGAAGAAATTGGTGAACCTTGAAAGTTCTAGACCTGATTGAAGACACTTATCTGCGAATTCATTAATCTAAGTTCTTTTTCTGAAAAAAATTATGCCTTTCCCCTGAACTCATAACTCATAAGTACCTCACACTGATGCAAGAGGTGTAACCTCATGCAAAAATTCATTAATCTAAGCTAAAAACAGGACATCTTGATCTCATTATGAACACAAGTCACATTATAAAGAACATGGCATCGTCAATCATCCAAGGAGAAGGGATACCCCATAGGCCATAGCCATTTTGAAAACAAATTCCTATCCTAAGGTCTGAGACATGGAAAAAGAACATCCAAACTAGCAAATACCTCTAATAAGCATTCTTGCTTATCCATTTTTAACAAAACAAAAGGCAAGATCCAAGACTAAAATGCTTATTTAGCAGGAGGGGAAGAAGAAGCCCCTCTGAAGATTAGAAAGTTGAGTGTCTCCAAGCAGAAGTAGATGAAGGTCCCCTTGCTATGTGTGAAGAAGCACCCAAAGTTGTACCCCACCACACACAACCACCCTGGGCCATACTTGTCATCAAAATCCTACAAACCACCATCATCACCATAGTTGAGAAAAAAAGCTGCTAACAAAGAGGGGAGGGCAAGGCAAACCCATGTAGGAGATGAGATGAGATCATGGAATGAGACCTTCTTCATATGGGCAGCAATGCTCCTGCAATCGAAGACATCAAAGAGGTCGAGAGCCTCCGATGCGGCCGACATCGCCTGGAGCTGCATCTTCACAGGCATGTCGGTGTCCTGGACCAATGCCTTCCCTTCCAGCATCTCTCCCTACATCAACAAGGAAGTCCTCCTTCAATGGTTCTTCTCTTGTTTACACACCAAATGCTTTAAAGAAGACTCTTGTTACTTAAGCGGCATCTCTTGACTCTTATCTTTCTCCCTGTTTGCTATCTACCAAATATCTCTCTATCTCTATCCTGTGTTTCTCTCTCCTACCTTCCAGGTGTAAAGAAATCAGAGATGAAAACTGTGAGAGCTGGCACAAACTCCAAGTTTCTCCTTATTTAGTACTTGCTCTCTCCAATTTATAATGGAGCCATGTGCCCACCTGGCACTACCATCAGACACTAATGATATGGATGAAGAGGATGAGAGAGGAAATGATTGAGTGAACTTATTGCATGTCTTTTAAATTGCTTAGAAATGTGAATACAATTTCCCACATAAAGTTGACTTTGACCACGTAGATGCCTCTGTCTTGAGACATGAGAGGTGGTTATCATCTTGGTGACACTCCGTAAGGATGAATTGCTAGAATTCAGAAGCTGGCATCTTCATCAGTTCAACCAGAAAACATGGGAGAAAGTGGCTGGTCATCAATGATTTAGGGGAGGTCATTATTACAAGTACCAATTTTTTCTTGAAAATAAAAAAAAAACGAGCTTTTTACTGTCTTACTGTAAGTAAATATCTCGCATAAAAGGTTCCAACTTGATCATTCATATCATAGGTCCAAAGTGTTTGATTGAACTTATAATGCCATGAGAGTGATATGTTACATAATAACTTGTGATTCTCATGATGTTACATCACAGCATGGAACTTAAGACTATACCATATGGGTAGCATGAAATGACATCCACTAGGAGAGCTTGCGTGCTTTTGATGGCTGTTAAACATCACATCGCTTATATTGACATCAACTTCAGCATTAATTTATCTGAAACGGAAGGATGCTTATCCTAAAACTTATGCTGGATCAGCTAAAGGATTCAATCCAGTTAAGGCCACAGGACAAAGGCACAATGACTCAGCAAAAAGGCCAGAACAATGACTAGCAATTAGCAAAGGCAATGTGGACCCAACATTCATATGACCCTTGTCTTTCTTCAAACTTGATGAGAGAGAACTTTTCCTCTGTCTATCAGTATCATCCAAGCAAAGAGATTTCATAAATCACAGGACTTTGACAGCCCCCATATTCTTCATGAGATTACATATTGAAACAAGGACATAAAAATGGTAGCACATGTTGAGTCACGAAAGAACGTCGTTTGGCGGGACATCCGCCGGACCACCAACAGCAATGGTTACCAATTTTCCTGGTTGGAAGAGCTTTGCGGTATCTGGATAAGTTACAATAGCGGTGCAATCGTTGCTGAGATTACATGAAATCCTCTTCCAGTTCTTGCAGGGACTTATTAGCGGACGCAATTTGTTTGTTAGAGGTCATCTTTTCCGAGACCATCAAACCCTTGTAACTCCTTACCTCTGCCTGCTTCTCCTTCTCAAGCCTCTCCATCTCTTCCCGCTTTTTCTGGAAGATCAACAACAGAGTTTTCAAGATATACTGTTAGCAATGTTGCCTTGAGAAATTTCTTCAAAGAAAACTCCCCTAATTTTGCTTTTCACAAATCTTGTAGCTGTGCTTCTTTTTGCAAGTGTTTGGTCGTAGAAAGTGGGGAGGTAAATGAATATTTTCCAAACCTCTCCACTTTTAGACGTTTGATGCAATAGAAAGTCGATAAAAAATAAATTGATACTCCACTTTTCTAGAAACTCCAACTTTCCGATTCTATGTTTATATTGCTATTTGTTCCACATTTTCATCTAGCTTTCTTTTTTTCAAGTGAGAGAAACATAACAAGACATTCCTAAATTTTCCGGTTTCTATTCTGCAACCAAACACGAAGCGATTCCCATTGTACAGCAGGTGGCTTCATTGAAACACCCAGTTTCCCTTATTTCCTTCTTTCCTTTCACTACTTTCTGAAACCACTACACATCTTTTGGACGTCTTCGGTTAAAGAAAGTAGCAAAAAATAAAAAATGCAACAGAGGAAAATTCTAGGAAGTCTCTTTGTGAAAAATTAGGCTCGCATGTTTCAATTTTAGTAGCAAATAAGAGAAGTAAAAAATTTTAAAAAAAAATTGTCTGGAGGTATGAATATCTAAGCTAGGATGGAAAGTCATGTATAACTAAATTTTAAAAGCATGAGTTTCTAAAAAAGTGGAATGTTAACTTTTTATTTGCCTTCTATCGCAAAAACACCAAAAAATGCATTTGTTTCATAAACCATTCATTTTCTTCTCACATTTATCTGCAACCAAATGCTTTTCTCATTTTTGGATCACAATGTCCAAAGCATAAAGTGTGATTTCCTTCCCAAAATGTACAACTTCCAAATTTTCTTTAGGAATGTACACTTGGATAAGGAATTCATAGTTTTTCAAATGGAATTCACATTACAATTCAAGCATTTTGGTTCCAGAAAAAGAAAGAATCTGGCTTTGCAAAAGAAAAAGACAAGCCACGCCATTTTGCAAAAACCAAAAATTGCAGAAATTTCCATGAAAAAAAACATCATCAACAGGATTGGCAAAGAAATTAGTAGTAAAAGAGGGAAGTTCATAATTTAAAGCTTAACACAAAGCACAACATCCGAATTTTTTGCTGTTTTGGACCCCAAAGATCACTTTTGGCTTTTTAGGACTTTTTTCCCCACATTACCCTTGGGAGATGAAACATGCCACATGACGTGGAATGGTGACATGGCAATGCATCCCCATACGGGCCAACCTATATTAATAAAATATTATTCTTTTAATATATATTATTAAAATGATATAATATACTATTTTTTAATGATGTTGATCAATCATGGCACGTGGCATGTGGAACCCAATTATATTAATAATTAATATTTATTTATTTAATACACTACGCAAGAAAATGTTTCTACGTGAACAAAAACATTTATAAGCTCACAAGCAAGCATTCAAAAAATTTTGTAAGCGTTAAAATTTTTACGCGTAGAAATTTTAACGCGCACAAAACATGTTACCATGCAAGCAAAATTTTTTATACGCTCACAAAAATATTTGTATGCGTGTTTGTGAGCGCGTAAATTTTTTTACATGCGTAGAAACATATTCATGTACATAGTGCATTAAATAATATTATTAATATGTTATTATAATAAAATATTAATATATGGGGCAGCATGCCACGTTTAATACCATGATTAGACAACATCATGTAAAAAATATTATTTTAATAATATATACTAAAATAATAATATTATATTAATGGACCCGCATGGGAATGCATTGATGTGCATAACCATGCCACGACCACCTGCATCCATAAAAGATGGGTAGTTTGGGAATGAGAAATGATACTATGTCGACGCCACATAGGCCGGCTATCCGCCGACCTGATGTGGCGCCGACGTGGTATATCATCGTGATTAAAAAAACCCGTGTTTAATGTATGTTACGTGGCACCCCATTCGCTTGATTTGATAATAAAATAAGAGCATGAAATCTCAAGATGTGCGCGCGATAAAAGTCGATTCAAATTCAAACCCCCCCATATCCTAACGATCATCTCCATTCGTGAGAGCACCCCCTTCTACCGGCTTCCCTCGCCGCCACCCCTCCACACCTCCACCGGCTTGATCGTCACCGCCCCTCCGAATATCCACCGGCTGGAGCGTCCCCACCCGCCGCCCGCCAGTCTCGAGCGTTCCCGCCCGTCGCCCTCCAGTCTCGAGAGTTCCCACCCGTCGCCCCTCCGCCGCTCGTGCGGGATTTTAAGGATCTCTCGAATCGTCTTAAGGTGCCATACTTTATTGCGAAAGAATGATGCTACATTAAGTTTCTTTACCACCTTAGGTTTCTTTACCAATCGCCACTCCTCCGACGATTCGAGAGATCCTTAAAACCCCGCAGGAGTGGCGGAGGGGCGGCGAGCGAGGACGCTCGAGTCGGCGGAGGTGTAAAGGGGTGACGAGCCAGGACGCTCGAGACCACGGGACAGCGTGCGAGGACGCTCAAGCCGATGGAGGTTCAAAGGGGCGGCGGACGGGGACGATCGAGCCGGTGGAGGTGTGGAGGGACGGCGGCGAGGGAAGCCGGCAGATGGGGGATGCACTCGCAGATAGAGATGATCGTTAGGGTTGGGGAGGTTTTGAATTTGGATTGACTTTTATCGCGCACGCATTTCGAAATTTCATGCTCTTATTTTATTATAAAACTAGACGAATGTGGTGTCACGTAACATACATTAAACACGAGTTTTTCTAATCACGATACTATGCCATGCCGACGCCACGTCAGGTCAGCAGATTGCCGATCCACGTGGTGTCGGCATAGTATCATTTCTCTTTGGGGAATAATTGGGTTTGGGGTCCTAAACAACAAAAAAAAAAGCTAGGGGGGTTGGCTTGAAACGCCAAAAGGCAACTTTGGGGGTCCTAAACAGGAAAAAAAATCCACAACATCCAAGATGCAATTTATGAGCTCAGAAAATGCACAACTCCAAAGAAGTATTTGGCTGATGGAAGACTTACTTTATCTCTTAGTTGAAGCTTTCTTTCTGCTCTTTCTGCTGCATTAACAGCTTCACGCTCAGCTGCATAAAGATATCAAATATGAATCCGCAGCAGTAAATAATACAAGAGAAAATGGGGCCAATAAGGGCACCAGCCTTTATGGAAACATATTGTGGCCTGGTGCAGAGGTTTACCTTTCAAGTCCGGCTTCCTTTCCACCTTTGTCCTGTTCAATCTGTTAACAACCTCGTTTACACGCTTCTCCACCCTCACAGTCCGGACCTGTAAACAAAGAACACTGTCAGTATGACATCTAGAAAAACAGAGCTTTATCAAGTAAGATTTCTTAATAACTTGTAAATCAAAAAAAAATTAAGCAGAATATCAGTAGAGATAGAAAGGCACACAATCTTCTTCTTTTTTGCTACTGAGGTTCATATTGCATGTAGCACTAATGCAGATCATGTGTGTACATGGAAAACCTTTGCACGCAAGACACGGTGAAGGATAAACAATACACAAATGGAACCAGCCATTTCACGGAAGAGTGATTTCTTGTTCAGCTGGCTGAGAACGGGAGAAGAACCTTAACTAAATGGTTCTTCTGAGTAAACAATAAAGCGCAACTTCTCTTTCAAAAATGCTCATGTAGACCCCTCTTCGAGCAACTTAACAAACAATAGCTTTTATATGAACTTTCGAACAACCGCACACGTACTAAGAGTACTAGAAACAATAACTAACAAACAACAATGACAATAACATACTTAGCAAACAATATGGAGAATTTTGCTCCAGGACAAATCACAGGAAAAAAGAGGAAAATTTTTGGGAGAAAAAAACATCTATTGTATGAAAATTAGGGACATAATTTTTGCGTCAAATCAAATCTGTTGCTATTCATTCCCATTAAGTTTATCCCTCTGTTGATATTGCCTAACAGACACATAGGAAACCTCATTCTTCACTCAGAAAGACATAAGTTATGTAATCACTGATTTAGAGGCAACTTCTAGAAAATGTATAGAAACCACACAGATTTCAGGGTGTCAGTTGAAACAAAAACCAGTTATGACAGGTGAGATATGAGATTTGGCGTAACGTGCATTTGATATGAAACAGAAGGAAAATTATGGAATTCTCAAAATGGTTGGTCAGGGGAAAGATGAACATAATGTGTCAAAGCCATAAATAAGGTTTACAGATTAGTTAATAAATACAATGTTTTTCTCAATATTTAAGACCTTTTGTATGGGAATTGGCCAATTTTTCATGCCTTCCAAGACAAAATGAGCACATTTGGTGCAAGCACACTAATTCTATGCAATTCCATATATAGCCAGGATAACATACAATGGATCAAAATCAGCTTTTAGACGTTAGCATCACTTTAGAAAGCAAAGAGAAGAGGATCCCAGCTTCCAATCCCTTTCGTGCGGTTGTAAGCTATCAGCATGTTAAAATCTAGGGTAAAAATCATTTTGGTCCCCTCTAGTTTCAGGGTTTTTTATTTTAAACCATGTGTTTCAAAACGTAACAAAACAGACCCTGTAATTACAATAATTTCACTTAAAACCCAAATTACCGATGGTAATTTCTTGACTTAACGGCCGTTAGTAATTCATTTTGGGAAAATATCATTTTGGTCTCCTCTAGTTACATGGTTTTTTTCATTTTAAACCCTATGGTTACAATAATTTCATTTCAAACCCTGTGTTTCAAAACGTAACAAAACAGACAATGTGGTTACAATAATTTCACTTTAAACACAAATTTAGTAACGGCCATTACAGACTTAACATCAAACTGGCTTTGACCCAATGTTGACTAGTTTATTCTGTTCTCCCTCTTCCCTCACTTATCTCCCTCTAGCTGCCTGCGGCTTCCCGCCGCCAGACTGCTCGGGCACCCCACCTCCAAATCTCTCTCGACATGCTGAGATCTTAGGCGACCAAGATGGGATTTTTAGGCGGCCCGAGAGGCCATTACTCTAATCTCTCCCTTCACATTGGTGGCCTTCTACTCCTACAGATTGCCGCCGCCACCCATGCAAGCTCTTCCTAGCTCTCTCAGTTACAAAACAAGACGCTACTCCGCTTCCAGCGCATCCTCGAGTGCTCACCGGCCCTCTTTGTGGTCAACATGCTCTTCACTTAGCTGGTCCATGCATGGGATGCTTGCTTTGACAACTATGATTGTAATGGGGCGGCGAACGAGCTGGCGGCGAGGCTGACAATGAGACGACCGTTTGGCGTTAAGTCCGTAACAGCCGTTACTAAATGTGGGTTTAAAATGAAATTATTGTAACCATAGGGTTTAAAATGAAAACCTTGAAACTAGAAGGGACCAAAATGATATTTTCCCTTTCAAAACCTTGTGTTTCAACAAAATGTTGTTACTAAATTTGGGTTTAAAGTGAAATTATTGTAACTACATTGCTTGTTTTGTTATGTTTTGAAACACATGGTTTAAAATGAAAACCCCTGAAACTAAAGGGGACCAAAATGATTTTTGCCCAAAAATCTAATATTACCCAAGCTCACAGCTCGAGCAACTTTAAGAGCGGTGAGATCACACTATCTATTCACATGACTAAGCTAAATTTCCCTCTAAATGACAGTCAATATATGGACCACAGACATGATAATGATACAAACTAAGGCTAGTCAAACATGTGATGCCCAGCATCAAAGCAATTTGAACTCATCCAAAGTTTATGCAACAGTGAAAAATTAGAAGTGAAAGATTTGCCACACTTGGTCCATGTATGTGCTTGTACATAAATTTTTACTCGAAAAAAACCAACAATGAGGGTTTCTAGTCCAATTTTAACATGTAGGGATCACTAACCATTGTTATGAGGGACCCATTCAGAGCTTCGTATTCCGCTCTTGTACCTGTGCCCAATTAATTTATCATCTACCTAGAAGTTTTCATTCACTTTAGTGAATCCCATTCCTACCCCAGTCTATCTTTCTTGGCTTCCAACCAAATTTTTTGTCCTATTTGATCAGAATAGCATGGCCCAAAAATGCCTTGAATCTGAGATCGGAGAAATGAAGGCGCCTACATGTACACAAGTCATAATTACCAGAGGAAGTGCATCTAAGAAAGAAAATAATCCATTAATCATATGGCATGACACAAATGTTCAATAAAATGGACCAGATAGTGAACCATAAAGGCGTCTTAAATACGGTCCGGTACAACTGGTGCTTGCACACATCAAATTGCTAAACCAAACCACATAGTGAACTATAAAGGTATCTTTGGCAATTATATCTGGTCCAAATGGCGCTTCCACGTGGCAGACTAGAACACATTAAATTACGAACATGCGCATGCTCTACATGCTAGATTAGTGCTTAAGCATATTTTAACTACATCCACTGAAAAAGTATATAGACTTGAAAATCAAGTAGTTTGCATAGGTTCTCGGGTTGGAAAAAAAGATAAAGTTGTTGAAGGACACGGCTCAGACCCACCAAACACAATTTAATTTTTTTTGGTTGAATTAAGTCACATACATTAAGCCTATTCTACAACCATTTTATTTTGAATTGAGCTGGTTCTTTTCCACCCGATACTCATGTTCCAAATTAGAAATTTAACAAAGCATAACTTCCTTCGAGTAAAGTACAGGCCAGACTAGCAAGCCTGCTAGTTCTAGTCCAAAAAATTGGACTGGTAGTCCAGTCCGATTATTAAGAAGTTCTTGGTTATGATCAAGTGTTCTCATAAGTTGTATTAGAAGTTAATTATGGGACGCCATACGATCGTGAGAAATCAACTTGCTATATGCACACTCTGTCACTCACCAAAGAATATCTCAGATAAAATTGTGGTGGTGTAAGAAGCAGAGTGATAGTCCAACTGCTCGTCAAGAATTAATAGGTAAATTAAGAATAAATGAGATACTACCATATGTGCAAATATAACAAGAATACCATTTCAACTTTTGCAATTAATTTGCTTAGAAATTTGTGTGTCTAGCTATGGATAATAATATTATAAAAATTACCATCTTAGGATTGTGAAAACCGACTTGCCCAACATCCATGGAAGGAGTCTTCTTCAAGTTATACCATGGAGTATAAACAACATCGACATTATTCATCTTGTTACCTGCCAAGCAACCAAGCTGGTTACAAAAAGAACAGCTACATTTAAACTTGTAGATGAATTGCAGGGATAATTGGCCACGAAAGGTTTACTCAACATACAAAGCAGCAATTACCTTGGATGGAGTTGGCTTTGACTAGCTGAGCACAATCTTCCAATAAACCCTCAGTTATATCATCAATTGTTTGACCTTTATTTAGTCTAAGATAAACATGCGCAGAAGACATTTTATCCACATGAAACCTGAAATCATAAGGAAGCCAATGAGTTTACCTTGAAAGAGCAATCAAGAATATGCATATTGGTCTTGTTAACATGGGATTAAATTAAAGATGAATCAACAGAATCAAGCAAAAGTAGCTTGTAAATATGAAACTAAATGACTTGAGGCAGGTAGCGTCGAGAAGCATGAAAACATGAAACTGACTAAGAGTTAAACAGTGACTCTCCTAATTGGTAGATAACCAAACTAGTTATCTAAACGAAGAGGTGATAAACACTAACGGAAACGACAGACTCATTTGCATGTATGGGGACTTAAACTCCATAGAAAGCTCAATGATCGCTTTCCCAAATCCCAGGTAAAAAATTGGCGATGCAAACTGCACTGGAAGGATTGGTTCGTCAAAGTGAGAATATAAAGATGGTTAAAAACTGGAAACCGAAGACCATCAATCAAATTTTCAAACAACAAAAGCAAAAAAAGTACTTTGGATGGGGGACAACATACTATCACCAATCCATCGAAAGTTTACATGAAGTTGACGACCAACAATAAGGATCGTGTTGATTTCTTGCTTGAAGCCTCCTTGGGTCATATTATTGCGATATATAATTCTTCATGGTGGTGACCACATATTAGAGATCGTAGCTAGATGGTTAAGAATACCAATGCAACGATAAGAAAGCAGGTGAAACTCATCAATTTTGCTAATTAAGCATATGATAACAAAACTTTCTCAGAGAATCCATATCAACGATATGAAAAATAACAAAAAGAAGAAAATCATATTATCAGTTCAAGATTAATGTTGATAAAAAATCACAAACCTCAAGGTAAAATTAGGCAATTATCAACACCAATTCTATCAAGACCAAAGTCACGAAACCCGCAATTCAGTTTGAGATTAATTTTGATAAAAAATCACAAACCTCAAAGTAAAATTAGGCAATTATCAACAGGAATTCTATGAAGAAACACATACACTCGTATATTGTTTACCACGGCAAAAGCATATACAGATCAGATAAAAAGATTCGACATTGATACGAACGAACACCACAATATTTACAGAATTACGATAAAAGAACCCAAAAGAATCCTAACCGATCCTATCCAAGCAAGACGAGATGAAAACTGAAGGAAGGGTGAAAGAGATCACCAGATATCCTCGGGGAACCCGTATCTGATGAGCTCTTCGTTCTCATGCTTGTCGAGACCCATGTAGATGGTGTAATCGCCGGCCTCCGGCAGAGCCTTGAAGTAGAACACCATCTCCTCCTCCCACTCCTAGGGTTTCGAGATCGAAATAGGCCGAGAGCTCGAAAAAAAAACCCTAGGGTTTAGACGATTAGGGATTCGATCGGGGAGGGCCGTGAGGCTATGGATTAGGGATTTCAATCGAAGAATGTAGGATCATACTTCGCAGCCGATTCTTTTCTTAATATTTACGTACTTCCAAAGCTAGAGGTGGTTGGGTTATCAAGGGATGTTAACGGGTCGGGTCTGTGGCGGATCCTACGTGGATCCAACGCAGATCCGAAGGAAAACAGGCTTTTTTGTGAATATTATATAAAAAGCACGAAACCAAGTGAATTCTGGATAGTAATTTGGGTGGGGTCCAATGTGGGTTTGGTGGGGTCCGGCTGGTCTCATTAGCCATCCATTAGTACGTAAAGCACTACTCAAGAAGCTATCCAACAAATTCTTTGCTCTAAAATGTCAAAGATTGTCTTTTGTCAAATCTTTTTGTTTAATGTCAAGACCAATTATATATTTTGCAGTACAACCAGATTAATATTATCGGAAGAATTATTCAAGAAGGCTCTGTGAGTTCTTATGAACCAAATAAATAGCCAGTGTTTCGATTATATGCTCTAAGGAATATTTACACACAAAATTTATTTATTTTCGTTTTTACAATTTATGACTATTTTGTATTTTTGTTATGAAATAAGCTGTTACACAGTTGGCACCCCTCACTCAGTTAGGAGTGAAAGCAGCCTCTTTTTGAAGAAAAACACCGAAGAATCCTAAATTGTAAAAACAAAAATGAAATGAATTTAATATAGAATTTTCTTCAGTTAATTGGTAAAAGGCCCAAATTAATGAAATTTTTTGGTAAAAACCCCATTTGTAAGTTTTTTTTAAGACAATAACCCCATTTGTTAATTATTTTAGTTAGTTGTTAATATTAGATGATAAGAATACCCCTATGAATTTATCAAAAGATTGATTTGGGTTGAAGAGAAGAAATGGTAGATCCGGTGGCCAATATTTGTCGGAGTTTGATCACCGACGAGGAGGGCTCTTCAGAGCACGGAATCTGTATAGGAGAGTTTGAGGATGTCTAAGGAGGCTATCCATCTGGTCCAATGGTGGAATAGGGCTCCGAGGTGGCCGGATTTGGAGGTTAGGCGGCGGGGAAGTCGACGACGAGAGCAGTGAAGGGTACTAAAAGGTCTAGGAAGATGAAGGGAATTTTTTGGTGTGGTTGGATTGGAGTTTGGTGGAGAGAGGAGATCTGTAGGGGAGTCGACGGTGGAGGGGATCTTGGTGGTGGTCATCGGTGATGGTGGAGGCGGTGGTGAAGGGGTAGGAGGCCTGAAAAGGGTAGATGATGCGGTGGTGAACGTTTTGGTGGTTGTTGGAAGGAGCGGGGGTGGTCGGAGCGGCGGCGACAGCGAGGCGGAGGTTGCGGCTCGGGGTTAAGCTGACTCGAGTCATGAACAAGCTTGGACGATGAAGTCCCGGCTCGAAGGTGAGCCAAGCCAAGCCAATCCTAGAGAGAGAGAGAGAGGAAATCAATGGAAAATCGGTAAAATTAGGGAAAAAATTAGGAGGAAACTTGAAAAAAATTAGGAAAAAAGTGAGAAAAGTATGGAAATAAAATCTAAGAAGTGATTTTGTTAATATGAGATCTTGACTTGGCTCGTTGCTCTGAGGTGTGCTCATGGCGAGTTGGTTTGAGGAAGAGAGAGAAAATTAATGGAAAATGTGAAAAATATGGGAAAGTGAAAAAATTAAAGACAATTCACCTTGGGGAGCCGAATCGATCTGAGGTGGGCGGGGACGATGAAGTATCGGCTTCCTCGGTTAGTTGCGAGGGTGCGAGGGTGAGCCGCGAGCGAACCGGCAGGGAAAAAGGAGAAAGAAACTAGGAAAAGGATGGAACATAGAGGAAAAAATAAGGGAAAATAGGAAAATGAGAGAGAAAAGTCGGGAAAAAAATGGGAAAAGGGGTAGAAAAATATGGGAAAAGATGGAGAAAATTACGGAAGAAAAGTGGAGGTAATTGAAGAGAACCTTGATAGAGAATCGCAACTAATCGAGCATTTTGTTGTGATTTGGGGAGTTAAAAAGATAAAAACGCATGAAAGATAAAAAAAAAATTTAAACACATGTGGCAAAAAAATCTACTGGCTCATCTCCTATCCTCCCGCCTAAAACTCTCTGCAGTTAAACGGAGAGAGAGATGGGATGGGATGTGACTGACCAGTCATCCCATCCGTCTCATCTCCCTCTCTCTTCTCTCATCTCCCATCTCCTCTCTTCTCTGTTCTCTCATCCACTCATCCCCGACGCCATCACCCATCGCCCACGCCCCCTCTATCGGCTGGTCCGGCTCCGTCATCCGTCGGCCACGTCCACACGCCCCCTCTACCGGCTAGTCTGGCTCCGTCATCCGTCTGCCACGCGCCCACGCCCGACACCATATCGCCCCATCGGCAACCATCGCTGTCACACCCCGACCCAGAAAACCCATGCGGACCGAGGCGTGAGGGTTCCTATCACTATTCATCTTCAATTGCGTGATACAAATGCGGAAAGACGGATAAATTTGAAGAATTTATAATCCAGAGGCAAACAGAATCAATTGTAATACATCATCAAGTTGTACACCCCGATGACGCCTACCAACGCCATCAACGACGCTCGGCTTCCTCACATCGCCGAGACCGTCCCCGAGCCCCAGCCTTCACCGGAGTCTGGCGCCCCCCTTCTCGACTCGGCCGTCTCCAAGCTTTCGGGTCACCAAAGTCCAGCGTCGCCCCTCTCGACTCCACCGTCTCCGAGCTTCCGGGTCCCATCCGACCTCGGATCCGAGTAGTCGAGACCTCGCCTGTCCTTCTCCGACTCCCTTCTGGCGAGATCCGGCAGCCAGCGTCGTCCCCCCTCTCGACTCCGCCGTCTCCGAGCTTCCGGGTCACCAAAGTCCAGTGCCGCCTCTCTCGACTCCGCCGTCTCCGAGCTTCCGGGTCACCAGAGTCCAGTGCCGCCTCTCTCGACTCCACCGTCTTCGAGCTTCCGGGTCCCATCCAACCTCGGATCCGAGTAGTCGAGACCTCCACGGTCCTTCTCCGACTTCCTTCCGGCGAGATCCGGCAGCCAGCGTCGTCCCCCCTAGCTCACGGTCACCATCTTCGAGAAGCTCCTCTGCCTGGGCTGGTTCAACCAGACCAACCTGTATGGTCCGATCAGATCAAACCTAATTGAGCCAGGTTGATCCACACCCCCACCTTGCACCTGATTCGATTCAGATCCGATTGAACAGTACATATTGATCCATGCCGGGCCTCAGTCATTTCATTAAGGTGCATGCATAACCATTAATCCCCATTACGCCTCCAGCCCAATAGCCGACAACTCCTCTTTGAGCCAGTCCACTGCAGCTAGGCAAGGAGGGTGCACCCTCGCCGTCAGTCTCGGACCACGACCTGGTAGTGGTACATTTAAAGGCGCTCCACCTTAGCGAGGCGACTCAATCAGATGAAAATGAATTTAAAAAGATATAAATATAAATTTAAAAAGATGAAAATGCATTTTAAAAAGATGAAAATGTATTTAAAAAGATGAAAATGAATTTTAAAAGACCATAATGCCCCTTCTTCCTACTTGTTACCCCTCCTCTCTCTCTCTCTCGCTCTCTCGCCCCCCCCCCCTCTTCTCACTTCCTGATTCCGAACAAGCACCGCCCGGCGTCCCGCCCTTGCCCGGAGCTCCATCGCCGGATTATTTTCATCTTTGTCAGTTGATGTCTGATCATTTTCATCTTTGTCAGCTCATTTTCATCTTTGTCAGTTGATGTCAGATCATTTTCATCTTTGTCAGCTCATTTTCATCTTTCTCAGTTGATGTCAGCTCATTTTCATCTTTGTCAGATCATTTTCATCTTTGTCAGTCATTTTCATCTTTGTCAGTCATTTTCATCTTTGTCAGCTCATTTTCATCTTTCTCAGCTCATTTTCATCTTTGTCAGTTGATGTCTGATCATTTTCATCTTTCTCAGCTCATTTTCATCTTTCTCAGTTGATGTCAGATCATTTTCATTTTTCTCAGTTGATGTCAGCTCATTTTCATCTTTGTCATATCATTTTCATCTTTGTCAGTCATTTTCATCTTTGTCAGTCATTTTCATCTTTGTCAGTCATTTTCATCTTTGTCAGATCATTTTCATCTTTGTCAGTCATTTTCATCTTTGTCAGATCATTTTCATCTTTGTCAGTTGATGTCTGATCATTTTCATCTCTCTGATCTATTTTCATCTCTATTGATCTATTTTCATCTCTCCGATCTATTTTCATCTCTATTGATCTATTTTTATCTATCCGATCTATTTTCATCTCTATTGATCTATTTTCATCTCTCCGATCTATTTTCATCTCTATTGATCTATTTTCATCTCTCCGATCTATTTTCATCTCTATTGATCTATTTTTATCTCTCCGATCTATTTTCAGAAAGATGAAAATGAGTTTAGAAAGATAAAAATGAGTTTAGAAAGATGGAAATGAATTAAGAAAGATGAAAATGAATTGTCAAAGATGAAAATGAATTTAGAAAGATGAAAATGATTTTAGAAAGATGAAAATGTATTTAAAAATGTGAAAATGAATTTAGAAAGATGAAAATACATTAAAAAGATGAAAATGCATTTAAAAAGATGAAAATGGTGTTAAAAAGATAAAAATAAAGTTTAAAAGGCAAAAAATGAAGTTGAAAAGATGAATATGCTGGAAAGATAAAAACGCATTTAAAAAGATGAAAATGATTTTTAAAACGATGAAAATATATTGATAAGATTAAAACAATAATTTAGAAAGATGAAAATGAATTTAGAAAGATGAAAATGAATTTAAAATGATGAAAATGCAGGAAAGATGAAAATGAATTTACAAAGATGAAAATGAATTTAAAAAGATAAAACCATCCCAATCTGGCTGTAATCTGGTCAAGTCTGGATTGCTGGATTTGAGCATGGTCAGATTGAGCTGGGATTGAGCCTGATGGGCTGGATCTGATGGGATCTGGATCAGATCAAAATAAGGTTGCTTGGTCGGGCTGAACCGGATCAAGCCAGTTGGTCCGGTTGAACCAGTCCAGCTGAAGGGGCATGCTCGTCGGGGAAGGAGGCAGCGAGCAGGGGAGGGGAAAGTCGGCGCGACGACGGCCGGATCTAGCCGGAAAACGGCGACGGAAGGGTCGCGAGGCGATGGGGATTCCGGATCTTCGGTTGGATGGTGATTTGGAGGTCGGAGACGGTGGCGTTGGGAGCTTACGGCGCCGGATCTGAGAGTAGGAGCTCAGGTTGGGGGTTCCGGCGAGGAGGGCGATCGAACGGCGTCGGGCTTCGTCGGGCGTCGTTGGACGTCGTCGGGGAAGGCAGAGACGACCAATGGTTGCTGGTTCCGGAGGAGATGGAGGGACAAGTGACGGCGGATGAGCTCGGGTCGCTGCAATGGACGACGCCGGCGTTGGATCTCATCGGAAGTGCGCCGGGGAAGGAGAGGCGGGGTCACGGTGCTCAGATCCGAGGTCGGAACGGTTGCCGCAGGGGAGATCGCCGGGGAAGGGGGTGGTCGCCGGGGAAGGGTCGGCGGCGGAGATGGTGAGGGATGTCTCGCCGGAGGAGAGAGAGGAGAGAGAAAATGCTGGAATAAAAAAAGAAAAATAAAATAAGGGTATTAGTGTCATTTTGAGGTGTTTTGGGGTTTTTCATCTACAAGTAGTGAAAGTGGGGGTTTTATCAAGATGCATGGGGCTCTGGACAAGGAGGGGCCTAGATTTGGGGCTTTGGCCAAAAACCCCTTTTCTTAGTCACTTTATGATCCTCATTGCCTGGACCGCCAGATAGAGGTTTGTGTTCTATTTCTTCAGTCCCTGTGCCTAATTAGAAAGGAAAAAATGAGGCATTGATCCTTAATTGTCCTCTTATGCTATAAACCATTGCCTAATACAGTATGACCAATTTACCGTTCGACTCTAAGCGCTTGGCAGCTTCCTGAAAATGGGGAGAAGAGACGTACGTGATTTAGACTCAAACTTCAATTCAAATAACCTAATGCAAGCATCAAATTGATATGAGCAGTGAAACCTTCTTGGCTATTGTTTCCTTCTTCCAAGTATCAACACCCTTCAGATATGCCTTACTTGATGTCCCTACAAGAATCATGCTCCATCTTAGCATTGATAAAACCATGAATATCATCTGAATCAAGTCATGGGTTACCTAAGAACAGGACAATTAGCAGAACTGTAACCATCCAATCTGCAAAAATCACATTGAAGGAAACTCCAATGCTGATCCCAAGCATTAGCATGGGTTGGAAGAGCAAAGCCAAGTCATAATCGATGATTGGCATGTCAAGAGTTGGATGCTTCAGCTTCAGATTATAGCAAACCGTCGACCCTGCCGCACCCATAATCATGCCTGGGAAATCAAGCATGATACAATCTCAGCTCAAGAAAACTATAGCACACAAATCATCGATCTACTGAAAACCTCAACAGCTAATAGCAGAGGAGAAAAACAGAGGTTGTTGCCACATATCAAGATCAGTGCAACTACTAAATCTCAAGTTATACTGCTCGATTTGAGTCAAGTAAATTTCATGAGAAAAGTAACAGAACGTGGATTTTTTTTTGAGAGAAGCAGAGAGAAAAAGAAAGAGGGAAGAGTGAGAAAAGAAAGAAAAGGAGAGAGAAAAGAGTGGCTCGGTGAGAAACTATTGTGAGGAATTCAGGATGCAGGCAAGATGCACAATTCTACCTTTTACGAGGTTGTTAGATGTCAAAGCCTTCTAGATAAGAGTTCTAATACGAACAACAAAAAAATTAGGGATAGGAGACAAGTTTTTGAAGGTCGTTATCGACGTTATGTGACACACCAACATGAAGGAGATTTGGGGTGTGCTCTACAGAGCTAGATGCTGCTGGTTGTTTATTCTACATCTATGTGCTTTCATGCACAATTTTTGTGCTTGTGATTTATGATAGAATTTGATCCTTTCTAGTATTCTTTATCTAGCAAATAGTTAGCGCTGCTTCCTTCACCAGCCCTGGCACAATAGTATATACCTACAGATTGTATAAGGGGGTGTTTGGTTGCCAAGAGTGGAGGGTGGAGTGGGTGGACTGACAGCACTTTCTCCACTTTAGGTTGTTTGGTTGGGCCATCAACTCGATGGAGTGGAGGGACTGGACTCCTGAAAAGGGCTCTAGTCAACCATTTGACTATGGCCAAAAAAAGGCCAGAGTCGGTCGAGTGGAGTGGGCCAAAAAAGATGCAAATTCCCCAACCACCCCTCTTCAGCCGGGCTGCCTACATCTCTCCTCGACCACCCCTCGACGGCAGTGTTCCTACGGAGGGCGTCAACGGAAGCGTGGGAGAGAGGATCCGGAGGGAAGGAGGGAGCCGGACGCCACCGCCACTACGCCTCCCGCCTCCCTATTCCCACTCGCAGTCCACGCCGCCCAACGCCTTCCCTCCATGATCTCACCACTGGAAACCATCTCGATCTCGCCGTCTAAAACCCAATCCCTCAGATCCTTCGATCCGCACCCCCGTCTTGATCTCGCCGACCGGCACGCACTCCTCGGATCCCACACCCTCTAGCGGGGTGGTGGCGCCAGCAAGGTGGTGGCAGCGGGCGAGGAGAGCATGGGCGCGAAGCTTGAGGTCAATGGTGGCGGGGGCGAGGAGCAGCAGGGCGCGCTCGAGGTGGGATCGGGCGTGCTTGAGGTTGTGAGAGTGGGTTAAAAGGAGAGAGGAGAGGTGGAGGCGAATGCGGATCTCGTTCATGGGGAGGGAGAGGGATCCTTGCAAGAGGGACTCGAGGCAGTTGATGGAGCTGGTGAAGTCTGAAGGTCCAAGGGGGGGTGAATTGAACTCTTTTGCGGAAATACAATAGATGAAAACCTAGATAGAGTACTAGAAGATTAGTATGCTTGTTTATATATGAAAACTATAAATAAAGCATGTAATGAAGGATGTGAGAAAGAGTTAGGAGACTTGCACCAGTTTTTATAGTGGTTCGGCAAACCTTGCCTACGTCCCATCTCTCAAGGGCCTCCTTGAGGTTCCACTACTTATAATTCTCCCTTACAAGTTTTCCCACCAAGCTTCCGGGTGCTTGGCAACCTTACAAATCCTCCAACAACTGCTGGAGCTCCCCCTCGAGCTTTCAGGTGCTTGAGAACCTTACAAATCACTCCAAGCTCTCTCTTGGATATTTCTCTCAAAGTCTACTTCACACTTGAAGTAGTTTTACAAAGGTTTAAACTCTCAAAAGAAGACTAAAACTTATAACAATATAAACTAATATCTCCCTTAGTCTTACACCAAGTTTGCTGCATCTTCTCATATATACTTAAGCATCAAACCCCTCAAAATAGCCTTCCAACGGCTATACTCTGTTTCTGCAACGGCTCTTTAACGCATAGTTTCCTGACAGGCGGTTGACCGTTGCATCGACCGTCACGTTCTTCTCTAGCCGCGGTCGATCCACCCATTGACCTTCAGGCGTCACGGTCGACCGTCGCATCGACCGTGAGGCTCTGTCAAATAAAAAGCTTCCCAGGGTTGATACCCCGATCGACCGTCGCATCTCCAAGACAAGTCCAATGGCTCGCGGTCGACCGTCCCATCGACCGCCACATCGACCGTCGCTCTTTATCCTCTGCGGTCGATCCACGGATGCATCCGCCAGTCCCACGGATGTATCCGCCAATCTTCACAGTTGATCCACGGATGTATCCGCCAGTCCCACGGATGTATCCAGGCATCGACCGCCAACATAACAATAGCTCAAATATGAAAGTTAAAACTTGTATTCAACATATATTTTAACATTTAGGAACATATTGGCATCATCAAAACATCATCAAAAACACTATTAGGCTCTGATACCACGTGTCGGTTCAGGATCCACGAGCTAACCGCTCGTACCAAAACTCTGGAGTGAAGAACATATATATGTGTATTCCTTATCATTTTGTACTTTTAAAGAACCGATATTTGTCAATTTTGAAACTAATATTCCATCAGGTTCTTCACATAAATGAAAGGATTACACGCACCAATGAAAATATCTGAATCCTGATGCTAGAGAAGAAGGTGCAACATACAAGATCATTACTCTTCACAGTTGTTTCAATTGAACAAAGATGCCTGCAATGTGAGAAGAGAACGCTGAAAAAGTACTAGCCCATAAAAACTGATTACATTAGTTTTTTCTGTATAATGTTGGTAATGTGACTAACTCCTCGCACAATCATCTCCCTGAGGGCACGTGACCACCTCCATAGAGCACTGTAATTCTTTTTTGATGTATAGTGGTCGAGGGATGTAGGCCCTCCACCAGATGGTTTTGAGCTTATTTTGTAGAGTTTTAGAGTTTTGTATTAGGCACCGGGATTCCCGCCAGAGGTATAGCCTTTGTAAAGGGTTTCGTTAGACTATATTAATATTGATTCGTCTTCATTTAATGGCTCATGCTCTTGGGTTGAGTGGTTAGAGTTTTTTGATGGTATTAGAGCGGACGTCCTATGTTCAAATCTCGTGTAGCTCTTCCATAATCCTTCTATAGTAATGATAAACTATCACCCTGATCTGGTAACCTGAGAATTAATAAAATACCTGCTAGTTGATAATTTCACCCATCAAAATATTGACGTTATATAGGAAATATGTTTTTAAAAAACTAGTAGTTGATAATTTCACCCAGCAAAATACTGACGCCGGATCAGTTAATTGTGGTATTCTAATATTAATATACGAGATCCTGAAATTTAATCTTACATGTGTATCAGAGCGGCCGTATATGGATTTAGAATCCCTGTATTGTGCATGCTTTATTGATGAGAATTAATAAAATATAACATATGACATATGTAAACAAAATATATAATACATTTTATGATTAGAAAATTAGAGAGAAATATTTTTGCTCGTCCTTCTTGTAAACTGAGAATTAATAAAATACAACATATGTAAACAAAATATATAATACATTATATGACTAGAAAATTAGAGCCCATGCGTTGTAAGGAGGATCAACCACCACTGTGCTTGGATCTAAAACACAATTAGAGGAAAAACAAATAGAATAAGTTGTATGTCATATTATATAAGAAAAAAAACTACCAACTAGGTAGTTGATAATTTCACCCAACAAAATACTGACGCTGGATTAGTTAATTGTGATATTCTAATATTCATATACGAAATCCTAGAATTTAATCTTACATGTGGTATTAGAGCGGTCGTATATGGATTTAGAATCCCTGTAAAGTGCATGCTTTATTGATTTTTATTTGTATCATTTTAATCAATAGGGAGAGGGTTTTCTTAAATTTCAAGAATTTTATAGGGGCGGCGATGGGAGGGCGGTGGAGGAGGAGCTGGTAGGGGGTTACGATGGGAGCTCGATGCGACGCCCAACGGGAGGGCGGCGGAGGAGCTCGGCGGGGTGCAACGGGAGGTCGGCGGAGGATCGGAGGACGGCGGGGTACGACGGGAGGTTGACGGACGAGCTCAGGGGAGATGGAAAAGATAGAAAAAGGGGTGAAAATAGCTAAATAGTCAGTAAAATAGGAAAATATGTTGGAAAAATGGTGAAAAATAGGTGAAAAATACGTGAAGGTTCGGAAGGAGATCGAGAGTAAGTAGTCCATATATTATTTGTGGAAAGTAACTGACGGAAAGTAGCTAGTGTAAAGTAATTCGTAGAAAAAAATGTGTCGAAAGTAACTTATAAAAGTCACTACTGAAACTGAAAACACTCATATCAATATCCAACTTGAATTCTGGAAAGTAACTAGAGTCTCGATGATGAAATCATGGAAAGTTTGTGAGTTGCTTTTCAAATTAACTAGAGGACTATCTACATTTATCATCAAGAGCTGGAAGCTCACATTCCCCATCTTCATGGCCACCTTCCTCTCCTTTTCAGCCATCTTCATCCCCAACGCCACCTACATCACTCCTATCCTCATGTATTTGGCCTCCAAGCTCTCCCACCTCCACCCCAAAGGCCCCACACCCCACAAACCCCCCAAACCCCCAGCATCGGAGCTGTTTGACCTCCTTGAATCCGTCGGACGGGACATCAAAGACGCCTCCGACCCCGAATCCATCTTCGTCTTGCTATGCTTTGTTCTCTCCTTGTTCGTCTCGGTTGCTGCTGTATACACCTTCGTCTCTGCCTACAATGATAGAGATTTGACTCCAGAAGTACTTGTGAAGAGGATATCTGCGAGATGGTACGAGACTCTCATCACTAACCTCTACGTGCGATCTCTCTCTCCAGCACTCTTCCTCGAACCCTCTCTCTCTGCCCTCCATCGGATCGGAGGAGACCTTGTGCCCACCGGATCGGAGGGCCATGGCCGGAGAAGTGGGGGACGAAGGGGCCGAAAGGCATTTTAGTCCTAAAAAAACCAAAACTAACCGTGACGGAATGACCGGTTAGTAAATGCCTTAAAAGAAAAAACTATCCGGACCTTGGCCAAATACATAGACTAAAAGTCAATTATCCGAAAAAATAAATCGCCTAACCCTAACCCTAACCCAATAGCAAACAGATTCCCAAAATTAGTCCTCCACCATCTCGAGATCTCGAGATCGGAAACCCTAACCCTAATCCTATCCATCTCGACTATTCTAACGTCCTCGATCTCATGTCCGAGGGTGGCCAAACGATTCCATTTGTAGCTCGTAAGCTCACCGATGTCGTGGCGAAGAGCTCGAGGCTTCGCCACTCTGCGGAGTTCTCCGGCGCAAAAATCGAGTCTTGGGCCTGTTGGCCACTCTCCGGAGTCTCTCGGCGCCGCTATCCACGTCGCCGTGCTCAACCGAATGACCTCCCATGCCCAATCCCTGATCCTTCGGTTGGTTCGGCGCAGTGGCTCGTCGAGATCGGAGATAGTCGATGTTTTGGTGTCTACTTGCAGTGTTAGCAACTCGAAACCCCTGGTGTTTGATCTCTTGATTCGGACTTATGTCCAGGCGCGCAAGCTCCGGGAGGCCTCGGAGGCATTCCGATTGCTTAAAAAGAAGGGGTTTTCCGTGTCGGTGAATGCTTGCAACTCTCTTTTAGCTGGATTGGTTCGGGTTGATTGGGTCGATATGGCGAGAGAGATCTTTAGTGAAGTTCTCGACATGGGTGTCGATTTGAATGTGTATTCGTTGAACATAATGGTGAATGCCTTCTGCAAGGATGGGAAGTTCCACGAAGTGGAAACTTTTCTATCTGAGATGGCGAAAAGAGGGATTTTTGCGGACATTGTGACGTACAATACTCTGATTGATTCATATTGTCGCAGAGGTCACTTGGAAGAGGCATTGGGACTGTTGAATTTGATGAGTGGGAAGGGTTTGAAGCCCGATGTCTCAACTTATAACGCTGTTTTGAATGGATTTTCCAAGAATGGGAAGTATGATAGGATAAAGGAGTTGTTCGATGAGATGGTCGGTGCTGGATTGGTGCTGAATACATCTACTTTCAACATTATGCTTGGTGGGTTTTGCAGGAAAGGAGATGCAGAGGAAGCGGTTAAGGTGTATGATGAGCTTCTAAGCCATGGGCTCCTTCCTGATATGCTCAGCTTTAGCTCTCTTATAGGTTTGTTTGTGAAGAGAGGAGATATGGATCAGGCAATGGTGTACTTCAGAGAGATGAAGGGTAGAGGATTGGTTCCTGATAATGTGATTTACACTATGCTAATTGGTGGATTCTGCAAGATTAGTTTAATCTCAGAGGCTCTTAAGATGCGTAACGAGATGTCAGATAGTGGTTGTATACCAGATGTGGTGACATACAATACGATCTTGAATGGTTTGTGTAAAGAAAGGAGGCTTTCCGATGCTTATCAGCTTTTGGGTGAAATGATGGAAAGAGGAATAAATCCCGATTCTTGCACATTTACGACTTTGATACATGGATATCATAAGGATGGCTGCTTAGAGAAGGCTATGAGTTTGTTCCATATGATGCTTAGTAGAAATGTAAAGCCAGATATTGTAACCTTTAACACTCTGTTTGATGGCTTCTGCAAAGATGGGGATGTTGAGAAGGCTGATGAGTTGTGGAATGATATGGTTAGTAGAGGAATCTTACCCAACAAGATCACTTATAGCATTCTGATAGACAGTCATTGTAGCAGTGGCCATGTAGCTGAGGCATTTCGATTATGGGATGAAATGGTGGAAAAAGGATTTTCACCTAATATTGTAACTTACAACTCGATTATTAAAGGTTATTGTCGATCTGGCTGTTCATCAAAGGGAGAAGAGTTCTTGTTTAAGATGATAGAAGATAAGCTTTTCCCTGACAGAATAAGTTATAACACTCTGATTCATGGCTTTGTAAAAGAGGAAAAGATGCATGAAGCTTTTTCTTTGGTCGATAAAATGGATAACAAGGGGGTTCCACCAGATGTTGTCTCATACAATTATCTTATAAGTGGGTTTTGTGACCAAGGGAATTCAGAAGAAGCCGATTGGGTTGTGAAGAAAATGGTTAAGAGAGGGATACAGCCTGATAGAGCTACATATATGACTCTGATAAATGGTCATGTTGCCGCTGAGAACTTGAAAGAGGCATTTCGCCTTCACGACGAGATGTTGAGGAGAGGATTTGTTCCTGATGATAAGTTCTGAGTTAGGACTTTTTAACCTTTCCATTAGCCTGCTGCTCCTCTCATATATGCACTTGAATTTTATGAACATAGTCCTTCGGTGCAAAGAAATTAGCAATTGTTGCTTTTTTTTTTCTTTCTGCTGTTTTTGTATTGTTTTGAGAAGAAAAGGCCCTTTGTCATGTAAGTAATAGTCTGCAAGATAATTACACATGGAGCATCAGCTTGTACAAATGATCTATAATGTAACTTTGTGTATATACACCAGAAGCATTCAAAATATGGAAATGTTCATACTTGAGACTTTTGAGCAAGCAAATTGGTTGAGGTTGATACAAGTTGATCAATTCTGCAAGTGTAAAACTGGGTGGGTAGAAGTAAATCCTGTCGTCGAGGCGCGGTGTGAATTGGAAGACGTTGTGGCACTACTGATTCTCTTAGTGTCCGTTTGGTACGGGATTAAGGTGAGGTAATCCCTTTAATCCTACTTTTTATCCAAATATCAAAATCATGATTACAAGATTAATACTATTCCACCTATCCTAATACTATTCCATCTATCTCATTTCTCTCTACTTTTTTCCTTAACCCCGTACCAAACGGAGGCTTAAGAGAGGGGCTTCGGTGTCGACCAGGTGTCGGAAGCAAAGTCCAATACAACGGCAAGGAATTAGAGCCAAAGACTTTGGAGTTGCAATTAAGGTTAGGGGAAACGAGATTCAACAAGAAGACATGCTAATTAAACACAAAAGCAGTTTGCTCTCAGAGGAACCTTCGATATAACATACATGAGAAAATAGATAAATATATACAACAGCATTACCTTCATAAAATTAGGACAGACATTCAAATAAACAAATTGAGCAAGTTAATTCCTAGGCCGGTGCGAATCAGGATAAAAATAGAGCTCAGCGCTGAATATAACTTCAGCCAAGAACTAAAGGATTCCAAGGGAGATGAGAGATAGTGAAAGCCAAGAATGACCACATATTAGAATGCCCCGAAAAGTCCCTGTAAACCACCTCCAACCTTTCAGTGACAGCTTCATACGAGACTATTTCATGATCAAAGCCCAGATATATGACCTCAGAATCCGGATGGAACGCCAAAATATCAAATGTCCCTGTAAGCTTCATACCATCACAGGGCAAAAGATTGTTGTCGAACGTTTTCTGGTTGATGATATGCTTTAAAACCCATTTTATGGGACATTGGCCTTCTTCGAGAATCCAGATATAGTAGACACACTCTTCGAGACAGTCAAGGACATGATCATATGAAACAGCATAGAGACGCCCTCTCGATACTCTCAGGTATTGGATCCTATGATCAGGATCAGGAGATGCACCATCTGCATATGCCCATTGACATAGACAAAAGCGAGAGGAGGGCTTCTCAATGTCGAATCTGACAATACCTTCAGAGCAAAGCCAATAGAGGACTCCTTTATGAAGAACAGGAGTTTGGGAGCTGTTAGTGTAGGTCTTGGGAATTGTCTGAATAGTTTGTTGAACCCACTCGCCAGTCAAGGAAGAATATATTTCAAACTCTACTGGATCCTTTGGCCCACTAGAATAGTTGCCAAAGAAGCGAACAACTTTGTAGTGAGGAGAAATTTTGGGATCAAATGCCAGGCAACAATAAGCGTATGGTCTCCCTATCCTAGGCAAAGGTAGAGCAACAGATTCCATGGTGGTAGTATTAAAGATGAAGTAATTTGGATGAGGTTCCATAAAATCTGTACGACAGAGAAGAAGGCCGTTGCAGCTCTGAACCACATCCAGACTATGCAGACTGTCATCTAAATCCGATTCGAGAAGCTTGCATCTCTTATTGGAGGAGGAGATAGGAACACAGGCAAACTTTGTCATGTCTGGGCGTTCGTTAACAACAGTGAACAGCAGTAAGGCTGACAGAGGTCCAACGCATTGCCGATCAGATAGCAGATGCATAATCAATCCTTCCCACTGTTTAGAGACACACTTGAATCTGCACAGAGATTTCATAGGCAGTTTACCAAGGATCTCTGATATGAAATCATTGCTCAGGTAAGGGACGTCCTCACCAACACACTTAGAAGAAGCCGCCTTAATCTCTCTCAAGCAAGGGACGTCCACATCAAAAGCACAATTAGGAGAAGCCTTGATGTCACTCAAGCAAGGGACGTCTTCAACAGCACACTTAGAAGAGACCTTGATCTTCTATAGACAAATTAAGAGACAGACAGAGAGAATCAATATGAGTTTCTGATAGACAGATACAATGTCTGGCAGCATGCATCACAATTTATCCATGCCATGTATGGAATGATGCAGTTTGACAAAACCATCATTGCAATTAGACTGATTGATACCTTTATTATGCAAATAACGTCTGAGTCGCTACAAAGGGAGGGGAGTAAGTTTGAGAGCCACAACACAAAAAGATTGCTTGGCAATTCAAGAACCAACTTCAGCATAATATACCACCATTGCTCCTGCCAACAAGTTAAAACTCAAGAACTAATTCGCAGCACAACAAACGAATTAATGTATGATGGAAGGGAGGGATGAGTCACTGACCTTGCAGGTGTTAAGGATCTGCATCTTGTAGCAGGGGA
This sequence comes from Narthecium ossifragum, assembly GCA_963920575.1. NCBI lineage: Eukaryota > Viridiplantae > Streptophyta > Magnoliopsida > Dioscoreales > Nartheciaceae > Narthecium > Narthecium ossifragum. The sequence continues at coordinate 23,925,844 of OY986968.1, forward strand.
GGAGTGAGTTGCTAGAGTTCGAAAGGGTTAGGCTTGACGGGGATTCTTATATGCCTGTCAGGCAGATACCAATCAGATCCAAGCCTGATCCACTTACGGGACAAAAAAACAACTGCAACAGGGAGTGAGGAGTTTTTATGCTTACAAGTAGATTCTAGATAAGCAAACCTGCTCTATCAATATAAAGTGAGTGGTGAAAGCATCAGTCCATATTATAGTGTTCTCATCTACTCCCAAACCAGTAACACCTGGGAAAGAATTCTATTAATACTACATGAATCACAGACTTGCCCTATTGAGGACATAAAAACAACCACCACTCCAAACATCACAATCAACTCACCAATAACATTCCTTTTGCTCTGAGAAACCAACGACACGGTCTCGTTTCACATCAAAACGCTCCAAACATCAAAACCCTTTCCAATCCCTCTCAAATCCGAAACTAACACAATCTTCCTGCTCTTCTTGCAAGAGGGATAAAAGTTATAACTTTTTTTCCGTCAATCAATGGATCCTTCCAAAACGAAAGCTTTTAATTTATCAGATCCGAAAACACAGCCAAATAGAGGATCTTCAGGACGAGTTTTCGCCAACCATTGACCGCAAGAACCGGAAACAACATCTAGGGTTTCTAGTGCACATAGGCAGAATCCAGTCGAATCACCGCCAAAAAAAAAACCAAAACAAAACAAAATACCCAGTAGAACAACAAAGATAGAGCGAAGATCCCAAAAACAACACTTAGGGTTCGTCAATCATGCTAAAATCTAGCGAATACGAGTTTAAACACCATAGACGAACCCAACAAGGGAAATTGGAAGGATGATCTCACCATAGAACTAGAATTTCGTCTGATCGATGATGGGCTCCTCACCACAGCTCCTCGCGGGATTAGGGTTTCAACCACAGAGGAACCGACGAATATCTCATCGAAAATAAGATTCCCGTTGGGTCTTATTATATCGAGACTTAGGGGTGTCCATCCGGGGCGGGCCGGGTTGGAGGCAATATCCGGTCCGGCCCTGGTAGTCATCCGGACCGGGCCGGGCTAGTACCGGACCGGGCCGGGCCAGTACCGGTCATGCCCAGTACGACCCTACCTGGCTTGAAAATCAGGCTGGGTCGGACCTGTCGCGCCCCGACCCGCAGAGCGCACCCAGGCCGGGACCGCGAGGGGGAAAGACCTATATCTACAACAACTAGCCTCAACTGGCGGAAACAGTTGAAGCTAAACAAAAAGACAAGGCAGAAGCAAGCTAGCAGCATCTATTAACATCTATTACAAAGCATATAATAGAGTTCAACAAGATCCAAAAAGGGTTCTAGTACAACAGGGTACAGAAGGAAACTAGGACAACAGTCCTCAAAAAGGAACGAACACCCACAGAAGCCTCTGCGAACCCGCAGCGAAAACCATCCTGACCCTCAGACATAGTCAGGAGCCGGCACGCTGCCACAGGAAGACCGCCGGGGAAACACTGGAGAGGAGCTGGGACCCGCACCTGCAAACAACACAGTCCAGGTAGGCATGAGCAACAGCTCAGCAGGATCCTACTCTACGACTCTCGCAAAGAAGGGCAACACCAGGAACACTGACTCTGTGCCAAGCACTGAGGCTTGCCAAGGACCCCATAAATCCCGTCTCTAACCCGAAGGGCACCTGTCCTTAGTGCGTATCTCCGATAACGCTACTTCTCAGGGGTGGCCCACTCCGATAAGATAATCCCTGACGCAGGGTGGACACGACGCAACCAGTAGGACACCCTTCTCCAAGCGGGATCTCCACACTTGGCGGAACAACCGAGGTTAAGACTACCATCTCTCAGTACTCCAAGCAACAGAGTCAACACGACCCCTAACTCCCAACCAGAAGCTAAGCCTCGCCGGGGAGTCCATCGATCCCATCGATACTCCCCCCCCCATGGTTCCTGTCCTTGGTGCGTATCTCCGATAACGCCACTGCTCAGGGGTGGCCTACTCCGATAAGATAATCCCTGACGCAGGCTGGACACGACGCAACCAGTAGGACACCCCAAGCACGTGTTGATCCTAACTTTGTTTTGATGATGCCAATATACATTAAATGATAAAATATATGTTTAATATTTATTACCCCTTTAATTGGAGATATTAAATTCAATATTCAAGCTATTTTGTACTCACGGTCGATGCAAGGATCGACCGTGATGAATGGCTCATACATGGCTATGTGCGTATTGACACGACGGTCGATCGGTGCATCGACCGTCGGAAGCGTTTTTCTTGACAGAGGCTCACGGACGATGCGACGGTCGATGTGGCGGTCGACCGTCGCGCATCAATGAAGAATGTGAAGAAGCGACGGTCGATCGGTGCATCGACCCTGAGAAGCATTTTTCTTCACAGAGACGGACGGTCGATGCGACGGTCGATGCGGCGGTCGACCGTGGCGCATATATGAAGAAAAGTCAAGGAGCGACGGTCGATCGGAGCATCGACCCTGGGAAGCGACCTTCTCAACAGAGGCTCACGGACGATGTGACGGTCGATGTCACGGCCGACCGTGGGAGCGACGGACGATGCGTGGATCGACCGTCGACCAAAATGGCTGAGTTTTTTATACGTGACGGACGATGGACGGATCGACCGCCAGGAGCACGCAGAGTAAAAAACTAGCCGTTGGAGAGTTGCAGGGAGCCGTTGGGGCTTCTTGTTGAGCTGGTTGAAGCCCATCTATAAGTAGTCTCTTCATGTAAACTTGCCACAACTTTTATCATTATTATTGAGATCATTTGAGCAAGTTTTAGGAAAGATTTCTACTTATTCTCCTTGAGCTAAAACCTTTGTAAACCTTCTTCAAGTGTGAAGAAGTATCTTGAGAGTTGTTCAACAGCAGTTGGCTGTGATTGTAAGGTCACAAAGCACCAGGAAGCTTGGGGGAAAAGCTTGTAAGGGAGTTGCAAGTAGTGGAACCTCAAGGAGAGCCTTGAGTGAAGTGGACGTAGACCAAGAGTTGGGTCGAACCACTATAAATCGGTGTCATCTCTCTAACTCTCTTTACTATATTCTTGCATGCCTTCTTGCTTTAGTTTCATCTCATCTACAAGCATTTAAAGTGTAGTTTCTCTACTATCTGATTTTTCCATTAAACTAGATTTTCGAAAAGAGTCCAATTCACCCCCCTCTTGGACCTTCAGCACGTCCCTCCGACAGCCACTGTTCAGGGGTGGACTTACTCCGATAAGATAATCCCTGACACAGGGTGGACACGGACGGCCCACTGCTTAGACTTTGGTTACCGGAGCTCACGGGTCAACCCACCCAAGCCTAACCTAATATGTCTAATGCACAAAAAACAGGGCAGGAGTATAATGAAAGCGATAAACATACATCAAGCAAGGGCACACCTTCGGCTCATTTATACTAAACACTCCTGAGGGTCATGACTCCCTCGGTTCACCACAAAGCAGTAAAGGGCACACCGTCGGCCCATTTATTCTACCCACCCCTTCAGTAAAGGGCACACCGTCGGTTCACTACAAAGCAGTAAAGGGCACACCAAAAACCTTCAAACTAATGCCAAGGCCAAAAGCTTTCTATTTTGTGCCCTTAGCCCTAGTGAATTCAATAGGGTCTCCACATGCAAATCAGCAAAGGAGATATGGGATAAGCTTGAGGTCACATATGAGGGAACTAGCCGGGTTAAAGAGTCAAAGATAAGTATGCTTGTACATGAGTATGAATTATTTTGCATGAAGAATGATGAGACTATTAGTGAGATGTTTACACGTTTTAATAACATATTAAATATGCTTGAATCTCTTGGAAGAACTTATGCTAATGATGAGATTGTGAGAAAGATCCTTAGGTGTCTACCTAAGTCGTGGGATCCCAAAGTGACAGCGATAGAAGAAGCCAAGGATCTATCCAAATTGTCACTAGATGAGCTCATGGGTTCCCTCATGACCTATGACATGAATTTGAAGAGGAGCAACGAAGAGGGAGACAAAAAGAAGAAGACGGTTGCCTTCAAGTCATCTAGCAAAGACTCATCCGATTCAAGCGATGGAGATGACGATGAGGAGTTGGCAATGATATCAAGGAGAATACAAAAGATCTTCAAACGCCAAGGAGGAAAGAAATTCTTCAAGAAGAAATTCTTCAAAGGTGAAAGGCATAATCCTACTTCTTCTAACTTAAATGAAATCATATGTTATGAGTGTAGGAAGCCCGGACACATCAAGCTTGAATGTCCTCAACTCAATAAGCCTTCAAGGAAGGAGTTCAATAGTAGGAAGGCAATGGTGGCTACTTGGGGAGAAAGCGATGTGGAGACTTCATCTGATGAAGAAGAACAAGAGGTAGCCAACATATGCTTAATGGCACATGGAGATGAGGAAGAAGAACAAAATGAGGTAGAGGATGAGCTTGCATTTGAAGAACTCTTTGATGCTTATCATGCTTTAGCAAATGATTTCAAATTCCTGAAAAAGAAATACTATGCTAATTGTAAGGACTTGAAGAAAGTAGAAGAAGAAAAAGTAGATGCCATGCATAGGATTGAAATTTTAGAAAAAGAAAATAAATGCATGCTAGAGAACAAGTCTTGTGCCACAAATGACACACTTAAGGATGAACTCAAGGACACTCAATATGAGCTCACCATATTGAAGAATACAAATTATGATATGCAAAGAGAACTTATCTTCTTGAGGAAATCCAAGAGAGATCTCACTCTAGAGGTTAATGACCTAAAAATCACTATAGCCAAATTTGTGAAGAGTAGAGATAAACTAGATGAGATCCTTGATAGCCAAAGGAACTCCTTGAACAAGGAAGGAATTGGCTACAACCCTAGGAAGGTGAATAACCAAAAGAAGACTAACTTTGTTAAAGCTTCTTCTCATCCTCCTAAGGTAACACAAGGACCTACATGTCATTATTGTTGCAAAGTAGGTCACATTGCACCTAGTTGCTATCTCATGAAGAATGCTAATGCTAAGAAAATCTGGTCACCTAAATATTCTTCTTCTCTTATACATAGTACTAATGCAAATGGACCCAAAAAGATTTGGGTACCAAAAATCAAGGTTTGATCTCCTATTTGTAGGATTGCATGAGATCCAAGATCAAGACCAACTCAAAGGTTAAAAGATGGTACCTTGATAGTGGATGCTCAAGACATATGACGGGTGAAAGGAGCATGTTCTCAACCCTTCAACCTAAAGATGGAGGAATGGTGACCTTTGGGGATAATGGAAAAGGAAAAATCATTGGCATTGGCAATATTGGTAAAACCTCTTCCATTATTATTGAAAATGTTCTCTGAGTTGAAGGTTTGAAACATAACTTACTTAGCATTAGTCAACTATGTGATAGAGGTAACAAAGTTATTTTTGAAGATTCAAAATGCTATGTTAAGAATGCTCTTAGTGATAAAATCTTGCTAGTAGGACATCGTGATGGTAATGTATACACATTTTATCTTAATGATCTTGTTTGCCATGATGATCTATGTCTTAGTGCTTTAAATGAAAATTCTTGGTTATGGCATAGAATGCTTGGGCATGCTCACATGGATTTAATATCCAAACTTTCTCGAAAAGACCTTGTTCTTGGACTTCCCAAGATCAAATTTGAGAAAGACAAGATTTGTGATGCATGTCAAAGAGGAAAACAAGTAAAATCCTCTTTCAAGTCTAAAGATGTAGTTTCTACCACAAGAGCACTAGAACTCATTCATATGGACCTTTTTGGGCCTACTAAACCAACTAGCTTAGGTGGTAGCTCATATGGATTTGTTTTAGTAGATGACTACACTAGATTCACATGGGTGATTTTCCTTGCACACAAAGATGAAGTCTTTGAGGAATTCACCAACTTTTGTAGAAGAGTCCAAAATGAGAAAGGTATTCTCATTACATACATTAGAAGTGATAATGGAGGAGAATTCAAGAATTCCCTTCTAGAAAAGTTTTGTAATGACAACGGGATTTCCCATAACTTCTCTTCACCTAGAACCCCTCAACAAAATGGTGTTGTTGAAAGGAAAAATAGAACCCTACAAGACATGGCTAGAACTTTATTATGTGAAAATAATCTTCCTAAGTATTTTTGGGCCGAAGCAATCAATACTTCTTGCCATGTGATAAATAAAGTAACCTTGAAACCCATTTTGAAGAAAACCCCTTATGAGCTTTGGAAAGGAAGAATTCCAAATATTGGGTACTTTAGAGCTTTTGGTTGCAAATGTTTTATCTTGAACAATGGCAAGGATACTCTTGGAAAATTTGATGCTAGATCCGATGAATGAGTCTTTCTTGGATATTCGGGAAGAAGTAAAAGCTATAGAGTCTTCAATAAAAGGACTTTGGTGGTTGAAGAATCAATGCATGTGACATTTGATGAAATGATTTTAATTCCTAGTAGAATTGATAATGGTATTGATGAGGAAAACGAAAATGAAAAATCAAAAGACTTATTGGATGAAACCCAAAATGATGTTGGAGAATTGAATGTTAGATTTGAGGAATCCCTTGAGATTATACCTAGTGATCAACATCATGAGTTGTCAAAGGATTGAAAGTATGCATCTTCGCACCCAAAGGAATTAATAATTGGTGAACCATCAAGAGGAATCCAAACTAGATCTTCATTAAATACTTGTGCAAATTTAGCCTTCCTATCTCAAATTGAGCCTAAAACGATAGATGAAGCACTAGAGGATGATCATTGGATCCTAGCAATGCAAGAAGAGTTGAATCAATTTGAAAGAAATGAAGTTTGGAATTTGGTACCTAGACCTCATGATCATCCTGTTATAGGTACTAAATGGGTATTTAGAAACAAGATGGATGAATCGGGAACAATTACAAGGAATAAAGCTAGACTAGTTGCAAAAGGGTTCAATCAACAAGAAGGAATTGATTTTAATGAGACTTTTGCACCGGTAGCTAGACTTGAGGCAATAAGACTACTTCTAGCTTTTGCATCTTACAAAGATTTCAAATTATATCAAATTGATGTTAAGAGTGCCTTCTTGAATGGTTTACTAAAAGAAGAAGTCTATGTTGAACAACCCCCCGGTTTTGAAGACTATAAATTGAGGGATCATGTATTCAAACTCACTAAAGCCTTATATGGATTAAAACAAGCTCCTAGAGCTTGGTATGAAAGCCTTAGCAAATTCTTGATGGATAATGGTTTTTGTAGAGGAAAAATTGATACTACATTGTTTACCAAATCAAAAGGCAAAGACTTGCTCTTGGTTCAAATTTATGTTGATGATATCATTTTTGGTTCTACAAATGATAAACTTTGTGAAGAATTTTCCACATGCATGCAAAGTGAGTTTGAGATGAGTTTAATGGGTGAACTCAATTATTTTCTTGGTTTACAAATCATGCAAACTCGAGGAGGGATCTTTATTAATCAAGCTAAATACACTAGAGACCTACTCAAGAAATATGATTTTGTAGAATCCAAAATTTATAGAACCCCCATGTGTACAACACTAAAGCTAGACAAGGATGAAGATGGGAAACCCGTTGAACAAACACTTTATAGAGGGATGATTGGTTCTTTACTCTATTTGACCGCTAGTAGGCCGGACATCATGTTTAGTGTTTGCCTTTGTGCAAGATATCAATCATGTCCTAAAGAATCTCATTTAGTTGCGGTCAAGAGGATCTTTAGATATCTAATAGGAACCCAAAATTATGGTTTGTGGTATCCTAGAAGATCATCTTTTGATCTAATTGGCTACTCCGATGCGGATTTTGCCGGATGTAGACTTGATAGAAAAAGCACAAGTGGTACATGCCACTTTCTTGGTCATGCACTTGTTTCTTGGTTCTCCAAGAAGCAAAATTCAGTTGCTTTATCCACCGCCAAAGCGGAATACATTGCGACGGGTAGTTGTTGTGCACAATTACTTTGGATGAAAATGCAATTGGAAGATTACAACATACATGTAGGCAAAATACCCATTAGATGTGACAACACCAGTGTCATAAATTTATCTAAAAATCCCATCTTGCATTCTAGAACAAAGCACATAGAAATTAGACATCATTTCCTTCGTGATCATGCACAAAAAGGAGATATTGCACTTGAGTTTGTTAGCACCGAACATCAAATTGCAGATATTCTAACTAAACCCTTGAGTGAAGACAGAATTCTCTATCTACTAAGGGAGCTTGGGATGTCCAATGGATGTCCAAAATAAAGGAGCTCAAAGGAAAAGGTATGGTCACCTCTTTAACTGCTTTTCATACCATATTCTACTTGAATGCTAAATTTTGGTAAATTAAGTTAATATTATGATTAATGAGTGATTTTTGTCTCATAATATTTAGTTACACGTGCTTGCAAAGATTTGTGATGTTTTGATTTTAAAATGATTTTAAATTGAATTTCAAAACTCACTTTCTGGGGATGACGGTCGATCCAGCCTTCTTGACGGTCGACCGTGCGTACCTTCGCACTGGACGGTCGACTGCCAAGTTCCTCGGATCGACCGTGGGATGTAACTTTTAGACCCATTGTGTGCCACGGTCGACCGCCAACTTCGTTGGATCGACCGTGCGACAAAATATGTGCGACGGTCGACCGCCAAGTTTTCGGATCGACCGTGCGACGTTCTTTTTTAAACACAATGCTCGCGACGGTCGACCGCCAAGTTCCTACGGTCGATCGCCACGGCCCGTGTGACAACTTAAGTCGGGGCAGTTTCGTCTTTTCCACTCAAATCTCCCCTTATAACTCCCGATTAAACCCTTCATTCCTCACTGGTTCAACCGTGCCCTAAGTCCTCAAAACGTCCGCAGCTCCTCCTCCTCTCTCTCTCAAGCCGATCTCTTCTTCCCCACTCAAAACCCTAACAAGCTGGAGATGCCTCGTACCAAGAATGTTGGTCCTCCTTCACTTGAGGAACCAAGTGCACCTGGGAAACGGAAGAAGGCAGTCTCAAAGAAGCCATCCGGAGCAAAGAAAGCCAAAGGAGCTCAAGGAGGTTCTTCATCCAATCCTCAACCTACCCCTTCCTACGACGACTACTTCTTCATGGATATGGAGAGGTATAAAACCTGGCCTGACTTTAATGACAAGTTCGTAGTCTCGGGTAGAGCCTTACAATTGCCCTTAAACAAAAAACATGTAGTTGAGCAATTCTTCACTGATATGGGATGGAACAAATTCTTAGAGATGCCTCAATTCATCTATCCCGAAATGGTTAGGTATTATTACTGCAATATGACTGAGGATATAGATGATGAAGGTTATGTAGCTATTAGTAGCTATGTCTATGGTAATGAATTCAAAATTACCATAGAATGGTTGAATGAGTTACTCAATACACCTAATTCAGGAGAGTGCATTTACTTTACTTCTCATGAGGATCTAAATAGAGCTGATAAGGATAAACAAGGGAGAAAGGCAATCCTTAAGGCCCTATTTGTTGAGAAAAACCCTATAGAGCTAAATAGCCTACACCAACAGTTTAGGGAGCTTGCCCACTTCCTAGGAACAAACCTATTTCCTAAGCTTGGGCATCATGATCATTTGAAACCCATCCATGCATATGTTCTTTCTTGCATGGTTAGGAAGAAACCCCTTAACCTAGGTTATCTCCTTATCAAGGAGATGCTTAATCTAAATGCTAGGCAATCTCTTCCTTTTGGGGGGCTCCTAACAAAAATTTTCCAAGCCCTCACCCTAAACCTAGCCGATGATGAACGCAAACCTCTTTCTCAACCATTCAACAAGTCCACCTACAAGAGGATGAAGGCCGCCAAACGAGCTCTAGGTCTCAGTTGGCCTGATGTCAGTGGAGATGAAGAAGATGAGCCCCAAGAAGAACATGATGAAGAAAATGTAGGGGGAGAGCCTTTACCTGAAGGACATCAAGGAGAAGCCTCTAGTAGCCGAGTTCGTCGCACCACGGCACAAAGGCTTGATGATCTCGAAGCTAGAATGGGGAGAATGGAACTAAGTCTAGAAGACATCAAGTCTTCCCAAGCTAACATTACCGGAGATCAAGCCAAAGTGTCTCAGCAACTTGATGAGATCTTCACCTACATCAAGACTGAATTTTCACCTAGCACTCCTTCAGAAAGCCTCTAGTGATTGATCCTATCCTCCTTACCTCTTTTTGATAATGCCAAAGGGGGAGAAAAAGTGAAGTGTGATGAATGTCAAAGCCCTACATTTCTACATTTCTTACTTTTGTATTTTGAAAAACCTTGTTTTGAATTGAAAGTCTTGTAAGTTCCAAGTTTTTCAACTGATTTTGAATGGAAATATTGTATGGAAATGTTGGGATCTTTTGGAATGAAATGAAGTTGTGTTTGGATAATTGCTTGATGTATCAATACAATGTTACTATGTTATAATTCAATATGAAATCACTTCATGAAAGCATAAATGTCATTATTGAAAAGAAGTGAACATGCTAAAATCCAAACCATTATGTCAACATATCTTGAATGAAACTTTTAATATCATTTTAAAGATATGTGACTTGTGTGCATCTTGAAAACTGACTTTAGAACACAATTTTTGAAATAAAAGGATGCATTGATTAAGGGGGAGTCAAAATATTTTATCATCACATTTAAAAGGATTGTCATCATCAAAAAGGGGGAGATTGTTGATCCTAACTTTGTTTTGATGATGCCAATGTACATTAAATGATAAAATATATGTTTAATATTTATTACCCCTTTAATTGGAGATATTAAATTCAATATTCAAGCTATTTTGTACTCACGGTCGATGCAAGGATCGACCGTGGGAATGGGACGGTCGATCCTTGGATTGACCGTGATGAATGGTTCATACATGGCTATGTGCGTATTGACACGACGGTCGATCGGTGCATCGACCGTCGGAAGCGTTTTTCTTGACAGAGGCTCACGGACGATGCGACGGTCGATGTGGCGGTCGACCGTGGCGCATCAATGAAGAATGTGAAGAAGCGACGGTCGATCGGTGCATCGACCCTGAGAAGCATTTTTCTTCACAGAGACGGACGGTCGATGCGGCGGTCGACCGTGGCGCATATATGAAGAAAAGTCAAGGAGCGACGGTCGATCGGAGCATCGACCCTGGGAAGCGACCTTCTCAACAGAGGCTCACGGACGATGTGACGGTCGATGTCACGGTCGACCGTGGGAGCGACGGACGATGCATGGATCGACCGTCGACCAAAAAGGCTGAGTTTTTTATACGTGACGGACGATGGACAGATCGACCGCCAGGAGCACGCAGAGTAAAAAACTAGCCGTTGGAGAGTTGCAGGGAGCCGTTGGGACTTCTTGTTGAGCTGGTTGAAGCCCATCTATAAGTAGTCTCTTCATGTAAACTTGCCACAACTTTTATCATTATTATTGAGATCATTTGAGCAAGTTTTAGTAAAGATTTCTACTTATTCTCCTTTAGCTAAAACCTTTGTAAACCTTCTTCAAGTGTGAAGAAGTATCTTGAGAGTTGTTCAACAGCAGTTGGCTGTGATTGTAAGGTCACAAAGCACCAGGAAGCTTGGGGGAAAAGCTTGTAAGGGAGTTGCAAGTAGTGGAACCTCAAGGAGAGCCTTGAGTGAAGTGGACGTAGACCAAGAGTTGGGTCGAACCACTATAAATCGGTGTCATCTCTCTAACTCTCTTTACTATATTCTTGCATGCCTTCTTGCTTTAGTTTCATCTCATCTACAAGCATTTAAAGTGTAGTTTCTCTACTATCTGATTTTTCCATTAAACTAGATTTTCGAAAAGAGTCCAATTCACCCCCCTCTTGGACCTTCAGCACGTCCCTCCGACAGCCACTGTTCAGGGGTGGACTTACTCCGATAAGATAATCCCTGACACAGGGTGGACACGGACGGCCCACTGCTTAGACTTTGGTTACCGGAGCTCACGGGTCAACCCACCCAAGCCTAACCTAATATGTCTAATGCACAGAAAACAGGGCAGGAGTATAATGAAAGCGATAAACATACATCAAGCAAGGGCACACCTTCGGCTCATTTATACTAAACACTCCCGAGGGTCATGACTCCCTCGGTTCACCACAAAGCAGTAAAGGGCACACCGTCGGCCCATTTATTCTACCCACCCCGAGAGGCATCACCCTCTCGGTTCAACTATAAAGCGGTAAACAATCATGCATTATCAGCAACATAATCAGCCCCGCGGGCAAAACATCTTTAAAACAAGCAAAAGTATTCCCTGCCTCAAAGGAGATCGATCACGCATACCAACGAGATCGATCTGGATGAGGCTGGAAGCACCCGTTCCAATCAACCCAACGAGATCGATCTGCACCCATATGCAGATCGATCTGGTTTGTGACCCGGGGTGCACCCCAGTCGACCGCCAAGAGATCGATCTCCCTCCCAGAGATATCGCTCTCGCTCGGGTGGGGCGTACCACCCCAACCGAGATCGATCTCAACCCGTGAGATCGATCTGGATTGGGTTCACCGGCGGCCGGACGGCGAAGAATACCGTCGGAAACCCCAACCATTCCTCACCAAACCTGGTGGGCTGGTAGATCTAAGAGCCACGAACTACTCAAGCTTCAAATCCGGGAAAAAACACAACTAAACAAGGAGATCCAAGGAAAACAAAACCGGACTTCCAAAACCCAACATAAACCGAGTCTTTGAGTAAGGATCCTACCTCCTTAGCGCTGCTTCACCCCACGAGATTAGGCCTAGGATCTTCCCCTCGTCGCCACGCTCCCAATGAGCCTTCAAGCTCTAGACGAGGTGGCCGGAGGAGGAAGAACGGCCAAGGGGAAAGCTTCAGCCGGAAGCAGGTGAAGAAAACCGCGGGGGAGAAGAAGGGAGGGAAGGAGGAAGGGAGAGGGAAAAACTACGGAAAAGAGAGGGGAAAAGGGTGAGGAGGTGGCCGGGAAATCAGGGAAAGGAGGGGAGCAAAGTCTCCCCTCCCCCTCCCCCTGACAAGGGAGTGACGGCCACGACGGTGGCCGTCCTCGCAAACCCACCGCCAACAACTCTCTGGCAGTAAGAGATCGATCTGTGATCTGGCTAGCAAGGCCAGATCGATCTCACCACCAAACCAGATCGATCTCCTACGCCCAGAAAGGCAAACTTGGGCTGAAACTCAAGCCCAAGTCCAGATCTTCCGATCTCGGTTCCACCTAACCTTTCTAAAAAAACACAAACATCAAACAATGCATGTGTGTGCACAGCGGGCGTGAAACGACTGACAATGTGCAATTTCCCAAATTGCCCTCGTGGTCGTCAGCGAGCCACAGGAATAGAGGGGCGGGTCCTCACATCCTAAAACCCTTAAAAGAAATCTCGTCCTCGAGATTCGATCAAGGTAGGGCTCGGAAACGAAAAACAACGCCTATCAGGATACTACAAAGCGGTAAAGGTACCTCTGGAGGCGGGTGGTGCTACGGTCAGCGGAAGCGGCTGCTGAAACTGATAGCTCTGGTAGGACGACTGCACCTCGTCCGCGTAGGGGCGGTCAGGTAGGGCGAACACCTGACCCTCCGCTGCGGCCTCGCCCGGCTCCACCTCTCTGTCCCTGCCCAGCCCAGGACCCTCCGCCTCGACCTCCCGATGGTGCCGCACCCTGCGCGCCCCACCGCGGACAGTCCCTGCAGATGTGCTCCGGCTGCCGACAGTGGAAGCACAGCGCTGGCCCACGCTCGGACTGCTGTGCTCGGCCTCCCTCCAATGGAGTCTGCTGCGTGGGCCCTGCTGTCGGAAGGAACTGGTCGCCCTGATATGGCTACTGCTGGCGGTACTGTTGCTGGTACGGCTGCTGACGGTACTGCTAACATTGCTGCTGCTGATGTGCGGGCCTCCTATGCTGGTCTCTACGCCCCAGAGACCTCTGAAGCTGCTCACCACCTCCCCCGCCTGCCTCTGGTACCGGCTGGACAGTCCTCGGCCTCACCTGGCAATGAGACTCCACTGCCAACGCAGCCCCCAACACCGCGGAGTAGGTGGTCGCCTGGGACGCGGCGATCAACCTCCTAACCTCCTCTCGGAGCCCCCTCTCAAAGTGATGGGCTCGGGCGGTAGGGTCAGCTGCCATTGGCCCAGCGTACCTGGCCAAGTGGGTGAAAGTGGTGGCGTACTGCTGCACAGTACGAGCACCCTGAGTGTGACTGAGGTACTCCTCAGCCAACGCCAACCGCGCACTGTAGGGGAAGTACGCGTCGAGGAAGGCTGCACGGAAACCCTCCCAAGACAACTGCTCTCCTGTTGCTCTGCTGGCCTGAGCTGTGCGCCACCAGTCCCGGGCATCTCCCTCAAGCTGGAGTGCCGCAAGCCTGACCCGGAGGGGGTCGCTCTCGTCGAACAAGAGGTCGAGCAAACCGGTGACTCCCTCGAGCCACTCCTCAGCCGCTGACGGGTCTCCACTCCGACCGTCGAACCGCGGCGGGTCCAAACGATGGAACTCAAGGACCTCAGCTGCTAACAAACACCTGGCAGCGAGTGGAGGGGCCTCCCTGCGGCGGAAGGGAACCTCCACCTCGCCGCTCACCGCAGAGTCTGTCTCTGCCACTGGTACGTAGGCCCGGTGCTAACGCTCCTCATGCTCAGAAGCCTGCCGGGCCGGGCTTGCCTCGGGCGGCCCGCCTCGTCCCAAACTGGGTGGACTGCCAGTCGGCCTTGCCATCTGTACCAACAACAGAGACACGAGTTCCACTCGTCAAAGACGAAAACAGCCAGCACTCAGCAAAGGGAAAACAAACACACAACGGAAAGGAAAACAAGCAAGCAGGGATGTTCTAACCCTAGAACTACCCCAACCCACACTCGAAACCTTAACCGCAAGCTTAATCCTATCCCAAGGACCTACAGCCTACTCTGATACCAAGTTGTCGCGCCCCGACCCGCAGAGTGCACCCGGGCCGGGACCGCGAGGGGGAAAGACCTATATCTACAACAACTAGCTTCAACTGTTTCCGCCAGTTAAGGCTAGTTGTTGTAGATATAGGTCTTTCCCCCTCACGGTCCCGGCCCGGGTGCGCTCTGCGGGTCGGGGCGCGACAGGACCGGACTGGGCTGAACCCGGCCCGCCATCCCATTTCTCCTCTCCCATCTTTCTTCCTCTGTTCTCCCCTTCTCCTTCTCTCTCGGCGTGCCTCACCAAGCCTGATGCCCACCTCGCCGGAGCACCCTGTGCCAAGCGCGTGAACGAAGGCGGTCAATGCGGCGCTCCCCACGTGAGCTCATCCACGGCGTCGCTCCTGGTGCTGACGTCGAGCTCCACCACCACGGACCGGACGCCCGAGGCGTTGATCTCTTCACTCAGGGATCGAAGGCAGTCGGTGCGGCGCGCGGCGGCGACGACGCGGCAACTAGCTCGGGTGAGGTCGAGGCACAACTTGCAGCTGATCCCGGAGGCTCCACCACCATGGATCGGACGCCCGAGGCGTTGATCTCTTCGCACAGGGATCGGAGGCGGTCGATGCGGTGTGCGGCGGCGACGATGAGGTGGAGCAGGAAGGAGAGACCCGAGACCGGGATCGAGACCGGTGAGGTCGGTGAAGCTTGGGCGCGGCGAAGAGGTCGGGGATCGGGTGGAGTGGAAGCCGGTGGAGGTTGGAGGAGAGATGGGGCTTCACGGGGCCGGCGTCGGTGGAGGTGGAGCTTGGCGGGGCAGCGTCGATCGATGACGGGGAGGCCACGGAGCCTCCTCATTTTCGGCCTCTACCGGCGAAGAGCGGCGGCACATCCGCCCCATCGAGGTCCTTGGACGGCTTGGTGGACCCCCTGCGGCGGGGACGACGAACCTCGCCGAGAAGCTGAGAGAGAGAGAGAGAGAGAGAGAGAGAGAGAGAGAGAGAGAGAGGGAGGGAGGGAGAGGGACGTGGGCTTTAAAACCCGGACCGGGTCGGGCCGGACCAGGTTTTTGAGCAATGGGCCCTGGTCCGGCCCTAAACCCGGATCAGTCCGGTCCAGCAGAGTCAACACCATGGCCGGACCGAGCTACGGCCCTGACGGGTCCGGTCCGGACCCGTACCGGGCCGGGCCATTTGGGCTTTTTGGACACCCCTATCGAGACTCGAGAGCGAGTCGACGGAGTCGGTGTCGAATCCTAGTCTTAGTAGGGTCCGAATAGGCTCGAAGGCGGATCCGTATCCCTGCCACTGTTTTCTTTCTCGGATGTGGATACGGGGTACTTTTCGTTTGATCCGAGTATTAGTAGGATCCGAATAGGCTTGGACTGCATAGTTGCGTTAACTCACGTGAATGATCATGCTCTCGTTCTGCAGTCTAATGATTCTTAAGAGGGTTTTTTCACGTCAAGAGAAGACCAGTTTAAAGGTTAGGGAATCTTCGGTCTTTTTGACCTACGTCAAACCAAGTGCATTGACGATCAATTCTCCCTGTTTTATCCTGTATCTGGAAATACAGCACCATCAGGTTCATTACCTGGTGAAAAGAATGTCCTTGCAGGAGGCAGTTCCGAAAGATACAGCATCAGTCAGAGTAGCAAATAACAGCGATACCCAGGGTAAATTGTTTGTTGCTGACCATGAAGTTCCTTATATGAACACCTTCCCAAGCCCATTAAAACTTCTCATAAGTGGCCCTTTTCTCTCTGGTAGGCATCTGCTATATATCATCCGGTGCATCCCATTAAATGAATAGTAATGTCCGATCTAAATTAAGTCTGAATATATCAAATGCTCCAGATACGCTTCAGATATCTGATTTCGATTGCACGTAGCGTAGGAGATCGTGTTCGCCACCTCCTCCCTCGCCCGCAACTCCGAAGCCCGCCTCTCTTCATCCCTGTCAAGTGTCCTTATTGCCGGCAGGAGGCTTCTGCAGACGCCGAAGCATAGGTTAAACTTTTGATTCTTGATAATATATGTTCTCTCAATGCAACTAAGAAAGAATGGTGTTTTGATGCTAAGGGGTTTTGATTCCAAGCTCTCTAAAGATCTCCCTCTGGCCCTTCAAAGACTTCGCGGCAAATGATATTGATGCTCTCGGTTCTTAATGTCTTACCAAATTTCTAAGATTATTAACCACTCCTTTGATAAATTCATCTAATCGGGATTTATAAGGTGTACTTTCATCGGTTTTTTGTTTGATCTGATCAGAATTTATATCACCTTATTAGAATTTATAAGGCGAGGTCTCTTGGCAAAACCCCAGAACTAATTCGGAGTAGCAGGATGGGTTCTCTTTTATAAATCCTGCTTGGTCATCCATCCTATCCCCTCTTCGCTTTGTTCTTTTCCTCCTCCATCAAAGAGGTGCGGTTCTATTTGATTTTGAGTTGTTGGTAGCTGATAGATTTGGGAAAGCTTGCATCTTTGCGGCTGTTTTGTTGGAATAAGGGTACCTTTTATTCAAGGACCTTGGGGTCATTTGGTATGGGAATAACTTTATTTCAGGTTAAGGGAGTTTATTCCCGGTTTTGAAATAACTTTATAATGATTACTTAAAATAAGAAAAAAGTATAGTAAAAAATGAGAATAACTTTGTAATGATTACTTGAAATAAGGAAAGGTGTTTGGGGAATAAAGTGTGGAATAAGTAGTGGATTTAAAAATATTCCTAGAATATTCCCTCCCTTGATGATTATTCCCGTTTGGTATGGGAATACCAAACGGGCCCTTAGTCTTGTGAGATATAATAAGGATACCAAAAATAATATCAAGTGTGACAATGTATCATCAAGTAATAAACTCAACGTTCGACTGCTTGATTGACTTGAAGAAATCCAAAAATTTTCAATTGTGGCAATTATGTGAAGGTCATAAATAATGGAAAAAAATAAAAAACATGGAGGCCCATATGGTTGACATTCATTTCATATGTTCCAAGGCTGTCAGTTTGCAGTCCAAACACAGCTTACCAGGATGTCAAGAACAAAAAGATCAAAAAAAAAAAAAAAAAAAAAAAAAAAGACGAGGAGTGATTGATCAAATGCTTTATATTATCTATAAAAGACAAGCAGACAATTTTATTCCTCCTAAAAATGAAAAATTGGAAGCATGAGCTTAATGGGGTCAACAACTAAGACCATTCCTAAACTCAACTTATGAGGGGAAAAAAAAGGAGGGCAAACAAAATCTCATTACTGATCGTTGGTCCAACTCTTGTTTTGATATCAAACTTCGTATTTGCAGAGGTTCTCAAAACCCATGTAGTCATGCATTTGGATCTTATGGATCATGTTCGAGATACCAACTCCTCCTGTCAAATACAAAATCCAACAACCTTCAATACTATACAGAGACACAAAGGTTTCGAAAATAAATATGAGACTTTAAATTCCTACCCAGTGAGATCGCACTGACGAATATTGTGAAAGCCAAGATGAAGATGATAAGGGATGCCCTCCCCAGTACGTTGATCAGCTTCCTCACAACATGCTGTCCAACAAAGGCAGCAGCTGTTGCCACTGAGACGAAGTACAGGGCTGCCAGAGCAACAGGCCCAGCATATCAGGTAACTTTTCTACAACCAGACTAGAAAAGATTGGCGAATGATAAAGAACCTGTGGCCTAATTCTCTAATTTTCACTTTTCCAATTTCTTCACTAGTATTGGATGTTTGTAATTGTTTCATTGATGGAATTCGATAGTCGAGGTAAGATTCAATGCTAACTGTGATAGTGATTAGTGAGTAAGAAGATCGATACCGTATGGGACAGGGAAACGCTTCAGTAGATAGTACTCCACCACAGACATGGATGAGGAGAACGTCATGGCAAAGGTGGCTGTAGCACTAGATACCTGCAAGATGCAGCAATGGTAGTCTGAACATAGAACTGTAAGCATCAAACTACTGTTGCAATAGAATTCTGCATACTTACATCTACAAATAGCTCATATACAACTCAAAATGACTAATTTAAGACTAATAGGTGGCTTTATGGGCGATCATGCAATAATATTACAGTATTAGCATGTCACCTGCTGGTGATTACTTCCATGTTAACACCAATGCAATAATCACTTCCAAAATGTTTTCCTTCCAGTTGCATTATACTTCACCATGCAGATCAGATATTCAGATCCAACATGGGATTCTGACAGTGTTCCTTGTGTATTTCTAGATTACAACTTGTTGGCTGAATCGATATCAATTGCACTCAAAATTTAAGGGAGAAAAGAGACAGGACAGGTTCTTGATCTTATCCATCCATGTGCGAAACAAATTGTACGTTCCGAGGAATAAAAAGATTGAGGTGAGTGAGTATGGCACATACCTGAGGTGGAACTCCAAGCTCCAAGAAGAGAGGACCCAGTATGAAGCCTCCTCCTAAACCAAGCAATCCACCAACTACACCTGCAACAATGCCCAAGCACAAGTATAGGACCAGCTGATGCACTTTCCAGTTGGTCTCTTGATCCCCCTTGGATGATATAACCCTCTTTCCTTTATACAAGTTAATTGCTTCATACAAAGACACCCCCACAGATACAGGGATCTGCAAACAAATATATCCACAAGATCAGGAGAAGTAAAACAAGACTAACTTGCTTAATGTGAGCCAGAAAAACACCTGCAGCAAATTCAAAACCCAGTACCATGTCGAACAGGTGGTCGTGTAGTTCTGCAAGCACAAGCAGGAATTTGAAACACTCAATCCTTGATCCACAAAAAAAAAAAAAAAATGGTAGCATAACTCTTTTGGCTGTGTATGAGATCACCTTAATAATCTGCAGCACAAGGAATGCCATCCAAACAAAAAAGAGAAGGCCGAGTTCTTTCCAATATACATTCTCAAGAATTGAAACCTGCAACGATTTATTGAACTCAGGTTTGATCAAACTCGGATATCATGTATTGAAATCATATTATGCTACCTAAATACCTCTGCTGCAGTTTTCTTAATCACTTTATGATCCTCATTGCCTGGACTGCCAGATAGAGGTTTGTATTCTATTTCTTCAGTCCCTGTGCCTAATTAGAAAGGAAAAAATGAGGAATTGATCCTTAATTGTCTCTCTTATGCTATAAATCATTGCCTAATACAGTATGACCAATTTACCGTTCGACTCTAAGCGCTTGGCAGCTTCCTGAAAATGGGGAGAAGAGACGTACGCGATTTAGACTCAAACTTCAATTCAAATAACCTAATGCTAGCATCAAATTGATATGAGCAGTGAAACCTTCTTGGCTATTGTTTCCTTCTTCCAAGTATCAACACCCTTCAGAAATGCCTTACTTGATGTCCCTACAAGAATCATGCTCCATCTTAGCATTGATAAAACCATGAAGATCATCTGGATCAAGTCATGGGTTACCTAAGAACAGGACAATTAGCAGAACTGTAACCATCCAATCTGCAAAAATCACATTGAAGGAAACTCCAATGCTGATCCCAAGCATTAGCATGGGTTGGAAGAGCAAAGCCAAGTCATAATCGATGATTGGCATGTCAAGAGTTGGATGCTTCAGCTTCAGATTATAGTAAACCGTCGACCCTGCCGCACCCATAATCATGCCTGGGAAATCAAGCATGATATAATCTCAGCTCAAGAAAATTATAGCACACAAATCATCAATCTACTGAAAACCTCAACAGTTAATAGCAGAGGAGAAAAACAGAGGTTGTTGCCACATATCAAGATCAGTGCAACTACTAAATACTCAAGTTATACTGCTCGATTTGAGTCAAGTAAATTTCTTGTTAGATCCTACTCAAAATTTCGCATAAAGAAACTTCGAATTAGAAAAGATACCATTTTCTCCAACAATTCACCTCTATTCAATAAACAATGGATCAAGATAAAGAACTTTTCTTACACTTAGATATAGCCGTGGACGACTTGGGATCGAAGCCGATGATCAAAGTGAGCATTGGAACATAGATCCCACCACCGCCAACACCCCCAACGCTCCCGAACGCCGCTCCCAAGAACCCTATGATTGAACCCACCACGATCTTCCACCCGAACCGCATTGGCTGCCAATAAAACCAACAAAATCAAACCAACCACCTCTCAAAATCGCATCTTTAGAAGAACCCATCCATCCAAACCCAAGAACTCGCATCCTTACCGGCCAAACGTGCTGGTACGACGAATCATCTGCTCGCCACAAAAAGTTCACCACTTCCGACAGATACTCCACCGGCCCCAGCTCTTCTCCCATCTCAGCATTCAAACTCTGATCCCCAGCGACCAGAGCCACCGCTAGGACGAGGCTGAGCCCGGCCCCTGCCAACGCCGCCAACCAGGTTCGCCGTGAGCTCTCCATTCCACTAATAAAGAACCAGCTCGGTTAATTAGGCCGGTCACGACTCCGGTCCCGAATCCGGTCCGAGACGGCTGGTGGCCGGCGTCCGTCGGTGCTCGACGCGTGCCTGAATCGGTGCCGGGGAGGGACGACGCGTGGAAATCGAAATGGGAGTGTGTTTATATACCCTCTATAAGGGTGCCATTAACGAGCTTCTCGTGGGGGGATGCCTGGAAAGCAATTTAAGCGTCTTTTTAGCCGTTGTCCGCATTCGATTCCCCTCGCGGTTTGAATTTTGATCCATACTTGCGTTTCTTAGTGGCCTTTGTTCGATGTCGGAGCGATTCCCGAGCCTCGGATCCCTGTGGGCCTTTTGGTTCTTCTCCAGGACCGCACGATCTGAATCGGACGAACAGAGTGGGCCTTATCGGACGAACAGAGTGGGCCTTTCCTCATAGCCAAGATATTGGGTTCAGGCCCACTCAACCTGACTGGACCCAAATCATAGTTTTGCTCGCGTCTAAAGCCTATCTATCTTAGAAGAACCTCCACGAGCCCAGTCGAGCGCCATGGGCCTGGTGGCGCTGCTCCTTTCCTCGCCGAGCTCCGGCGCCGGCGCCGTCGGGTTGGGCCTACACCGGCACGCGAGCCGCCCCCTCGCTCCTCCATCGTACCGATGTTTTGGCTGTAGGAGCTCCTTCCCGGCTCTTCGCGTTGCCAAAGGCGGCGCCTGGCCTCGTAGAGCCAAAGGATCAGGTGGGTTCTCTCTACTATCCTCTCCGCCTCTACATGATGGATTAGCCTTAGCCTTATCTTGTACACGGATAAGGCGTACTGGATAGTTTCGATGGAAGCCATACTAGCAGGATTGAGAGCACAAATGATGCACTTTTTGTTGGTTTTTCTTGTGTGAATGGCGGTTTCAAGAAGAGGGTTATGTGCATTTGTTATGATTTGTAATGGGATAGATAAAGCTGAGACTTTGGTTTGATTGGTGCTGTGTTGGCAATTGAGTGATATCTAATTGGTGTTCTTTTTTAACCTGCATTTTCTTTATTTGCAATTGATTTTTGTGATAATTGGCTTTGTCTTCTGATTCAATATTTCACAACAAATTGTTCCGATGTGAAATGTTCTCTTATTGATAGTCTCATCCAGTTAACTGTTGCACAATATTGAAGACAATAGAGTTCGCATTTTTGTCTCTTTTTCCTGGTTTATGTATTGCAGCTGCTATAGTCCTGTTTGTGAATGTAACTTTAGGATAGTCCTGTTGGTGCTGCAAGAATTGATAATGCTGTCCAGATATTCGATATTATGGGATGTATAATTTTTTTGCATATGATTTGTTTTTTGTTTTCCTTTCACTGGTGGCCTTATTGCCTGTACATTTTTATTTTGTCCTTGTAAATAGTCTTGCTTGGTTCGTTTATGTATTTATTTTTAGCATACACTCGTTCTCTTCCTCTGTAGCTCATTGTGTTTATTTGGAGAACATGGCCTCATTTACTGAACCGACTACAGTTTGTTTCATTAGACCTGACATCAGATTTGGAGCTTCAAAGGCCTGAAGAAGGGAGGATGCCAAACAAACGTGCTAATGGGATTTTCTGGATCCTACTTCTTAATATTGGCATCTATGTCGCCGATCACATATTTCAGGTGTGCTAACTTGAGCAGCTTTGTTTTAGCATGTGCCATTTTCTTCATGGCAGATAGGAATCCGTGGGCTTCTGACTATGTAAATGAGTTCTGGAATGCCATGCCATGGGACGAGATGTGTTTGTCATTTTCAAGGATGTTTAACGAGGATAGGATTTTCTATCTAACCTATTTGGTCTTAATTTGAGTTTCAGGATAATTACATGTTACCTAGTGAGTTTGAAATCTGAGTGAAAGAGCACATAGCCATTGGTTATCATGCTTCCATGAACTGGGTTGGAGTTTAAATAGTGTAGGAGCTTGAAAATTTTGTCGTTCTCTTTTCCAGCTTCAAGAGATCAAAATGTTGTACCTGTACCATAGCAGGCCTCTTTGGTACCAATTCATTACCTCAACCTTCTGCCATTCAAACTGGTAAGGTACTTGACCTAAACTAAGGATGTCCTTATGTCGCCTTCGGTGACTGTGATTTGGTATAAGCATGTAAAACTAACATTTTGCTTTATTGACAAAAGAGAACTGTGTTTCCTGCATTCAAATTGTTAGTGATGTTTTTTGGGAAAATCTCACTGGTAGAATTTGCTTTATTGTGAATAAAACTTTACAGGGATCATCTGTCTGGCAACCTATTTTTCTTATATATATTTGGTAAGAGTTCTTTCTCTAGTGCATTGTCTGCTAGATTTGTACTATTTTACATTATTCTCTATTAGGTGGAATTCTCTTTACTCTGTTGGCTCCTTCATGAGCAGGAAAGCTTGTTGAAGAGGAAGAAGGGAACTTTGCATTGTGGATATCTTATATTCTGACTGGTGCTGGGGCAAACCTTGTTTCATGGTTAGTACTTCCGAGGTCTGCAGTATCTGTGGGAGCCTCTGGTGCTGTGTTTGGGCTCTTTGCAATAAGCGTCCTTGTAAAGGTATGATATATTTTCAGCCTATAAAAATAAATGATAGATGGTGTTATCTTTTCTAAATGCACATTGAACACTGTTGCAGATGTCGTGGGACTGGAGAAAGATTCTAGAGGTTCTTATCCTTGGTCAATTCGTTATTGATAAGGTGAGAATCTTGTTTCAAACTTGAACTGTAAACAATTGAATTTTTTTTCTGACAAGTATCTTCATCGGCCATAACTATTCATGATTTATGGAAAAATTCATTAATTCATGTTAGGAAGCTGAAATTGGATTTCATATCCAGTATTAGTGTTCACTGTTTCATCCAGGCATTATCATATTTTCTATATGATGGCAATAAATGACAAGCCCTTGGCTGCCCTATCGTTTTCCCCTGAAGAAATGTTTGTGTAGCTCAAGTCAGATGTCAATTCACATTACCTTCCATTTTTTGGTGATTGGTCTCAAGTCTCAACTATTACATTTGGAAATTACTCGGAGCAAGAGTTGAATAATTTGCTTTGAACTCTTCACTTCATGCTGCTTGAGACATTTTCCCATGAGATTTTTCCTTCTTAATTAATTGCAGGTGATAGTAGCAGCACAAGCTTCAACTGGGCTGGTTGGTCCCCTGGGTAGAGGCCATTCATTACAGAATGTAAATCACATTGCCCACCTCGCTGGTGCTCTTGTAGGCGCTGCACTAGTATATCTTATAAGTCGAATTCCTTCTCAATCTTCAGGCCGAGATATTTCAGCTTTGGAAGGAGAAAAGGATAAAAGAATTTGAATTTAGAGATGCAATAGTTAACCAAAAGATTGAAAGCTTGAACTTGCATCTTTGTACTATTATTCACACTGATGTTACAGTGAAACATTCGATAATTACAGACTTCAGTACTTGTTACAATTTTTAGGCTGCAGAGTGACTGATTAGAGAAACCTTCTACTATAAGCATTGTTATGGAGTGGGTGGTTAATGAAAGGTGACAATATGACAAAGTCTTCTATCAGTGATATGCAATCCAGTAAATTGATGACTTAACAGGAAGAGAAAAGAAATGAACGTTAGACTTAATAAAGCTTGAAATCTTGATGGCTCAGTGGAGGAGGTCATTGTACGGTACATCCTGAGGGAGGACAATTTTGTCATGAATGGGTTGGCGAGGTCTGCTTGCTCGTAGCCAAGCTCATTGTTCGTTTTGGTCGCGGACCATGGACTGTCCAGCTACATGGGCCCTGGGTTTTGGTAGCATGTAACTGGGTAGTTTGATTTTAATTTACACTAGCCGATGGCTCATTTTGTCAAAAAAAAAAAAAAACTTGAAATCTTGAATGCACATACTGAAGCCAATGCAGGGTGGGAAACTGCTCCATTGAATATGAACAGTTGTTTGGTAACGAATGTGCTTTCAACAAAGCAGAGGTTGAGATCTAATATAAGTGTGATCTCAACAGGATCTAATGTTGACTCTATATTAATCTCAATCAATAGGAGATGAGGTTGGGAAATGTTTCCTAAAATTAAAGTGGGAGCCACGCTATTCATTCCGGAAATAAGGAGACTTCACCTTTTTCATGAGAAAAAGAAGGAAAAATGCTCCATTCTAATTAGTGAACCAAACCAGTTAGCATATTTTGTGGCTAATTAATGGAAAGAATTTTGCTGTTTTGGGACTCTAAATATAGAAGAAAACTTTTTTTTTTTTGATGAGTTGAGGAATATGGAAGAAAACTTGCTATCATAAACATAATTCGAACAAGCTGGTACATATTTCACGGGGAAAAAAAACTACTGTCCTCACTCACTCAGCCTAACCAAAATGAATAATAGCCTCCAATTCAAAAACATTCCATAATTTTGATTGAATCATGATGACATTGGATCTTTTTTTGCATATGCAATGTGAACAAGGGAGCATAGAGTGAGAATTGCTTAACAAGATAGAGGAAAGCGAAAATGTTTTCCAAGTAAAATATGCAGCATTCTAGGATCAAGGACATCTAGCAACAAATTTTTGCAAGTTGAAAACAGAGCTATTTTGCCGCGATGCCACTAACATTTTCATATCCCATAAACATTTTAGAATTTATGCAGCAGCAAAAACGGGAACAGATATCTTTTCCATCAACCTCAGCTCAGGAATACCACCTTGCATGAATTAAATGCGCAAACTCCATTTTGAACCTGATATTGCCTTTGGCAAACAATCGGATATTTTACACCAAAATTATATGTGTGACATTGAAACATCGACCTTGCAACAGTCCTCAGGGTGTCAGACAAGAGCTCGGATTCCTGCAGTACCATTTTACTGACATTAGTTCTTGTGACCTGTCGACGATCAGTCAGCAAAGTGGAGTATGATGCACCCAAGTTCTGAGTTCGATTAAATCCAACCAAATCATCCAGCGAATTATCATCTGTGTCATCTGATTGTTGAGTTGCATTATGATGATCCAAAGACTCCAGTATTCGGCTCGCCTCATCTGGCAGTCCGACAGCCCTCCAAGCTTCAGCAACTAGATGGATGCTGCTCCTCATCGGAGGCACTCCAGCTTCCTTCATAATTTGAAGCATTTCTTCTGCCTTCCATGGCTGCTTCACTTCTCCAAATCCCCATATAATTGTCTCAAAGGTCTTTATGTTAGCAGACACTCCAGATTCACACATCTTCTTGTAGATCCTCATAGCGTTGTCCATATTGGCTGCGCTGCACCACCCACTGATGATCGTGGTGAAGGTTATCACATTTGCAGGAATTCCCATTTCCTCCATGGTTGCTAGAAGGGCCTCGGCTTTGTCAGGTTCACGTGCTCGAACAAAACCTTTAGCTAGAATGCTATAAACTTGAGCGTCTGGTTTAACTCCAGCATCTTTCATGCTATCAAAAATCTCCAAGCATTTGATCATGAGCCCCATTGCACCCCATGCATTCATCTGGTGGCTGTATGTGACAATATCTGGTTTTATACTGAGTTCTCCCATCAATGATACAACCTGCTCAATTGCAAAATATAGGCTGTTATTGATTACAGAAATTGAATCTCAAGGAACGAGAAATAGAAAGGGGTAAAAACAACAACTTTTTAACCTCATCAACGCCATCGATGTCCTGGGTGTCAAGAAATCCCTTAATTAAAGTATTGAAGACAATGACATTTGGACGGATACCAAAATCCTTCATTTTGTGCAAGCACCTCAGTGCATCTTTTGTATTTCCTTCTTTGCAATAACCACCAACAATAATAGCCCAAGTACGCTCGTTTGGCCGCAGCTTTTTCTGCATCTCCAATATCAGTTCCTCTGCTCTTTTTGTTTCACCATTTTTAGCATAAGCCCTTGCAATAGTGTTATAAGTGACCACATCAGGTTGAATACCGGATGCACACATCTTCTGTACAACATTCCAAGCTTTGTCCAGATTTTTCCGGTCACACCAAGCTTTAATAAGTATGTTGTATGTTTTCTGACTTGGCCTTGTGCTTGCTTGTAGGGACATCATACCAAAAAGCTTGTGTGATTCTTCCGGCTTGCCAATAATGCCATATCCTTTTATGAGTGTGTTGAAAGTGCTAGTCGTTGGTCTGCATCCACATTCCTTCATCCTCCAGAAGGTTTTCATGGCTTCCTCAATCTTCCCAGCTTCACAAAAGGCATTGACGATGGCATTGAAAAATATTGAATCAGGTTTTAAACCGCTAGATTCTACCTTAGAAATGAGTGAATGAACTGAATTGAATCGCTTCTGAGCTGTCATGGCAGCTAACAGTGTTGTATAGGTCACCAAAGAAGGCTTGTGCCCCTCTTCGATTATCTCATTATATACAGCTTGTACCTCATATGCTTTCTTTTGTTTTATCAGAATATCCATTAGCTGTGTTCGTTTACGAACTATTTGGCAGCTATCTCCGCATAAGCAGATATGGCAACCAGGTTGAGCTTGAGAGTCTGAAGAACCTGACATTGACTCTAAAATATTGGCAGTTTTATCTTGTGCCTGTCAGAAAGAAGAACCAATATTACAGTAGATCCATTGAAACTCTACCTCAGGGGTTACAAGATGAAAAGGAAGTTGACATAAAACATGAAGAAATTAGCTAATTTCATGTTTAAGTACCAGGAGGATCCTATTCTGCTTATATAAGGATAATAGGCTAGTGTGAGTGGGTCCTGAAATTAACATGAAAGTCAATCAAGAGGAAAAGAAGATAATAACACGTGATATAGTTTCATTGCTATTTCAACAACAAATTCAGTAACATAATTAGGATACGATAATCCTCCACTTCCGTTTGATTCATATGTGCTTATTGACAGATATATTGCAGTTAGAGGATCTAGAAATAGCACAGAAATTTGTGCTCGTGTAATATCTTGTTCATTCATGTTGGGTTTAGAAGAACAAAGGAAAACAGAAAAAAGAAATATATATATATAGTCAGCAACGGCAGCCAGTAATAAGCACTTTTCATAAGATTAAAAGGCAAAAAAATTATCAGTAAGAATGTTTTGTGCCAGAGTCAACACATTTAACCCTGCTTTAGAGACACATCAAAAGGATCATCTTTGTAGAGTTGGCTCTAGAGGCTAGAGCATGAAGTAAGAAAATCAATCAACTCATATAACTAAAACTTAAGATGTGAAACTGGTAGGAGATGAAAGATAAAAAAGTAACTGAAATTTTTGTAAGTAACACCATGATTAGCACTTGCAGCAACACGCTAAGCAGAAATACGATCATATGAAGGGTGCAGGATAAGACTGTCATTTTGAGGAAGCTTATGGAATGGGTAAAGCTCCAAATCACGAACTTCTGGAAAATCCAGAATTCAATTCTTCATTTCAAGTTGAGTACAAAACTTAACTACAAGCATGTCAAATGGTATAATGATTTTCGATATGCTAAACAACAAGTGTGAAAGTACCTTGGGAGATGATCCTTCAACTGGTTCTTTCTCTCACGTCGGCAGCCTATTAGTACCCTCAATTGAAGAATCCATAAGGCAAAGTTTATAATATGGTCAGCACTGCATAACACGATTGTTTATGCTGAATTTAGCTCTTCAAGTGGATCTGCTTCATAAAATCACGAAAATGAGACATTCAACAAGTTAAGATTCCAAAGTGGGTTCAAGGTCGGCACTTGACAATCCATATTATCAGCAAGGGGTTCAACCATTTTATGATAAAGGAAAACAAAAGTTCGCCCAAAAAACGCCCTTTATTTGGAGCACAGTAGTAAGGCATTTCCAGAGGTTGTCCACGGGAAGCTAAAGATACATAATTCAGGCATCCCAGCAATCATATTGTTGAATATGTGAACACGATTAAAGCAGAGAATAAAATGCAAAGCACCAATTTCCATGAATTCCACAAACCCAGCAATCTAAGGAACCCAAATAATTTCCGAAGTTGGG
>OY986968.1:23955201-24004199 GCA_963920575.1 Narthecium ossifragum
TGCATTAACACACAAAGAGAAAAGAGAATTCTAGATCAAACATGCTTATCAACCACAAAGAGAAAAAGAAAATTCTAGATCAAACATGTGTATTATTCATGATGAGAAAAAGAGAATTGTGGTTAAAAAGAGAAAAGACATGCTTCATAATCAGAATTTTGGAATGCAACCATGAAAAGTAGTGGACTAGATCACCAAAAAGAGAAAAGAGAAAAGAGAATTCTGGAATGCGACCATGAAAAGTAGTGGACTAGATCACCAAAAAGAGAAAAGAGAAAAGAGAATTCTGGAATGCCACCGTGAAAGTAGTGGACTAGATCACCAAAAAGAGAAAAGAGAAAAGAGAATACTTGAATGCAACCGTGAAAAGTAATGGACTAGATCACCAAAAAGATAAAAGAGAAAAGAGAATTCTGGAATGCAACCATGAAAAGTAGTGGACTAGATCACCAAAAAGAGAAAAGAGAAAATTCGAAAAAAGAATTCTGGAATGCAATCGTGAAAAGTAGTGGACTAGAACACCAAAAAGAGAATAATTGAATGCAATCGTGAAAAGTAATGGACTAGATCTCCAAAAAGAGAAAAGAGAAAAGAGAATTCTGTAATGCAACCGTGAAAGTAATGGACTAGATCACCAAAAAGAGAAAAGAAAAAAGAGAATTCTGGAATGCAATCGTGAAAGTAGTGGACTAGATCACCAAAAAGAGAAAAGAGAAAAGAGAATTCTGGAATGCAATCGTGAAGAGAATACTTGAATGTAACCATGAAGACCCACGTGAGAGATTAAAATCCAAATTCATCAAATTGATCAGATTAAAATCCAAATCAGAAGTCAACAGCCACTTCATCAAATTGATCAGATTAAAATCCAAATTCAAGCTGGAGTTCTCACAGTCTCTTTCCCCGATAGCTATTAATTATGCGTAGGGTATTAATGGTCATGTAGGACCCACGTGAGAGAAGAGAGCCGTATGGGTGCATTGTGCGTAGGGCATTAACGGTCATGATGGTCATGTAAGACCCACGGGGAGAAAATAGAGACGTATGAGTGCATTGATGTGTGTAGGGTATTAATAGTCATGATGGTCATGTAGGACCCACGTGAGAGAATAGAGGCGTATGGGTGCATTGATGTCCGTAGGGTATTAATGGTCATGAGCATTGTTAGGGTATTAATGGTCATGTATCCTGCAGCCTCCGTCGGATGCCGCAATCGACGCTTCGGATGCCGCAACGCTTTGGATGCCGGTTTTAACAAGAGTAACGCCCCCCACGATACAGCTGTGTCATAACCATGTTAATAACCAGTGATGTCGGGTTAGAAACGTCATAAAAATATATATAACCAACTATAACAATCATAACTGATCTAAATTGGTGCTTACACCTTAAATCTAATGACATGGGTGTACCCATCAACAAGTTTCATAAAATTGGTGTAAACACAAATTATCTATTTTTTAAACATGCTTAGGAACTTCATTGTTGACACAAATTGTGGGGTTAGATCTTATAAAATCCGGTCTGAACCGGGCTTGGGCCAGATTATCGCTTATATATCTGGCCCAAACAAAATAATTCAGTTCTGAACTTGTAACCAAACACCCCGGCCCATGAGTGTAATTAAATTTTTCCAAGCCCAAAAAGGAGGATGGGCTCCATCGGGCTCTCGGGACTCTTAACCCATGATTAAGTCCATAAAATGAGATGATCGGCGATTCGGTGAACTACAGTCTACAGAGTTCCTTATTTTCTGACATTCATGAATAAAATTTGTCATTAGGAAGCCCACGAGATTTAATCTCAGTTTGTGATAATCTCCTATTTTATCCGACTGGCTAACTGAAACATGTTCTACATAAAAAAAGAAAAAAAAACTAATTTGATTTTAGGATGACCTCATAGTAATTAATAAATCATTTTCCTAGCAGTATATAAAAAAAAGTTTGTTTTTCCTTAGATGGCCTTTCATCTTCTTGTCAATCCATTAGTTGCACCGTGATCATGATGTCATGTTCCTAAGAACATAACTAATACGTTATTTTATCAATATATTATATAAGATAATGTGCATTCTATTAGATGGATGACGATACCCGATTAATGTTGTGCTATGAGCTATCATGTGATCGAGATGAACCCACGTAGAATGGAACAGTGGGGAGTAATGATTATCGGGTGATTAGGAGAGAGAGAGATGAGTAGTGGAGGTGATGGTTACCCGTGCCGGGTAGCATGAGGGGCTCACCTAATCTATCTTTTAAAGTAAGGTGGATTATTGGGGCCCTTGGGGCCCTTACCACCTAATGGGGTAACCTCTCTCTCTCTCCCCTCCTTCAAGTAGCTCGACATTGGATAACTCCATCTTCGTAGGGTCCATGTATGACATCACATGGTTAACTTATAACCGTCATCTATTATATAAGATCAATTTTTATGATCATAACCTGATGTTGAGCAAAATCGAACTGAACTCCTAGAAGCGAACTGAACCGAACCGAACAATTTGGTTCGGTTTTTCGGTATATTCGGTTCGGTTCGTTTTTTTTTGTCAAAAATTCGGTACTTGGTTCGGTTTCGGTTTTTAATTTTAAAATTCGATAAATACCAAATTTTTAAAGTTATATATCTTATTCTGGTTCAGTTTTATATTATAAAGTAAAAAATTATGAATTATTTCGTTTTTTTTTCGATTCGGTTCTGTTTTTGCATGAATTCAGTTCAGCAAAGATCGGTTTTATGCACTAATTGGTTCGATTCGGTTTTGAAATTAGTGTAGAGAAAAAATTTCAGTATTTCAGTTCGGTATTTACCGAATACTCACCTCTACAATTGAGTCATAAAGATAGAAGAAGGCATTAAGGGTGGGTGGTTAGGAGTGGTGCTGGTGGGTGGTTACTCGTGCCATGTGACACGGTGCACACATAGTGTTATATATAAGAGATTAGGTGGGTCCCGTGCCACCCGGCACGGGTAACCACCCATCCATGCCCCCTCTCTCTCCTTTCGTCTCTATGACTCAGATATCAAATGTCTTCCTCTTTTCTCTCTTTATGACTCAGCTGTCACGTGAGAGAACACTTAAAAACTGATCATAGATGATCAATAACATTATTCTTATTTCTCCACAAAAATAGATAATGAAAGCACCAGGGATGCAAATGGTCAAAAGAATCAGGGTTAAGGGCTGTTAGTCTAATCATAAAGTAGAAAGAAACCATTCCAGAGAGTGCGTGGGTTTCGTTCTTCTCTATTTCATACCCAGACGCATCTCTCACTCCCTCTTCCCTCCTCTCTCTCTCTCAAGATGTTGAGGGTGTGGAAATGGTACCAGAGGTGCCTGGCGACGCACCCCGTGAAGACCCAAGTGATCAGCTCCGGATTCCTATGGGGATTGGGGGACATCGGAGCTCAGGCGGTGACCCATTCCGCAATCAAGAAACAGCGTCAGGCCCAGGTAGTATATCCAGTCTCTTTGCCATCGGAGCACAGTAGAAATTTATTACCCTTTTCTTGTTGTAAAGATTTTGGAGTGCCCAAGATTGATTCTTTTGTTTGAGATTCTTGTACTGGGATCGTTCTTTTCGGGGTTCCTATTTTGGGTGGTACCTTATGCGTATCATCTTTTTTTGGGTCTTTTTGCTCTTTTGTTTGTTTTCGGGGTTTCTTTGGTTTTCTCATGATGGTTTATGCCATGTTTTTTTGGAAAGGGAAAATTTTTGGTTAATGCATGTGTTTGATGATAGATCTGTGATTCTGATATGTAACTTGCTACAAACACGACCAATTGGTCATAGTTTCAATGAGAAGATCTTTGAAGATATAGATAACCTTAAACCAGTAGAGATGTCGGTAACACGACCAATTGGTCATAGCTCCAATGTGATTCTGATATGTGACTTGCCATCATGTTATCATTTCGTCATGCTGTTTCAACAAAGGATCAAGTAGGCAATTTCTAGTGGATGGCATGAACCCTGCTATACACGCTGGGAGTAGATGCATCTCGGGCGTCTCAAATGCACTCATTGAAGAACTTTTTGGAGGCCTCCTGAAGCTTTTTGACTAGTTATTTGTATGTCCATAGGAAAGATTGAGGGCTCTATAACATGCTTCACCAGTGATCTAACGCATATATTCAATACAGAGAATGTAGCTCCTCTTTTGATTGGTTAGAATGTTTGCTTTCTATGTTCTTTGGTAATCCCCTTCCCCGTCATCACGATAAAGGATATGGTTTAGGTTGGAGGGGTATTGAGTCCTAAAAGGGGTGTGATAAGATTTCTTCAAAATCGAGAATGATTGAGTAGCTGAATAAAAAAGGCCTTGGCTCTTATTCTGTTGATGGCATTGCATATATGTGAATCTCTTACCAACAGTTTAGCCGAGTTAAATTAATGCTCCAATTTAATATGAGTGTTAAGATTTTTTTGTTACAGGAAGGAGTTGAAGAAGAGTTCAAGATCAATTGGAGAAGAGTGGCTACTACGAGCATGTTTGGATTTGCATTTGTCGGACCAGTGGGCCATTACTGGTGAGTTCCGTGGCTATTGAACTGTGATTTGCCACTTATTGTATCGATAGTCTATGGTTGGTTTTGTATTTTATTATTTGAAACCTTTCTCAACATAAACGCCATCTAAGTTTCATTGGAGCATTTCAAAATAGTGGAATTTGGTTTCGCTTATGTCAAAATGGTTGGCGAAGTGTTGTAGTATGTGACGGGGAAAACCATTATTATCCTTTTCCCTTCTGTTCTGACCAATGAGTTCAATTAATATTGAAGAGGTGACACAATTATTTGAAGAATTGGACATAAATGAAGTTGAGAACGAGGAACATTAATCTTTTGGATTGCTATAGAATATGAAAGCTGAGGCTGTTAGCCACAAGTCCATTCAGCGACTACACGCCATGTTGAATGAAAGTTGGATTCCAAGTTTGATAATTATCATTTCTTAGAGGACTTCTAACTTCTCTTTTTTCTCTCACACGGACATTTCCAATTGCGACTACTACTGTCATTGATTTTCAGACCCAGTTTCTGAAGAGGAAAAAGGCAAAGGATTTGCTTTTATAGAGCCTGTTTATAGTTGAGGACCTGAAGGTTGAAAACTGGTGATCAATCATACGTTTAGAAAGAATATGGAAATCTAAGCATATTTCTTTGGAAATGGAAAGGGTATGATGTATTCTGTTTTCGTATGTTCTCAGAAGACCTTTTTCATTGATGATACTGTAATCTGTCTTTCCGTAATTTTCTTTTGTCATTAATTTTAAGGAGTATTTCTTGATTCCGACTGACATCAACTTCTCGATGTTGGTTGAGGGTAAAATTTGCTTTTATAGTTGGCAACCCTTCTGCCTGACAAATTTTACTGCTAGGATGCTTGAGCACTGCCGTAGGACAATGTTTCATAACATGAGATATAGTTTTGTACAATATAACTCACCACTCATATTGCATGTATGAGCTCTCTTTGCAAGTATTGTTCCTGATATGTTGGACCAGATTAAAATTTTCCAGGCCAAAATCTTTACTAGTTTCTAATGATTATTGAGAATATGTTTTTTTTTACTGATTGTTTGGTTTGCAAAGTTATTGAGAAAACCATACTCAAGTATTTGGGCTTTCTGATCTGCTTTTCTTATGATCTAGGTATGGATACTTGGATCGTTTCATCCGGCTCCGGTTGCAGCTACAACCTAAGTCTCTAAAGTTTGTCACTGCAAAAGTTGTTGCTGATGGGATTATATTTGGCCCCCTTGATCTCCTAGTTTTTTTCTCTTACATGGGACTAGCATCAGGGAAGAGCGTGGACCAGGTTAAAGAAGATGTAAAAAGAGATTTCCTCCCAGGTCTTGTTATGAGTGGTGGAATTTGGCCGGTTGTCCAAGTTGTGAACTTCCGGTTTGTCCCAGTGGAATATCAACTTCTCTATGTAAATTTCTTTTGCTTGCTAGACAGCTCCTTCCTGTCCTGGCTTGAGCAACAAGGTGATGCTTCTTGGAAGCAATGGTTTACATCTTTTCGTACGCTCGAAAATCAGAAAGGCCATTGACATCTTTATCCTTTTTTTTTTAGTTTTGTAATTTTTTGCAGTTATCATTTTGTACTTCATTTCTTTTGAACAACATGACAGATACATGTTATCCTACTAATTGAAAGGATACATGTGAGACACAATGAACTGGTTTACCCTTCTATGCATCTTTTTTCAAATATCCTGCGGGAGATATATAACTCCTTGCTGATGGCTGATGCCTGATGCATCCAATCAATAGGCTCTAAGTTACCCTTCCATTTTTAATGTATCCCGAAGGCTTTTTCTTTTTGGCCTTACTTGAGCATTTGAATACATATGCTGCCTGATTCCAGCTTGGTTGAGTTTTCACCGTAGTACCCGCACATTGGAGAACTCAAAGGGGAGACTTGAACAGGACCAGCAAGTAGTGATATAGACTTCTATCCTCTAGTTTTTTCATGCACTGCTTACAAAAAATAAGGGGAGCATGGAGACAATGAGACATAACATCCGAATGCTGCCAGGAAATTTCAATTTCTGCCAAGAGATGCACTATGTATAAGAACTCAATCCACAGAAACAGTAGACAATAAAAAACACTAATTGCAGTTCCAGGCACATAGTTTGATTTGCTGACAAGTTTGCTATCAAGAGATATCGTGCTTCCTCAAGCTTGTCTTGAGAACAGTTCGCTATCAAGAGATATTACAGTAAAAGCATGCAGGAATGGAGTTCCTCTGAATCTTTATCTGTTTGAATCAAATCTCCACAGACTAACTGGTCCAACTTCACCTACGCCAAGATAACCATGGATGGGAAGCGCATGGTAATATCATACCGGCATCAAGGGCATTCATACATTCAGAATGTATGGATATCCTCATCAGGTTTCAAAGGTATGAAGAGTAACCCCCTCCAAGGGGTACTCTTGGCTTGAAAACAGCATGAAATGATAAATACGGACAGCTTCTAAAGCCAATACTCTGAAAGTTCAGCAGCAAGAGAAAAACATTAGCATGTATGACAATGTATGCAATGATTAGATGCTACTCTTAGAGACAAAGTTAGAAGTGGATTTTTACCGGAATGCTTAATGGTACACCATGAGAATTAACGAGAACAGGCAACGCCCTTCTTGCAGACGCTGGGATCGATTTTAAGGCCTCGAGAGCTATCCCCGCAGAAAGTCGGGTGAAAGAGGAGAAATCATTTTTCCTCACAGTCATGGCATCCTGTGTGTCGCAAGCTGAAGGCTGTGTGCAATCTTGACACAACAATTGGCCCCTCACAAGTTTTGCAAGATACAACCAATCAGAATCAACCATATGACGTACTGAAGTTGTTCCATCCTGATCATCCATGCAACACACGCAAACATAATCCCCATTCCCTTCTGAATCCAGAAAACGATCATTCACGCATGAGGAACAATCTTCCGTAGCACCTTTACAAGGTTCCATTGTAACTAAGAATCTGTTCATGAAATGACATGATTGGCCTGACTGGAACAGTATGCTTGAAAGACAAGCAGATCCTATTTCATGCCTTGATCCATGATCAGGTTCAACTTCTTTCTTGGCATTAAAATTAATAGATTCTTCCAATTGCAATGAACGAATGCAAGTCAAAGTGGACTCGCTGATCAGATTATGCATCTTTGCTTCACTTAGAATAGCATCGGAGGTTGTGGCATCCAGAAAAAGGACACTGGAAATCTCAGAGATAGATTGATCCGAATAAGTTCTTGCATCCCTTATCATATCATCTATATCTTTTGCAAGTGAAGGCTGTTGTTTGTCATAGGGGTACACATAAGATGATCTCATCCTTGATGACTGAGGCGAGTCAAGAGAACAACAGACAAGGACTTTCATGCCTTTCGATCGTGGAGCTGGTGAAAGGAAACAGCCAGCCGCAGTAAGGGATGTCTGCAAGGTTTTTTGGATAAAGTTTAGAAAGTTATTGATGAAAGTATATAACATACTGTGGGAAAGGGGTCCCAGTATTTATCTATAGAGACAATTACTAATAAGCAGACACAACACTACTTTAGTTGTGAGGCAAAAGCATTATTCTCACAAGAAACATAAAAAAAAATTATTAGCTTAATCATATTTTGAGAATCAGATGGAATATTCTGGAAAAGAAAAATTCACAAAGCTGACCCAAACAGTTGGGTGAATAATTGGTGGCTATGTTCACGGTCATGGTTATGTCTAAAGAACCAAATGCAATTAACATACCGGATTTGTAACACTTTGGAGTCTAAAATAATGCCATAACATATCAGCTTATATTATTTGATCGCGAATCAGAAATAGGGAAGAATACCAGCACAATGAATCTGAATGAACCTTGCATGGGATGCTACGGATGTAGTTCAATAGCAGCTGCATGACCCTACCACGTATTGGCCGATGCCTTTGAGAGATGAACTGTTAAACATTGATCAATCCTTAGTGTAATCTGCTTCGAAATCACATACTGGCATATAACTTGCAATATGATAGGCAGACTGAATGTAACTGTTTTAAGGTTCACCTGCAGGACAACAGCAAGAAACTTTGCTAGACAGAGATTCTCGACATTTGATGGGTGCAGCTTCTCTAGATCAATAACAGCATATCCAAGCTGCAAACAAGACCAACATCATAATTGGAAATATCATCAGTGGGGTTAATCATTTATAGTCCAATTCTTAAAAAATGACTAAAATGTAGAAGGTAAGATAATTAGTAGATGCAGCATAACTGTACAAGCATTTGAATATAGTATAATCAGACATACTTCATCATTACTAACATGCCTTTTTGAAGGTTCACTACTAATATGCTTTGGGAATAAAAAAAGGTTGTTATTTATGAGAAAAACTAAAGACATCTCCTGTCATCATCAACATTAAGAGAATAAAACATATTCACCAAGATAAAAACTGAATGTGATCAAAATGCCAGATTCAAAGTAAAAAAACATCTTGTCGTAAGCACAGATACCTACACTCATGATGGTCACAGATTTCTTTATCAAATTGACGCAAACATTCTCAACAAATGAACGTGTTGACCGGCATGCAGAGATAAAGGTTTGCAATTCCGAGTTAAAGACACCTAAAAGTAGGATAACAAAAGAAGTTCGTTAGCATACGCAGGTTGTGCTACCAAAGTAACAAGGATGACATTTCCATGCGAGAGATAATAATAGTTCATACTTTCAGGGATTATGCTTGCAATTGTATCAGTCCTAAGGGCCTATAAATTCCTGTTTCATCACAGAGTCATAGAGCCTAAAATAAATAAGGGGCGGGCCAGATATTCCCAGTCCACCAAAAGGTTAAAGAGATAATATCTAATACAGAAGAGATAAATCAAAAAGTGAAACAACAGATATATCTCATTTTAAGGGTCCTAATTCAAGGGACTGATATTTGAAGTTTATGCTGATTTGGTGGCCAATGGGTAACATTTTCATCTAGCCAGGGGTTTAAGCAAGCAACAAAATACACCATCTGGCACCGCCAATTTTCAGAACTATGAAAGTATAGCAAAGTTCAAGCTTCTTGAACATTGTATAGTCATTATCCCTATGAAAATAGCAACTTTGGTGGCACATGACAGGCAAATACCATTTAACTGTATAACTCAGGGGACCATAATAGTGCATCATTCCAGGTTGAAATGATTTCATTAATGCTATATCATGAACGGAAAGGATTGATAAGAAAGAGAGCAGATGAAGTAAGGGGTGAACTCAGTATAAAAATAATATCTAATTAGCCTTATTCAAATTATCTTAGTTCCGGCTTTATTAACCTTCACCATCCAATTATCTGTGAGACTATCAGTACCAGCAATCCTAAAGAATACCCAGTCTTAGTGAAGCTTGCAAGTTCGAAATCATTTTATAACCTCAGCCTAATGTCACTACGGATCTAAACAACTTCAGCCTTTCCAATCTTGGCAAGGACCAGCGCTACTAACATAAAATTATACAATCTCAAGTGCATCAAGCTGGAACTTACCTGATGACAAACTCCTCAACATAACACGTATTCGGTTCCGTGCAAACAAATCCTTTCGGTTGGTAGGATCTTCCACCCATTCCTGATGGCTTCTTTGACATATCTACAGAATTACCAGACCACCTAAGTAACTAACTTGAAACTAGAATTTGGGATAAGAAACTAAATAAAAAAAGACAAACGAGTAAGTTTATACCCACTGTGTACATGTCATCTTTTACAAGTTCTAGAAGCGGCCGCACAAGTAAAATCCCATGGTTTTCTGAACTCTCTCCATGAGAAGGTAAGTGTGTTGGAAATAACTGCGAAGCAAAGGCCATGCCAGCAAGCCCAAGGACTCCACTATTGCGAGATAGTCTGAGAATAAAGAGTTCAGCCTGCATTAATATGAGGTTTTTTTCAGACCCTTCGAAGTACAGACACAACCGCATTGAGTACAGAACAATAGACAAAGCTGAACCTAGGTAAAATGAAATCTTTGTTAAAACGTTTCCAACACAGTTTATTCACTTGAGTAATTACATCTAAGGAAATCCATTCATACATAATAGTGAGCTTCTTTTGAAACACAGTGGCAAAAAGATTAATCGAAACAACTTGATGTTGATGATTTAATACCTTAGTAGTTAACAAACCAACGTTATCAATAACAACCTTTAATTTACTTTCTGTGATGATTACGAGGAGATGCAACATGAGAGCGAATATAGTGATTGATGAACAGGAGACATGCCATTAGTGCGACAGTTAATTTCTTAGCCTATGAAGTTGATTGTGCAGGATGGCATAAAGCTTTTCTGTTGCTCGTTTGATGCATAGAGGTTAGTTTTAAAGAAAGATACATATACCAAAACTCAGGGATAGCTTTCTTGATAGTTTGTCAGTAATAATACCCAACAGCATACTCAAAATACATGAAAATTAATGAGTGGCTTGATCTACAATCACCGTTGCATGCAGAATTCTAACATGTTCTATTTTATGTTGAGGGTGAATGTTATATAAGGACATTCTGCAAGGGACATGAATCCAGGAACTTGATTGATGTGCATGCGAAATT
The DNA here is from genome assembly GCA_963920575.1 of Narthecium ossifragum. Classification (NCBI taxonomy): domain Eukaryota; kingdom Viridiplantae; phylum Streptophyta; class Magnoliopsida; order Dioscoreales; family Nartheciaceae; genus Narthecium; species Narthecium ossifragum. The sequence continues at coordinate 23,966,306 of OY986968.1, forward strand.
TGAAATGTTAAATTAGGCAAGAGAAAGCAAAAAACTCAGATGGTTTTTTAATTTTTATTGTAAGTTATACAATAATAACAAAACCAAATCAGTAAATAATTATGATAAAGTTACAAACATGTATAAGTGATTCAACAGTAAATGTATAGGGGAAATAGATAAGCGCCTACAGTATATGTTTTTAAGGCATATCTACCTGATCATCTGCATGATGTGCAATCAGGAAGACCCCTATCTGCTGCTCAATGCAAACACCCTGTAAAATTTCATACCTGTAATTAATAGTACCCAATTAATCAAGACCAAAGTTTATGCCGTTCAACACGCATGTCGAACACCAAGCTTGAATCAAGCTGATCTCACCTTAATTCACGAGCCGCCTCTTGCAAATGTCCTAACTTTGGCTTACCATCCGACCAATTACAAGATTCAATCTTGCATTCAATACCTGCACAGAACCATTACCAAACCATTTCATACGAAATATGGAATACTGAGTAATTTGTTAAAAAAAAATCATTGTCAATTACCCATCTTTGAAACCCTTTCTTGGACCATGATGGCCTCATCGCTGCTCTCCAGCCGCAACCTATGATCCACGACGATCCCCAAAATCCCGTTAATGAATCCCGACCTCTCATCTCTCCCAGCCATCCCATCCAGTTTCCATCCGGCAGCCAATACGCACAGCGCCATGCTATCAGGTCCACCAGAGACCCCCAAAGCTGCGAACGCAACAAAGATCCTATATCACCTCCAACTACGGCCAAGATTAGGACACAATGAGAAGAGGAGAAGCTCACCAATGCGATGGTGGGGCTTTAACCCGGCCATTGACATCCTCCTGGCGAAGACCTCTTTGTAGCTCGCCAGGTCCGCGGTCGACATCTCGCAGGAGAAGCGGCGGTGGAGGCGCCATGGAGGGCACGACGGTAAGGTTTTGGAGCTAGGGTTTCGTTCCACTAGGGTCCGCAGTTGGATAAACCCTAAAAATGGCCTGTCTAGGGTTCTCATCATGGCGAGGCCTCTCTCTTCTCCTCCTCCTTTCTCGCGCCTGGTTAAGATGAAAATGGCGCCTTTCTTGATGACCGGCGAATCCAAAGATAAACCACCCGTTGGCCGTCGCCATCGCCGCCATGGATGTTCGATTCGGTTTCCCTATTGAAGGCGAGCCCGATTCCCATCCCCTTATTGGCTTATTCATGTGTTGTTTGCAGCAAACCCCCCGAGCTTCATAATGTTATAAAACCCACTTAGTCATCGTTTGATACAGGGTTAATTTTATTTCAAATTAAGAAACTTTATTTTAGATTTTGAAAATAACTTTATAATGATTAATTAGAATAAGAAAAAAGCGAGTGAAAAATAGAAATAACTTTATAATGATTACTTGGAATAATGGAAATGATGTTTGAGGTTAGAGGGTGAAATAAGTAGTGAATTCAAAAATATTCTAAGAATATTCTCCCCACGTTTGTTTCCATGGAATAGAATCCCAAGGAATTCTGGAATGGAAACGTTTTCCATTGGAATGGAATGGAATGTTCTGGAATTGCATTTTTTCTGTTTGTTTGTTACTGAAATGAACGCAGAATTCTGTGGAATCTGACACTTTTGCTGTTTGTTTGGTCATGAAATGGAAATTGTATCTTGTGGAATCTAACATTTTTTGTGTTTGTTTGGCAATGGAATGGTGGTTATGGTCACCCCAGAAACACAGTGGTGAGATTACCACCCCATTTTCGAACTGTATGATTATAAAAAATGTTTCTAAGTGTATTTAGTATGTAAAACCAATAATACATTTATAAATTTTATTTAAATATTACTTTTTAAAAGAAAAATATCTATTCGATGTATTTCCTTATATTTTTTCCTTGAGATGATGAAAACCTTGCAAATTGGCACATAGACAGTCAAATTGGTTGTTAGACACCCAACTATACATTTTTCTTGAGATTGTGTGTTTAGTATGTTTGATGTATTTGTTTTATGCTTTTTTCATTTAAGATGGTGAAAATTGAATCTGTGAGCATACGGTGATAGTTGAAGTTCATGGCTATGTTGGCTTACAATATTTACAACAATCGGTGAATCAATACGTACAAAGGTTTAAAAGTGAACCATGCATATTGCAGCACATCTCTTTTAAAGATACACAACTCTAACAATTTGTATAACACCCAAAACTTTCTTTCATTGAGGTCAATGATTTCTTATAACAATTTGCATGATGCCAAATCGACATGTCCATATACATCAATGTTTTTGAAAAAAAAAATTACAACACTTGTCTTCCATAGATTTCGATGTCTTCCTCGTCCCGGAACTTGTACTTTGCTTCAGTTATGTCATGGCAAAATCAAGAGCTCAGAACAATGTCATCATTGCTCTTGTGTGGCGATAATTGGTTGTTGAACGAATTCAACCATCCAAATCACCAAGCCACTACTACTCCACCGTGCATGGAAATTTTACATCATTTCCCCATACCATCATCTCCCCATACCAGCAATAATCAAGCAGAGAAAACAAGGCCGGAAACAACAGTAATTCCAATTGCAAATCCCAATTGCAAAGACTGGTTGCCACATAAGACAGGCAGCAAACATTCAATTCATCATCTCCCCATACCAGCAAAAATCAAGGAATCAGTTTTCAAAGCCAGATTGAACAGTAATTCCAGTTGCAAAGACTGGTTGCCACATAAGACATGCAGCAAACATTCAATTCATCATCTCCCCATACCAGCAAAAATCAAGCAATCAGTTTTCAAACCCAGATTCAACAGTAATTCCAACAGTAATCCAGCAGTGATACAACAGTAATCCCAAGCAATACAAATCCCATCTTTGCAGCAATCTAGCAGTAATACAGGGGGATCAGATAGTACATGTAATGCACCAATTGGAGCAAACAAACTCGAAGACTGGTTGCCACCCAAGTGGCCATCCAAGTCACATACAAACTGTAATTAATCTAGCAAGTACCAAACAAATACTGGGGATCAAATTCATCATCTCCCCATTCAAATCTCATCAACAAGACAACAAACCCATTCACTGTTGACTGGTTGCCACCCAAGAGGCCATCCAAGGCAACTGACAATTCAAATTCATCATCTCCCCCATTCAATTCATCATCTCCCCATACCAGCAATAATCAAACAAAGAAAACAAGGCCGGAAACAACAGTAATTCCAAACATTGCAAATCCCAATTTAATAAAACAATCTAGCAGTAATACAGGGGGATCAGATAGTACATGTAATACAGCAATTGGAGCAAACAAACATTTAAGACTGGTTGCCACCCAAGAGGCCATCCAAGTCACATACAAACTGTAATTAATCTAGCAAGTAGCAAGCAAATACTAGGGATCAAATTCATCATCTCCCCATTCAAATCTCATCATCAAGACAACAAACCCATTCACTGTTGACTGGCTGCCACCCAAGAGGCCATCCAAGGCAACTGACAATTCAAATTCATCATCTCCCCCATTCAATTCATCATCTCCCCATACCAGCAATAATCAAACAAAGAAAACAAGGCCGGAAAAAACAGTAATTCCAAACATTGCAAATCCCAATTTAATAAAAATCAAGCAATCAGTTTTCAGAAATCCAGCAAAGAATATAAGGCCAGATTCCAGCAGTAATCCAGCAGTAATACAACAGTAATTCCAAGCATTGCAAATCCCAATAGGATACATATAGCAAACATTCAATTCATCATCTCCCCATACCAGCAAACATTCAATTCATCATCAGTTTTCAAACCCAGATTCAACAGTAATTCCAACAGTAATCCAGCAGTGATACAACAGTAATCCCAAGCAATGCAAATCCCATTTTGCCAGCAATCTAGCAGTAATACAGGGGGATCAGATAGTACATGTAATGCAGCAATTGGAGCAAACAAACATTTAAGACTGGTTGCCACCCAAGAGGCCATCCAAGTCACATACAAACTGTAATTAATCTAGCAAGTAGCAAGCAAATACTAGGGATCAAATTCATCATCTCCCCATTCAAATCTCATCAACAAGACAACAAACCCATTCACTGTTGACTGGCTGCCACCCAAGAGGCCATCCAAGGCAACTGAACATTCAAATTCATAATCTCCCCATTCAATTCATCATCTCCCCATACCAGCAATAATCAAACAAAGAAAACAAGGCCGGAAACAACAGTAATTCCAAACATTGCAAATCCCAATTTAATAAAAATCCAGCAGTGATCCAGCAGTAATACAACAGTAATTCCAAGCATTGCAAATCCCAATAGGATACATATAGCAAACATAAAACTAATTTCACATGTACCTCCCTACAACAAACCCACACACAAAGCTTACAAAGATTACAGATATGAAACCAATCATAGTCATGTTCCCAATGCATTTGGGTTTCCTTATTTTTTCATATTCTAATTCGTTATCGTTTTCTCCATGCTCTTTTTCAATCACACTCCCCACCCCCCTGCCGTAAGCATTGTAGGATGCCAATGCATCATCCAGGGTATTGAAACCCCGGTAGCAATTTCCACCATACCCATTGACTTGATTGCGACATTCCGGCCACGATGTGTAAATCCCTGGCCGCTTCCCAATGTAGACGACATAGTACTTCATTCTAACATATTAGAAACATCATAGCAAAGTAAGCGAACGCTCACGACATATTAGAAACATCACATCAACATCCTAATAAGATTGCAGATTGTGCATTTAATGGTCCTAAATAAACACATGGCTGCCATAATGTTAGCGAACTACTCAAAACAGTTAAATGGTCCAACCATGGTGTTACCAAAAAGTTAATGGTCCAAACCGTCTAGAATTGCCTAGCAAGGAATTGATCAATCCATATCTTGCGGAATGTTGGGTCCTTGCTCACGAACCCGCTGCCGAGCTTATCATTCTCGAGAAGATAGTCGGCTACCATCGCAAGCTGGACGTCAGTATAAGCGTCGTCGCCCTCGCCCTTCATCTCCTTGACTGCAACCAATAGTTGATCGCAAAAAATTTTGCGCTGATTAGCCATACCATCAATCTTGTCGGCGATTTGCAGCATAGCGGACACGACATCATCGCGGTCACGATCCGCCTTTCGCTGCCTCTTGCTAGAAGATGTAGCAGGCATACGCGAGGAACTCTGCGACGCCATGCTCATAGGGTGCACAGATGTCGTGGGGACATTAACAGCAGCGGGGGTGGTAGGCGTGGGGGGTGTGGCAGGTGTTTCGGGGACATCCGGGTGGGACCCATCATCATCTAGGTCGACGACCTCATCAGGGACGTACTCAGCAGTTGCAGCCGTAGCGTATTCCCCGGTAGCCATTTCCTCCCCACAAATAGACATGATCAACTCTAAGTGAGGTATTGGCTTGTTGATATATTTGCTGAAGCTCGGATTCGACTATAAAGGCAGCAAACATTTCATTTTTAGAACGCAAGTTACGGTTACGATTTAATATTCATTTACGGATTTAAGTACGAAGAACACACCGCGATGAGTTCCGCTGCGACTTGGGGAGGCAATGTTAACATTTGGAGTAGGTCATCCCACCCTGCGCCGCTCAAGCCTAGGATCTTTTTGATATCAGCGCACCTACCGCGTTGATATGTGAGGTGGTTTTGTACATTTTCCCATCTTATCTCATTGGAACCGAGTCGGTTATTGCAATGAGTCGCCGCAGCAACGTAATGGGTCTGTTTATACCACTTGTCATCCTTAGGCTTCGATCTAGCAACTTCCGCCATATATTCTAGCATATACGTTAATGCAGGCTCCCCCCACTTGTAGTTTGTAGAACCGTTACCATTGTTCGGCCTGCCGGATCGACGCGAGGGCTTGGTGCTCGTTTGTTTGACGGGGTCATTGGACTGGGCCTGATCCATGTCTGCTTGGAAAAGATCAACACATACAAACACACTAGATGTAACGACAATTTATATTGTCACAAAGAGTTACGGAATTGAATGTATATGGGTACATGTATATTATAATAATTCTTAAAAATGTCACAATAAGAAAGCACATTAACAATCTAGTGATTGGGCTCATAATTATCCCACATTTCTTGCGTGATTTGTTCACGGATATCGAGCCATACATCACGCTCTTCTTGCTGCTCCCTGGCAGTCCGTGTTTGGGTAATAGCCGGCTCGTCATCGGGGGGCAGATTGACATCCATTAATGGGTCATCTGGATTAACACTCAGAATGAAGTTGTGAAGGATGCAACATGTGTGCACAAGTGCAACTTGTGTCTTGTAAGGGAAAAATGGATGCGAAGCAATGATCTTGAACCGGTTCTTGAGCAGGCCAAAAGCACGTTCAATCTTCGACCTAAGAGATGAATGACGAAGATTGAACAGTTCGTACTTGTTCTTTGGGCCATTGCTCGGAGAGAACTCTTTCAGGTGATATCTCACACCCCTATACGGAGCAATGAAACCGACGCTTGTGGGGTAACCCGCGTCCACAAGATAGTACTTGCCTATAAAGTGAAAGTTTGAACACATAGTGTCAGTGAGCGCCATAGGAAATATGTTAATCCACCGGTGCACAATCACATATACCTTCGATTGTCTTTAACCTACTATCTGGTGGGCGCGAAAGGGCGTCCTTTAGGATGGTGTAATCATTGGCTGAACCCTCCCATCCAGCAAGTACATAGGTGAATCGAAGGTTGGGTGTACAAGCGGCCAACACATTCTGTGTCACTCCTTTCCTCCCTCGAAATCGTAATACTTTGTCTGCTGGAACGGTGGCGTGTATGTGCGTACCGTCTATAAGGCCGATGCAGTTCTACACGTGTGATAAGGAAGAATGTCATCGCTATGCATGTAAATGTAGGTGAGCTTTAAAAATCAGTGTCAATGCATGCTGGTGTACCTTAAAGTAAGGGTAGTATGAAGAGCTTCCCAAGATTTCGGGGGGTGTGTCTGGCCCTGCTTGTTGCATGTATAGGTCGCGAATACCGCATATCGCCTTCAACACCGCATTGAAATAGCGGCTGATTGTCTCACCCGACAAAAGAAATTCCGCCCGCATAACACGGTTTTTTGTGTTGTGGCCGACAATGTGTAGAAATATACACAGTTGTTCTTCGATCTTAATCTGATCAGTATCAATAAGTAGCTTACGCAGCCTCATAATACGTGCCAATTCATCTAGTGCATCTACATCCATACGGATATAGGCCACACAATAATCTGACCCAGGCATTCGAATCCTGGCCATATGCCGCCTCCGTGCCTCATCCCGAGACTCCCGCGGCATTGCCACAACACGCGTGACCGAGTCTAGATAATAGCGGTGCACAACCACGACTATAACTGTGTAGACAACCCATAATACCGCTAACCTTTGAGATTGTTCGTCACCATTGTCCATCTATACCAGTACAACATAAGAAAACACGAAGGATAATAGCTAGGCTTTAGCGTTTGACATAATCAACTTATCATTGTAACAATTAGAACAAGACAATAGATTGCAGCGATCAAGCAACAGATAAGCAATAACAACATGTAGAATTTACAGATAAGCACAACTAGCAATTTGCAATAAACATGTACATCACATCAAAATCACTAGCAGTAGATTGCAGGCATGAAGATTAATTAATAGCATACCAACAACGAACATGAAAAAGCCTTTAGAAATTAAGCATAACTAGCAGTAGATTGCAGCCATGAAGATTAAGCAAAAACAACAAGCAATAGATCACTGGGCATCAACCATAACTACCAATTTGTAATAAACCATGATCATAACCAGCAAGCAACAAACAATAGGGGATCAGTTGAGGGAACAACAGCTGTGAGCATATAAACCATGATCATAACTAGCAAGCAACAAACCCGGCAAATCAGTGAGCAAGAAATCCCTAGAATGCACGAAAATAAGGGATCAGTTGAGGGAACAACAGCTGTGAGCATATAAACCATGATCATAACTACCAAGCAACAAACCCATTCGAATCAGTGAGCAAGAAATCCCTAGATTACATAAAAATAGGGGATCAGTTGAGGGAACAACAGCTGTGAGCATATAAACCATGATCATAACTAGCAAGCAACAAACCCGGCAAATCAGTGAGCAAGAAATCCCTAGAATGCACGAAAATAAGGGATCAGTTGAGGGAACAACAGCTGTGAGCATATAAACCATGATCATAACTACCAAGCAACAAACCCATTCGAATCAGTGAGCAAGAAATCCCTAGAACACACAAAAATAGGGGATCAGTTGAGGGAGAACAATGTGGAAAACCTACATTTCCAAACCCATTCAAAAACCGGGGAAAAAGAAATGAAAAAAATAGATCGAAAGCAATTTTTCCCAACGAAAGTGAATAGAGGGGATCAGAAAGCCACATAATAGGGCCACTCAAGTAATACGATGTGTAGATCCGAGGTCTACACAAGTGAATAGAGGGGATCAGAGAAGAAAAATAGGAAAATACGGTGCGGAAAACCTACATGGCCAAACCCATTCGAAAGCCAGTAAAAAAAATGAAGAAAAAGAAGAACGAGGTACAGCATATGGGGATCAGGCCGTACATGGTGTAGATCCAAGCTCTACACAAGTGAAGGAAGGGGATCAGAGAAAGAGGGGAAAGAGGATCCGAGGTCACCTCTTCAGATGCACTTCGTTGTAGATCCGAGGTCTACCAATGTTCACCAAGCTCCACAGCACGGCGGAAGAAGCTCCAGTCCAGTCACTACACGGTGGATAGGTGAGCTTGAGAACGCGAGAGGGTCGGGGTCGGGGTGGAGAGGAGATAGGACGCCGGCTAGCGGAGAGGAGAGGCTCAAGGTCCAGAGGGGGCGGCGGCGAGGGGCTCTTCCTCTCACGAGAGGACGGGGATGGCAAGAGATCGCGGGAGAGAAGTCGCGAGAGAGAAGTCGGCGGAAACCCTAGATCGCATCGAGAGAGAGAGAGGTGAGGCTATCGAGGGATGTTGGAAAACATCTCTTATGAGCCGGCTGGAATCAGTTTCCAAAGTGGGCTGGAAACTGATTCTGGCTCAGAATCGGCCAGAAAAAAGACACCAAAAACTGTTCCAAAACAGTGTTTTTGGAATACAGCTTGGAATGGAAACCAATCTTTTCCAGCCAAACAAACACCCGAAAAAGTTCTTAAAGCGGGAAACTTATTCCATTTCAAGCATTCCAAGCTGCATTTCATGGAAACAAACAGCCCCTTAACTCGAATTAAGGGTTATTCTTGAAATATATTTCCGTATCAAATGAGTATTATCTTGTTTATTGTAGTATAAAAAATAAAATTTGAGCTCGCAGTTTTAAAAGAAAAACATCTTTAATATATTTGTTGCAACTTATTATTAGTGTAAAATTACTTTCTTTTTTTTTACAGAATACATCTTACAAATATTATTCTAAAAAAACAGGACTTATATAAAAATCCGAAGCCCCTTCGGTTCGCTGGATGGACCCCATCCGTCCCGATGCTGATGCATGAAGTAACGGCCTAAGCATCATAAATAGATTTTATTTTACTAATAAAATACTATCAATTGGATTTGAAACGATAACAGCTAATTAAAGCACAACTGACATGCCTGCCGCTTCTTTTCATTCCTCCACTCATTTCATAAAAGTCTTAACACTATTCACCGTTCATTTTATAAAAACCCTAACACTATTCATCGTTCTCCCTTAACAACCGCATCTTTCCTTCCCCCACGAGCACAATTTCATAAACATCACCCGTCGTGGCGCGACTTTGGTGAACCACACAGGCCTCACCAGATCTTTGTGCTACCCTAATGTCCCTCGTCAACCTCAAGTCCACCCATTCCCATTGTTGGTGCACCCCACCACAACATCTCCCGGCGACTCCATCCTTACTCTCGACCCGAATAACCTCTCCAATTACAGAAACCCATCTCCTTGATGACCTCGACTCCGACTCTGCTCAGTGGTGACCCCATCGCCTATCCTCTCTTCCCTCGCGACACTGACCGCCCTCATTCCTTGATCGCGACTCCAAACCGACCTATTCTCACCTGGAAGCCTCATCACCAAGCCCGGTTCTGATCCACCCCAACCTCCTTCCTCGACCACGGGCCCCCGTCTTCGAGCTCCGCAACCGCCAACCACGATCCGCATCACCGATGAGCAACGCCAACCTATAACTCACCTCGTCAAGCTCCTCCGTCGCCAACACCATCCTTGTTGCCAAGCTCTGCCAGAGCGAGCCGCCCAAGCCTTTGCTGGCGTTTGGCCTCAACTCTGGGCCAACACCATCATCGTCAATTTTCTTTTTCTCTTTTCGTTCACCAATTAACTATATTATTTAGTTAATCATCAACATATTTAACTCATCATAAAATCGAGGTTATTTTCAACAATTCTATTTTATATTTTCATCTTATTAACCTCCAATAGTCTCAAAGGTCATGTCCCGAGCTCTCCACTAACTCCATCCAAACCCCGTTGGAACACATAATTATAAAAGGAGAAAACTAAATATCGAGTCAATGACCGATATACAAAACATAAAAAAGAGAATGAGAAATGAAAAAAAAGAAAAAAAAAAAACTCGGTCCATACTAATATTGAACTGAAATAATAAACATCATTTAACTGCACAGCAAAAATGAATCATTTCTATCACAATAAATTAAAAACAATAAATTGAAAGCACAGTGAAGACAACATCAATGCTAGGCTTGTCCAAATCACGCCATTGCCCTCCTCTACCAAACCCAACTCCATCTCTTCATCTCTCTCCAACGCCCTCTCCTTTTCTCCACCATCAAATCCATCCAACAGACGTGCCCCACGAAGAATATATAGAACGCAACCATCCCACCGCATGCCTCAAGTAAATCTCACGAGTAAATCTCCACGCTCAAGTAGACATGGAACAATCCAGAGATTGCGAGGAGATAGAACTAATAAACCGACGTGGTGGTGGAGATATGAAGCAACACCATCGTTTCTCCTCGCGAAGCCCGATAAAGATTTAAAAGAAGAGGGGTTAAAGAAAAGTAAACCCTAGAGTAGATCCAACTCATTCGACGTTCCGACGGGATCTTTCTTTGGAAGTCTTTTTACATGAATTCTTTAAAGTGGACCGCCACAGCTTTGATCGAGAGCTGCAAATCCGTCATCCATGGAGGCGGCGCTGGTGGGATATGAGAGGGATAAGGGGAGCTCGCCGTCATCCGTCGCAGTTGTCTCGAACCGGCGTCGAAGCACCACATCTCCGTCCAGGAGGCGACGGAGAGGGCCGAGGGAGGTAGAGGGTGGTGAGGATGGAGGAGGGGGCAGCTCAGATTGGAGATGCGAGTGGGTTAAGCTAGTGGATTTTAGGGTTTTCTTATAATATAAGATATTATTGTCATAAAAAATTCTAAACTAATCATAATTTGATGTAAAATGGTCTAATCGGACTGAAATATAACATGAAGTAGCTGAACAGGTAGGTGTTAATAAGATGCTAATTTCGTGTTATCGCCATGTAGAAAACACCGGTCGTTCCTCTCTCCTCTCTCTATTGTTCTCCGCCCTCTTTCCATTCTGGTCGCCGTACGGCGAGACCACCGGCGTACAATGGCGACTTCTACCGCCAAATCCCGACCACCTCCAACCGTCTCCAACAGTTAGAAATGGGCACCAGAAGCCCAAGCCTGGCGCTAACACCCTCCCATGTCCTCCTGCTACTTCCCCTCCTTCTTGCCACCCTGATCCCCTTTCCTCGCTCCTTCCTCTCCGACCCCTCTTCCGAAACGCTGACCCTAGCCTGTAACTACATCGTTAGGTTCATCGATTACAAAAGCTCCGCCGAGCACCAGGCCTATTTGGAGAGCAGCCTCGGATCGTGGCGGGGCTGGAGGTGGATCGAGCGGAGGAACCCCGCCACGGCCTTCCCCACCGATTTTGGGGTCGTTGAGATCGGAGATGATTTCAAGAAGGGCGTGATCGAGGAGTTGCAGAGGTTAAGTAGCGTGAAGGATGTCTGGATTGATTCGAGTTACTCGAGGAGCTTGTTTGATAATGGGATTGGCGAAGATGAGAGCTTTTTGGATGTTGAGAAGCGTCCCGGAAAACTTTTCACGATGATGTCGTTTGAGGAGGATCTGGGGAATGATAGAAATATGGTGAATTGCTCAGGTGTTTGGAAAAGAAAGCTTTTGATGCAGGTATCTTGTTATTTTTCTGTGTTTTTGGTAGAGTGAAGTTATATGTCTTTTGAAATATGGATAGAAGATAAATGAGGAAAGGTGCAAGTCCTGTGCTTGGTTTATTGGTATCTATTTACAATCTTGATTAGATGACCCTATTTTTCAGATACTTCCTATTAACATTTATTATCATGAGAGATGGGTTCATACCGATTAGAGTATCTTCTCTTTATTTGCTTGCTTTGGAAAAACTAAGGCAATTAGCTGAGGTGTTTAGAAGGGATTTTGCTTGACGAAGTCTTATAGATAGTTGCACTAGTGGAGTTGAGAATGAGGAATGGTCCCTTTTGGTTGTGGCATTAGATGCTCTGCTGAGTGTTTTATTTCAAGCACCAGCTTTGTTAGGAGCTAGGTTCGAGGCTAGTGTGCTGCATGACCGTAAAATACCTGACTAGTTCTTATGACCAACTTACGTACTTATTGACATGCTTTTCCTAGTTGACAAAGTTTATCCTCGAATCTTGTCTATCCATAGTTCCTTAAAACTCCACTGTTTTATATTCTTCAAGGAATTGATGAACCCATGATACATGTTCATTTTGATCATCCCGCTTACTCCCATGTTGCCCCTTATTTGTGGATCTAAATATACAGTGATCCACATTTTTTTGCCCGCCAGGATTTCTTGTGTCTTTCAGAATATCCTTGAAACAACAACTTGCATTTGTAGCATACAAAATCTATTTTTCTTGTTCAGTTCAGGTGATAGTGAGGTTATCCTTGAAATATGGCATAGCATTATACACAAGTAGGATATAGCTCATAATACTGTACTTCTGAATATGATGTCCTTTACCAAATCTACGTAAGCTTTTGAAATCATATTTTTGCTTGTTCTGAAGAAGCATTGTGCCTTATTTTGCCCAGAGTTCCCAAGTTACATCTCTTTTCGGAGCTGAAAAATTATGGGCTAAGGGATTCACTGGTGCAAAAGTCAAGATGGCAATATTTGATACTGGTATTCGAGCAAATCACCCCCATTTCCGTAATATCAAGGTGTGTCTTTTCTACTGAAGCAGATAAGCAAGTTCTGAATTTGAAATTGCTGTTTGGTCAATTTACATCTTCTGCTCTTTGTTCTCCATGAATTGGGGTGATTTAGACTGTAGTCTTTCAATTCTTCTTCTTCTGCATGTGGAATTCAAATCTCAAGGAGATTATGCCTCGCATCTTTTGATCTAGGACATTTGGCTTATCCTAGTATTGTGCACAGGAACGTACAAATTGGACAAATGAGGATACATTGAATGATAACCTTGGTCATGGGACATTTGTTGCTGGGGTTATTGCTGGTGAAGATGCAGAGTGCTTGGGTTTTGCTCCAGACACTGAGATCTATGCTTTTCGAGTCTTTACAGATGCCCAGGTAACGCTCCAATATTTATGGAGCTCGTGTTTGGAGAAATAGGGTCAAAACAGGTTATCTTATATTTGCTGCAGATATATAACTTGTCACAGCTTGTTGTTTTTATTAGTTTTGGTTGCTGAATAGATAATTTATTATCTGTCGAATCAAGCTTGCTTCACACACTCGAAATACTCTTGCCCAAAAATGCTTCTTCTCCTATGCGGAGTAGCTGTGAGGTATATTATATGGATAAAGTAGCAATAGCATTTTAGAGACACTTCTTGTAGGAATGAATCAAGTTTTTTTCCTTTCTGATTATTCCTACACTAGTTGTCTTATCTCATTAAGATCATTTTCTTTTGGCTTGTTCAAGCTTCTTTAGCAAATTAAATATGCACCAGTTTTGTTGTAATCTCTGCCTAACATCCACAATGGAAAACTACATGCTCAAGTTGGGAAAAATAATGTAGACATCGAGGTGGAAGATGTTATCATACATCCGATTCAGAGATTAAGTAGAATTATGTGATATACTGCGAGCCAAGCATCACGCTTGCTGCCCATTTTGGAAAGGTCAATCTGCATCTAGATTCCGGGTACATTGTTTAGTTTACAGTCTAATTTGTCTTTTACTTTGATAATATCGTGTATCGTCAAGTGCTTTTAAATCTAAAACTATTGGTTTTGTGTTGATTTCTTATTGATTCTGTGTTATGTCTATGAGAAAGATTACAATAAGATTATTTCATTCAGCGTCATTGCAGGTCTCTTACACATCATGGTTTCTTGATGCTTTTAACTATGCCATTGCAACGAATATGGATGTGCTGAATTTGAGCATTGGTGGACCTGATTACCTTGATCTTCCATTTGTAGAAAAGGTACTTCGGGGTTTTCCTTGATCACACTTATCTTTTGTCATTATTCCTATGTGTTTGTGTTATTTGACCTAGGATAGGTCGTAGTCTCCTTCTGCAAGCCATGTTGCCTTTTTTCTGGTTTCCACTTTCTTTTTACAGCAGGACTGTCTCTGTAGTCTGAATAAGAAGTTACATAGGCAGTTCTCAGGTCCTTGGGAATGACACCATATAAGGGTGTCTATGATATTTGTAAATCATTTTATTGGCTGTCCTTTATCTTCTTTTCTTTTAATCTAGGAAAAATCCTCCAGACAAGATGGGTCTTTTTTAAGTATTGTCTTTTTTATGACTAAATGTTTTTTCTGCATATGTCTAGCCACTTCTGCTGCATTTACAGCACTTTTACCAAGTAACCACGATGGATTCTGAAACTTTAGGCTTAGATAGGCTGAAAACTGCAAGGCTTCATCAACAGCTCGCCTTTCAGTTCCTTTGGTTGTTTTGGTATCTGCTATTCTAGAAAAATCTGATTTCACTAATATAATGATTTCAAAGTATTTCATGTTGACTAAAAGTATTTGTTTGCTTGTGATAGGAGTTTTCTAATTGACTGATAACTTTTGTGCAAATATCCTCTCTTTTATTCTGCAGGTCTGGGAGTTGACTGCAAATAACATAATAATGGTGTCAGCTATTGGAAATGATGGTCCCCTTTATGGCACACTAAACAACCCAGCTGACCAAAGTGATGTTATTGGAGTTGGTGGTATTGATTATAATAATCATCTTGCTTCTTTCTCCTCACGCGGCATGAGTACTTGGGAGCTCCCGCATGGGTAATTGATAGTTCAATTATCACATAAATTTATACCCCTGCAATTAAGAAATTCATGTCCATGCTCTATTCCATATTTTCTCCAGATATGGCCGTGTGAAGCCAGACGTGGTTGCATATGGTCGGGAAATCATGGGATCCAAGATCAGCACAGGTTGCAAGAGCCTTTCAGGCACCAGTGTTGCAAGTCCAGTTGTTGCTGGTGTTGTTTGCTTACTTGTGAGTATTATCCCAGAAGCCAGGCGGAAAGAAATTCTTAATCCTGCAAGCATGAAACAAGCTCTGGTTGAGGGTGCAACCAAACTTTCTGGTCCCAACATGTATGAGCAAGGCGCAGGCAGACTCAACCTGTAAGTTCTCTTTTTTAAATGTTCTTTACTTCTCTTCTAGCTTAGATTTATGGTTAACTTACTGATAATGCAAATTCACACAATATTTCCAGCTTGGACTCGTATGAAATCTTGAAGAATTATGAACCCCGGGCGAGCATCTTCCCCAGTGTTCTGGACTATACTGATTGCCCATACTCCTGGCCTTTCTGTCGTCAGCCTCTATATGCTGGGGGTATGCCTGTCATCTTCAATGCGACTATCCTCAATGGCATGGGGGTCATTGGTTATGTGGAGTTTCCACCAACATGGCAACCTCTTGATGAGGTTGCAAATCTGCTTAGCATTAAATTCACATACTCGGATGTCATCTGGCCGTGGACTGGCTTTCTAGCGCTGCATATGCAGATCAAGGAAGAAGGTGCGCAATTCTCAGGTGTGATCGAAGGGAATGTAACAGTTAAAGTATACAGTCCACCCTCTCGTGGAGAGAAAGCCGTGCGGAGAAGTACATGTGTGCTATATTTAAAGCTAAAAGTGGTTCCAACCCCTCCGCGTCATAAGAGAATTTTGTGGGACCAATACCATAATATTAAATACCCTCCTGGTTATATTCCAAGAGATTCACTGGATGTTCGCAATGACATTCTTGATTGGCATGGTGATCACCTGCATACAAATTTCCACATCATGTACAATATGCTAAGAGATGCAGGATACTACGTTGAGACGTTGGGATCACCTCTTACATGTTTTGATGCTAGGCAGTATGGAACATTAATGATGGTTGATCTTGAGGATGAGTACTTCAGAGAAGAAATTGAAAAATTGAGGAATGATGTTGTTAATAATGGGTTAGGGATTGCTGTTTTTGCTGAATGGTACAATGTTGATTCAATGATTAAGATGAGATTTTTTGATGACAATACTCGAAGCTGGTGGACTCCTGTCACGGGAGGCGCAAACATCCCCGCCCTTAATGACCTTCTGGCCCCACTTGGTGTTGCTTTTGGTGGCAAAATTTTGAATGGTGATTTTTCTATTCATGGCGAACAGAGCCACTATGCCTCTGGAACAGATATAGTAAAATTTCCAGCAGGCGGATATGTCCATAGCTTCCAATTTCAGGACAACTCAGATATCAGTGCTTCACAGAAACAATATGAAAATTCAGGGATGACAAAGGTTAGCCGATACAGTATAATATTCTGTTCTAACGTCTTCTTACTTTCATATGCTTATTCACCATTCTATGAGAATTTGCAGGTACCATTGCTATCCTTCATTTCTTTTGAACTTTTATATTGAAAACGCAGGTGAACTCGCCAATTCTTGGTCTTGCTGAGATTGGCAGTGGTCGAGTTGCAGTTTATGGTGATTCCAATTGTCTCGACAGTTGTCACATGGTGACAAACTGTTACTGGCTTCTGACTAAGATATTGGAGTTTACTAGCTTGAATGCAAAAGACCCGGTGCTTTTCGCAGACTCGGCCAAAATCAATTCTCCATTGCATGATGACAGCAGTTTGTTACCTTCTCGCAGAACAGATGTAAACTTCTCTACGTATTCCTCTGTTATCGGAAAGGAGTTGGTTTGCCACCGTGATGCTAGGTTTGATGTCTGGGAGACCAAAGGGTATAGCAATCAACTGATGAAGAGGAATCGAATATTGCCAGAATATCTTACGGTGAATTTGCGAAATGATTTCAACACGACAATAAAGCAACACACTGTGGATGAGAGTCCAAAGAAAAATAAAGGAATTTTTTCTGGAGCCATGAGCCGAGAGTTCACTAAGAGCATGGACTTCTTAAGTTTGCTCAATCGTGATGAAGTAAGGGGCTCTCTTTTGCTTTACTTTGGAATATTTGTTTGAGACTGCACTCCCTTTCCACTAAGTGTCTGATCCTACAGCATGGATATGAAGCATATACATATGCCCATTATGGCTGTGACACAAACTTTTGTCTTGCCCTATGTAGAAAATATTTTCCAAACAACTATGTCTATAGAACTAATTCTTGCTCTATGAAAACGATCGATGTTTGCAAGAAAGAATGACTAGCATATTGCCCTAAATTTGTAGACTATCATACTTTATTTGCTATATTCTTCTCTTTCCAAGCATGTAAACTGGCAATAACTTGCTGACATCTTTTTTGTACAGTTTGATGTCCCCATGTTGTCGGCAAGCCTATGGATTATTCCTCTATCTGTTGTAACAATTGCCTGTAAGTATCAAGTTAGAATCATGTACCCATTCTTCCCCATGCACTGTTGGATAATTTGCTTTATCTTAATTATCAGGTCTCTTATTCTTAAGCTGGAGCCTGCGGCAAAAGCGGCGGCGGCAGCGAAGGAAAGGATCAGGATCAGGTCGCTTAAGTAACTTAGTTTAGCACCTAACCTTATACAATAACTTTTTCAGAAAATTTTGGCAGCATACTTCCTCTTCAATGGGAATTTTGAGCCTCGACAACCTTGGAAGCTATGGGAGACTATACAACCATTGCAAAGTCTACCAGATCATAGGGCCTCATGATGCTTTGAATTCTGAAACGAGGCAGTAGCATCTTGTGCAAACTAAACCTTCAGAGTAGCTGCTGTGCCCCCTTGTTGTATTATTATCTTCTTAGTGCCTCCTCACTTTACACCAGAAGAACTACCTAATTTAAGTTACAACCAGTGTTTTTCTTTTTAATTCCTTTGTACTGTTCTTTGATATGCTCAGAACAGCAGTTTCGTTTTCTTTTTTTGTGAAATGAGAAAGCACTTGCATCTGTACCTCTCTCTTCCAATTAGCTGAGTCTCTACTACAGGATTTAGGGGTGCAAATGCACTGGAAATCACATCCGCTATAAGCTATTGTGTCCGCTTTCTTGTCATACATATTTCGAGTTCATGTCATAAACCTTGGCATAAATTATCAACACAAATTTCATTCAAAAAATGGATGCTTGAAGAATACAGGGTGTCATCAGACAACCTGCGGCTTGCCAGCTTTCTTCCACGGGCGTCTATGGTCTTATTTCCCAATGATGAATTTAGGCAGGACAAGACTCTTAAAAGTATGTTTTTCTTGTTTATTCATTTATTGGTTGATCCTATCATCCAAGCTTGCGGCAAATGCCATACTGCCTTCAACAAATTATAGGGTCACTTACCCATGCACTTGCTTTACCATGTCATAGATGGGCCAATATAAATCACACATAAGCTGTCACCAAAAATTTGATTCGCCCATTCTTGTCGGAACGGAATGTCCCTTCTCCATTCTGAAAAGGCATTTCGTTTCACCCATTCTGGTCTCAATGGAATGTCTCCTTAGTCCTCGAGGTGTGACACATTCCTCCCATCCTCTTATATTGATCCATTCCATTTAGACCTCAGTGATGAATAGGACGTCTAATAACATAATTCCCTCTAGGTAGTCAATCTCAACCATTGAATTAAATCACATTAATCCTTGTATGAATTAAATTGCCACCGTTAGATTACACTCATATTAATATATTTTATATGTATATATTTTGTGTATATAAATATAAAACCAAAGGTTAAAATGAAAAATAACATTCCTCCCATCCTCTGATATTGATCCATTCCATTTAGACCTCAGTGATGAATAGGACGTCTAATAACATAATTCCCTCTAGATAGTCAATCTCAACCATTGAATTAAATCACATGATCCTTGTATGAATTAAATTGCCACCGTTAGATTACACTCATATCAATATATTTTATATGTATATATTTTGTGTATATAAATATAAAACCAAAGGTTAAAATGAAAAATAAATAAACTATTATATTTTATATAGATATATATGACTGAATATGTATATATTAAATGTTATATATGTCAAGGCTAGTATGGTCATTTACACAATTCCCATTCCATTAATGAATATGTTTGGTATCCATGTTCATTAATGCATACCAAACATATGAAACCATAATTCTCATTCCTTATTTAACATCCATTCAATAGTCCCATTCCATTCCCCGTTTCATTTCTCCCTGCGAACCAAACGTGGCCTTAAACTTGTGATCTTTCAAACCGCACCTTACAAGCTCAAACCACTAGGCCGTGGGCCGTGGCTCTTCAAAGAATGTTCTGTTCATTGATTTCTGTACAAACATACAAGTTACAGTTTTACCATAAGATTAGAGGCCATCCCTTTCACCAAGCAACACTTTCAGACATCAAGGAACTCAAGAATATTTGCTTTAAGACCTGAGAAGTAACATGATACGGACAAAGAAGATCCTAATTGTAGCACCAACTTATGGCATAAACGTTCATAGTTCACACTGGAACAAATAAATCTCCAATAGTGTCAGGTAGAGTGAAGTAAATAGAAACAAGCATATCCCACATGAGCTGTTGTAAACAGATAAGCACTTCCCTATAAAACAGGCGCAAGACTATAATACACAACAATGAAGTGGCCTCTGCTGGCATCTTAATAAACGGCATTACAGATGGGTGGGAGTTCAACTGCAGCAACCGGATGATTTTGGCTGCCTTCCGCCACCAGCTACATCAATAGTGTCCGGAAGGTATCTTCACCATGAGAGAAGGAATGATCAGTAGGTTTATATTAAACCAAGTGAAGCAAGGAAGAACACTAACATAAGACACTAAAATAGAAAAAGATATATGGCAGTGAAACTGAATCTTATCAGGAGCAGTTTCAAGGTGGGTAAACACCTTACTACCCATCTTGATGAACAAAAGAATGAACGACCCTATCACTCAGGATATGGGTGGTCCGACTAAACTTGTCACTTCTTCCTAAGTATATGTACCTCATTCATCTTGGTACTAACAAGGAATTGTAGAATGGTGAATGAAACATCCACGCTAAGGTTTCGATATAGATGTTTCAATATTAGCTCTTAAGCTTGACATATACTTACATCTCTTCTTCTGGTTCATTCTTCAGGGCATTCTTGGCTATACACTGAAAAGCAGCTTCCACATTAAAACCCTCCTTAGCGGACGTCTCAAAGTAGGGAATATTTCCCTTTGTAGCACACCATGCCTTTGCCTTCTTCTCAGAGACCTGACAATCCAAGAAGGAAGGGGCATCCACAGTTAGAAAGGACAGCATATCTGAAAGGAAAGCATTCAAGACATGTTCCAAGTAGTAATTCCTGATCTAATAAACCTAAAAATTATCAAACAGAAGAAAGGAAGATATCAATCAACATCATACCACTCGGCTGTTGCCACCATCCACATCAATCTTGTTTCCCAGTACTACAAACGGAAAGTTTTCGGGATCTGATGGTGCAGCCTGCAAATTTGAAAACAAAGACATAATCATCAGGTCCATCCCAAGACCCATATAGGTTTCGTAATGTTGCAAACTGTTTCATTACCTGAATCAGAAACTCCTCCCGCCAATTGTTTAGATTTTCAAACGATTTCATGACATTGACATCATATACAAGAACACAGCAATCTGCACCACGATAGAAAGCCACGCCAAGACTCTGGAATCTTTCTTGCCCCGCTGTATCCCAAATCTGAAGGTGCAAAAGCAGAGCGTAGAGGCTAAAACCTTAGAAGGACATCGAACAGAAGTTAACATAAAAAGCATATTCTATTTCCATTTCCAAGTTCACGACCATGATCGGATAGTATGCCGCATGTTGTCGGTGATGATCATTCATGCATTAAAGATACATGTTTTTCAAGACATAAATATGTAGCGAATATTTCTACAATAATAAAGATCATAAATCATATATTCCTTTGTTGGACCTGTCTTGCACTCATGAGTCAACTAACTGAAATAGATCAATGAAAAAAATACAGGACATATAAAAGCAATACTACACACATAAACCACAGCTAGCAACTATTCTCATAAAATTCAAAAGAGATTCGCAAGTGCAGTTCAAGAACAACGAAATAGATCAATGAAAAAATACAGGACATATAAAAGCAATACTACGCACATAAACCACGGCTAGCAACTATTCTCATAAAATTCAAAAGAGATTCGCAAGTGCAGTTCAAGAACAACGAAAATAACCTGCTGTATAAGAACTCCCCACGCAGAGAAACAGCAATTGCATGACATCTGAAAGAAGGTGATCGAACAAAACAATTCTGCTCCTTGCAAACATCCATCAAAGGTATCCAATCTCCAACGGAAAGCTACATTCTATTTAGACCCTAACCAAATATCAACATATTTCATCTGAGTTCCTTGTCAATTAAGTCCAAGGCCTTCAATTCCTTTTGGATAACACCACCAGAGAATTTTGAAAAATGACATCCATAAACCCTCTAATGGCCAAAGGAACGTGCCTCAGATGAAGAACGTTGATAGAACTTCATGGCAAAAGAGATGTGGCACACACTAAATTCAAAGAGCTACAATGGAACTTCCAAGGAGTTGTCAAAATAGTCCACAAAGCATGCCTCTGTTTTGCTTACATTTCTCATCCCTTTCTTCCATCTAAGAAGGCAAAACTATCATTGACTACAACAACTCATGCATTTAAGCAGACTTTAATGTATTTCTGCACGAATTTCAATACCTCCAATTTTCTGGTCAACATTGGAAAAAGCTCAATCTCAAAGGGAATCAAATTTAATAGAAAATTCAAGGTGCAACGGCATTGAACTGCAAAGTTTTTTAGAAAAATTCATAGACATCCTTCTCCCAAAGTACTTCACATCTTGTAAATTTCCCAAAATTAGCTCATGTAAGATAACTAGTCTATTTTAGATCCATTTTTAAAAACAGGTTCATCCATTCCCTTCATCTGCAATGATCAGTAGAAATCCTTATATACCAAAAGCCACCTCCATCAGTAAAGAACAGGCTAGTATTGATCAACAACTCAATTGGACTCAGCCTATATCCAAGACATCAGATTGACTTGGCCATGCTGTTTTCCAAATTAGATTCTTCACGACATTTTCCTTTTGTCCGCTGCCTGACGCCGATGTTTGCAGAACTTACATTTTAAAAAGAAATTCACCTTAGCATTTTGAGACAAAAATATATATCAAAATAGCGACATAGAGCTCATGTTATTGAAGTAAGTCAATCTTCATGAAGACACTATCTTACCCTAATTCCCATAGACCAGTTAATTCCGTTAGCACCACAGAAAGCATGCTAAAAACACAAATCAAGGTCAAAACCAGAAAATCATGCCCTGATGATCTTGGCAAATCAAGAAACATGAAATATGACAACATAGCATGGCCAAAATAACCCTTCAAACCTACGTCCTACCTCAAATGAATTGATCAAAAACAATTAAAAGCAAGAATAGCGAACAAACTTAGCGTCAAGAATATAAGGATAACCTGCAACGTGAACAGCCGGTCCTCAAACTGCACCTCCTTCGTCAAGAAATCGGCTCCGATTGTTGCTTTATACTGATTACTAAACTTCCGGTTCACATATCTAAATCCCCAAAACAAAGCCGAATCAGAACACCCATACCCGAAAAACTACAAATCAAGAGAAACACAAAGAAATAGAGATTCGAGGGTACTGATTCATGAGCGACGTCTTCCCGACCCTAAAAAAGAATCACAACCAGACGAAAAAAAACACCAAATTTAGACAATAGTCCACGAATCGCAAAATAGAGATTTTAGATCGAGGAAATTGAGCGGAGAAACGAGGCGCTCACCCGCTGTCACCGAGGATGATGACCTTGAGAAGCATTCTCCGACGGGAAGCCATGGACTCGAGCGGAACCCTGGATCGATCGGACGGGATCGGAGGTTTGCGATTCTATCGATCTAGGGACAGCCAAGATCGAGCCCTAATTGGGGTCAGAACTCAGAAGGGGATGAATGGGAGAGAGAGAGAAGGGGATTGCCTCCAATTGAGGATATTCTAATGAGAGGTGGGCTGGGGAACGTGTGGGGAAACGACGTGTTTTGTGGTTATTAGCTATTTTAAGAACTTATTAGGACCCAGTGAGGGTACAGCTTGGATGGAACTTTTTAATGCCACGCTGGTTCCTAATATTTACGAAATTGACCTAACTAATCATTTTAATGTGCTGAAGAATAAACAAACTGGGTGACATTTTTTTTTGTCTCAGGATTTCTAGTTGAAAACCTGGGAATCAATTGGAATTGTTCCATAGAAAATGGGATAGAAATTTGATGATTTGGTCATATTTTTACTCAATTTATAAATTGTTTGTTTGATTAAACTCCATCCTAATAATGTTGATTATGGTGTAAGCATCACATATATAAACAGTTAAAAAATTACAGGCAAGTGAGCTAATGAAAAAAATATTACTTGGATCTTCATTATCTACCACGAATACACATGTATAAAAATACAACTAATGTAGAAAATTGTATAGACTCTCTCCTCACAAACAATTTTAATTTTGCTAGAGAAGGGTTTTTTTCGCAAACAATAAGTCAGCACCCAGAAAAAAGAAGGCATGTTTGTTTGTTCTTTACAGTTCTAGTTTCAGGTTGAAGAAATAAAGAATCATGAGCTGCTGCTGAAACCTTGGCTGTCTTTCTTTGTCTTGCCGATCTCTATCTCCCTTGTGTGCTGGCCTTCACTGCTTGATGCCGATGGGTTCTGCCCGTATTCGCTGGTGGGCGCACTGTACTCACTGCTGGCATAGTCATGGCTCGCCAAAGCCATTTTCCTGAACTTTTTCATGTCTTGGTTGTACTGACTAGAGTCGTAGTCTGAGCTTTCGAATGATCCGTAGACCCTGCTGTGACCTGGTTTGACACCTTCGTTCAGATCGTCGAGAGATACATCTCCTTCCAAGGCCCGAACAATCTGTTCAGTTGTTGGCATTCAACATGATTAGTGGTGAGTGGGTGGTGAAGCACAATATGGTTGTATGATACATGCTAGTTTAACATGTTTCCACTGTAATCTCAATTTTCTACATAAAAATTCTCGAGTTTGGCTTGAAAATCATTTGGAAGGCTATAAAGCATCCCGAGATTTATTGCCAAAACCACTCTCAATATCCTTCAAGAAATGCAGTGCGGGAGGCTTAAAGAATGGCGCTCTGCCAGAACCTATGAACATACCCTGGCAAATTACTCGTGTCAACCAAAATTTGACACCTGATAGAGAACCAAATAGGCCCGCAGATGATTTTTATGGCAACTAAAAGCATAAGCAGAAACAAACAGAAAGGGAGACTAAATTGGAATGGACTCGTAATGAAGAAAGAGTGCCAATGAGTGTAGAGTTACCTGACTCATGCGTGGCCGCCGTTTTGCTGAATGGCGAACACAAGCAGCAGCACAAGCAACCATGCGTGTCATCTCATTGGGTTTGTAGTCCTTCGCCAACTTTGGATCAACAAGAGGATCAAAGTTGCCATCCTCGAGGGCTCGCATGAGCAATGGCCTTGCCTGTGACAAGTTAGAGAATTCCAACAATCAGAGACAACAGGCCTGTAGGGGAAGCAGAGGCAACAAACAATAGGCCAGATTTGGAAGGAGCCAAAAAACAAATTAAAAAAGAAAGAGATACGAAATCAAAAGTTCAAACCATAGAAAAAATGTGGATAGGTATCGAAGCCAGATTAAAACATGCCATACAACTGAAGGCAGAAGTAGAAGAGTGGCTATAAAACCTCGTTATCTGACTCCACTTCTAGAAAAACCTTGATCTCAATGAAGCTTTAGTTTATGGTGGAAGATTGTGGCAAGGAAGTTTCAAAAAGAGAAGTCATTTAGGGTTGAATCGTGCAGAAAACTAACCCAATCAACCAAGCTGTCGTCCATATATGACTGGTTTGAGTCAACAGGACGCCGTCCTGTGATTAGCTCCAGAAGCATGACTCCAAAAGAAAAGACATCAGATCTGTCTGTTAATTTGCCAGATGATGCATATTCTGGTGCCAGGTACCTGTTAAACAGCACAAGAAAAAAAAGACATTCAGCACGAAACTTGGTGTTACAATTGAAATCTAATTAGTTAAAAAGACAATGCACCAAAGTTTCCTATTGCCCAGAGTAACTTGTGGTGAGCACTGACCTAAGCACTATCTAGCTCAAACTTTTCTATTCAATAAAACACCATTCCTACACAGGTGGAGCAAAAAGGCTCATCAGAATGATTTAAGCAGATCTCTGGATCAAATGTAAACATGGGTTTTCCATGCCAAGTCTTTGTGAAGGCACACTTCGGGCAAAAAAGGGTCTGGCAACACCATGAGGCGTCTATGGAAGGCAAGGAATCCAGCCTTTTTAGTTTTCTAGGTTAAGCTCACAAAACCAAAGAGCATCCTACAAGCTTTGATAGTTGTACCATTTTAATGTAATGAGATTTCTATTAAGGTAAAGATTTGTTCTTACCCAAAGGTACCCATGACTCGAGTGGAAACATGGGTGTTATTATCGGATGCCAGTTTTGCAAGTCCAAAGTCTGCAACCTGTAAAAACCCAAGCTTGTTAAACCAGACATACATATCAATCTAAATCTGGTAAAGCTCGCTTTGCTATAAGAGTCGATAATATGATAGCATGGA
This sequence comes from Narthecium ossifragum, assembly GCA_963920575.1. Lineage (NCBI taxonomy): Eukaryota > Viridiplantae > Streptophyta > Magnoliopsida > Dioscoreales > Nartheciaceae > Narthecium > Narthecium ossifragum. The sequence continues at coordinate 23,992,428 of OY986968.1, forward strand.
GGAACTTTTACTTAGCAAAAACTTGGTTAATACGAAAGGATATTAGATATAAAACTGTGACTAAGTAGCAGAAATTTCTGAAGTGGTCTTTTTCAGAAACTTGAGAGCTTTTAGTATACTCCTCTAAAAATACAGAGCTTTTAACATACTAAATGCACTAGAAACTGGCCCCACATGAACCAGCAGTGAGAAATGCCTGCCTCACCTTTGCCTCAAACTTATAATCGAGTAGAATATTGGCTGACTTAATATCACGATGTATAATCTTAGGATGGCCTGCAGATTGATAAAAAAAAACTAATAAGAATATGTCTGCTGCATCCTCAATAACCTCCACTAAACTCAAATTATATGCAAATACACCACTCAAACAGTTAAAAGTGAATCGGAGACTCACAATCTTCATGCAAATATGCCAATCCTTTCGCCGAACCTAATGCAATTTTGAGTCTGATTGGCCAATCCATGGTTGGTCGACCTTTCCCTGCAAGATGGAATACTCAAGACATTAGACCTGTAATCCAATTTGTTCAAACAAGCAGGAAGAAGGTTTCAAATGCAATTGCTAACTTTTCATTAGATGCCGTTACTGACTTTGAAAAAGGAAACTTTCACAATTTTAATATACTGACCAAACCATGTTGCAATTATTATGGCTCATACTACTTTGGGCTTCACATGTAGATTGGTGAATTTGGCAACTATGGAAAGCCCAATATACATATGTTTGATTATGTTGTATGACAAGAATGATATCTGTTCACATATTAGAATTTGCACCCACTATGGCTACTGCACTACCATATTCTTGCCACCTATCTCCATTATAACATTTTCATTTACCGCAGTACAATATTGTTGCTAATCCCAGATTGAGTAAATAATAATATTGATAAGGTGATATTCGACCCATGAGATATAAGGAAAAATTGGACGACAGGAAGAAAAAAGAGTATTTATGATTCTAAAAATCTGTATAGAAATAGTTGGGTGTTTAAAAAATACCGTGCAAATGGAACTCCAAGGTGTTGTTAGGAACAAACTCATAGACAAGCAGCCGTTTACCCTCAGAAGAACAGTATCCAACCAAGGAAACCAGATGTTTGTGATGCACACGACTGATAATTTCGACTTCTGCTTGGAATTCACGCTCTCCCTGACCACTGCCAGCCTTCAGTTGCTTGATGGCAACTTCTTTTCCATTGGGGAGCATTCCTCTGTGGACATACCCAAAACCACCTTGCCCAAGAAGATTAGCATCAGAGAAGCCATCTGTTGCCATTGCCAGCTCTTCGTAGGTGAAGGTGCTCTTCGACATTCCAAGGGATAGGCCAGGTGATAGAGGAGGCAGAGGAGTCTCCGATCCAGAATGATTCGAACCAGAACCTCCACTGCTGCTAATAGGGGGAGGAGGTGGTGGAGGTGCTGGGAAGCGGGGTGGTGGATGTGGTGGACGTGAGCCAAATGGCGGTGGAGGAGCAGGGTATGGAGGAATTTTGACCACATGATCTCCTTGTGATGGAGGCGTATGCTGCCAATTCTGGGGCAATCGGCCATACGGATCCTCTGCAACACCAACAAAAATTATCTATCATCAATTAAAGTTCTTTTTCTAAAGATTAAAACGGACAGCTCAAAAAATATGAATATCGGGAAAGAAACTTAACAATCCTCGAAGAGGTGTCTCAGGAAGAATTTTACTAAATGATGATTCAGTTAAGATTTTATGAGTACCATTTGTAGCTGATGGTTATAGTTCTACTGCAGAATACTTGCCAAGCCTCCAGGCATAAATTGCATAAAGAAATTTCTAAATCAAAATGCATTGCTGTTGGAGGGTCTATATTGACTGGATATCTAAAGAGGTAAAATAACAAAAAGAAACAGCAATGAAGAAACTAGACCTGGTCAAACCATATCGAACTCTGAGGAGAGTCGTGTCAAACGACGACTCCTCCCAAAGCACGGTCATCAGTCAGCAAAATGCACTACTCCTGTCTGAAAACAAGGACTACTATAATTCATCCATTGCAAGATAGCATCAAATATCTTAACCCTTTTCTGGTTCATTGTTAACCTTTAAAAAAAAAACAAATTCGATTTTCCAATCCGATCGTCAAAAAATCAACCTTTTTAACATATCGGTCTTTAGAGAACAACCCCAAGATCGATCGACTGCATAATCCAGTCCCGTTCTTCCCGTTACCGTAATTGATATCTAACATCATCTTGACGATAGCTATCCTTCTCCACACAGATCAAAGAACCAAACGCTCCCATTTCCACCAATGCCGGTTATCTTAAGCCATTGTCGCCAAAAATAGAACTAGGAAAGTTTGCGATAATGCTACCACCCAACAGATCCAGATCTCAAACACTCGAAAAGAGCCAAAGCAACGATTCATACCTTTATGCGGCGGCGGCGGCGGCGGCGGGGGTCCTCCGTAGTGGTGCGGCGGAGGGGGGCCTCCGTAGGGGTGCTTCTTCTTCTTCCGACAGCAACATAGATACCCTAAGGTGAGCAATACCAGCAGCGCAACCGCCCCGGCGGCTATCCCCACCACGACCGGCGTCGAGATAGAGCTCGACGAGGAAGGCGGCGGCGGCGACGAGGAAACATCCGACTTCGGCGCGGACGGCGGGGAGGGTTTCGAAGGCGTCGACTTGGGCGGCGCCGGCGGGGAAGGGTTCGCTGGCGGCGACGGGGCAGTCGGCGGCGCTGGAGGAGATATCGTCGACGGGGGCGGGGAGGAGGTAGAGTTATCTGCCGGAGGCGGCGGAGAGATCGAGGGAGGGGGCGCGACAGTGGGTGGCGCTGGCGGAGGGGCGGCGGTGGAGTTGGTGGACGGCGGCGGCGCCGCCGCCACAGCGGGCGGAGGGGCGGCGGTGGAGTTGGTAGACGGCGGGGCCTTGGGAGCCGGAGCGCTCCCACTCCCAGTGGGGGGAGGCGCGGCCGACATCCTTGGCCGGAGCTAAGGCTGGGTCTGTCGACCCTTTGGGATTCCAAAGAGAACAAAAGCAATGAATGGCTCCGAGTCGGGGAATAATAGTAGTAATGGCGAAGCTAGTTAACCTTTTTAAGCTATAAAAGCAAACAAGGTGCTGTATTATATGTCTGAACGGCGGATGACAGCTTGTAGTGGGTGGTGGGTCCCACGGGGGTCCGCCAACCACGCATTTGAACGCTTCTAGTAGTATTCATTCCACTCTTCCTGCTTTAAACATATATATAATTGTTCATGGCTAGCTAGCTAGCTGTAAAACATATATTTATGTAGTGATAATAAATAATAATACTACCTACCTTTTTTTCCTCTGTTTAGAAAATAATAAATGAATACTTTTTTTGGATTTTAACTTAATTGGATTTGGAAAATGAGGGGGAAACTGGACTTTTTCTTGAATAAGGGCCAGGCTTATTTTAGAATTGCAATCAAGCAAAAATAAGAACTGAGAGCACACTGTAATCTATATAATTTTTTCATCAATATTTTATTTTAATTTAGTTGTTAGCACGGAAAATACGAGATTTTATGTCTGAGAGCAGACAATATATTTGCATAGATTAATGCTATAATTTACCAAATGTTCCATTCTAATTAACACCATATACTGATTAGAATCCTGGACAAATTAGTTAGCCGTTGGGTTCTCAACACGCTAATCTTAGCTGTAGACATCTATTTGAAAAGGGACGTATGATTTAGTTTTAAATTAAAGAAAAGGGCGGTGGGGGCGGTGTTATATATTTTATGAGGTAAGGAAGAATGGAAGATAGAAAAGCACATGCATGCATGCAAGACCAAATTAAGATAGTCAGATAGAGACTGCTAATTAAACATGCAAGAAGAAGACAACACTTGTTGAGAGTTAAGTGAGCATACCTCACTCAATGATTTAAAAAGGTTTGGAGTGATTTGAGCTGACACCAATATTGGACTGATATGAAGTTAGCTAGCTGATAGTTAATTAGACTGGTGCTAATCTTGCTGATGCTACTGCCAAATCGATCAAGCACGAATCGACGGGAATTCTAATTTATTAGCTCTAGTTGGAGCCAATATTTCTCAGGGTTAATTAATGCTAAGCCTTTTTTATGTTATTGAGGCTCAACCATGCATTTTAGTGTTGACGTGAAAATCTAACAGTTGCGATCAACTTTAGGACAAAAATAAGTCAGTGGTAATAATATGATTTTTGGAAGTATCAAAACATCTAATTATCGAGCCAATTGGCGTTGGGACGGTGCTTCAGGGAGAGATGGTGGCGATCCTTTTTGCCTTGAAAGAGGCATCGGCTAGAGGAGTTGTGCGTCTTGTTGCGAAGTCATATTCATTAGATGTTGTCAAGGTGCTGAATGGTTCGAGGCTATGGCCTCGAGAATTGGAGGGACTAGCCAAAGAGGTGTGGTCTGAGGCACTTGACTTTGAGTCTCTTTAATTTATTCCTTCACATTGCGAGATCTTGTAATGCTAGGGCCGATAGTGTTGCACGTTTTTGTCGTTTGATGGATGCCTCCTTTATGTGGGCTACACATGATGGTTTTGAGCTTCTGGATAGGCTCTTATAAGTTGTAATTCTAGCTTTCGGGCTATCTCTTCAAAAAAAAAAAAAAAAAAGATTTGGAGTGACTAAAAATGAATTTCATACAGAACTCCTACTGATTAATTCATTTTATTGTTCCTCGTTTAGATTTGGAAATAGTGCATATATTTATACCACAAATAGATCATATTTTTATACTAATATTTCGACGCGCAAATCTCAATCATAGGGGGAGAGGGAGAGAGAGAGTGAAAAAAAGACTACTGATTTGCAATCTAAAGTCTCCTTAATTAATTATTACCCACTCCCCTAGTTTGTTTGTTCACATGGTATCCTTGCCACCAACCATGGATAATCCATCCACAAAGCCATGCCAACTCTTTATTAAGTGGCACAAAAGGAGGGCAAATCCAGCCTATCAACTTTGTTCCACATGACTAAAAGCTGGAAGAAGTGCTTCACATGGAGAAGAAAGGCCCTATTCAATACTTGACCAAACCATACACGTGAAATAGAATTTAGCTTGATGCATCTCTCTTTGGAGGCCATCTCTTGGTTTGAATGTTGTATTCTTATTCTCTCCCTTTAAGAGAGCCTCTTCCAAAGCTTTTGCTCATCTGATCAGTTGTTTTAGACTAACAAGGCAGGCAAACCTCCCACACCTCTGCCTGCCAAAAGAGAATATTGCTTTTGTTCTACTTCCATGCTTAGTTGCTTAAGTTTTTCCGGATGCTCGGTCGACAAAAATATGTAGATGTTATATGTAGACCTAAAAATAATTTGTAGGTTTTAAAATATTTATATTAACTTAAAGTCATATTTTTTTTTTCTTTTTGATGAGATGAGCAAGAGCTAAATTAATAGAAAAGCTCTACTTATATCATATTTCTCAAACACAAGGGCCCTAGCCTCTCTGTCCGGACCAAAAATAGCTTGAGTGATTAGATCTAACTAGTCTCGCTATATCGTTAGCTTTTGGCTCTATTACAACTTCTCGGGATATAACAAAACAAGAATCACTCAATATTCAGAACAGTAATCCGTATCTCTTTAGCATGACCTTCTAATTCTGGAGGCCATAACATACAACCATTTAAAATCTCCACGGTCCACCTCGAGTCGGATTGTATAAGACATCTTCTTTGATCCATAATTAAACTCAAAATTTCCAAATAAAATATAACATACATAAATTTCAAAAAGTTACAAAATATCAAGTACATCAAATAGAAGATTCCAACTATCAAATATCCAAAAAGAAACAAAACAAATATCCAAAAATAGTGTATGATAGTACCTAATATTTATCTAAGTAGCTGGAGTGATTCAAGTATCCAAAAATATTCCTATGAGATGAATGCTTAATCAAATAAATTTTGCAGTAAATAACTAGAGTTCTGGGCCACCGTTCCACCTGCATTAATTGAGCAATGGAAACATTTATCGCTACATAATAACTACGTAATTCTAATAAGATATGTTTTCTAAATTTGACCATGTATGTATCATGTTAGGTGGAGGAAAATCACAAATACCAATAAGAGAACACAACGTTACAAACTCTTTTTTTTTTTTTGAATGTGAGATGGGATTAATCAAACAGTTAGATCCAGCTGGGGTTGTTCTTCGGTCAAGCAAGGCAGGATAAAAAGCTTTGGTATGTCGGAAGAACGAACGTCTAACGTTACATTAATAAATGGCTACTTTGATTGAGGAACAGCCTAAAATGACGGCACAAACAACTCGAGGTGACACGGATCTTTCAAATAGAATACAAACTAGGCACTTTCCATGCATGATTGCTTCAAGATATTTTTTTGTCTCTAGTCATATATATATTGCGAGGGTTTTTGAGGATATATAACAGGTGCTTGAAGCTTTAACATACAATTATTTTGATGCAGGGTGAGCGTGAGAGATATGGTCTCGTGAGAGATATGGCCTCTCGACAGGAGAGACAACTGTCCTCTCTGTGGAAGAGAAAACTAGAATGAGAAAACTACTCAAATCTCATTAATCAAAATTGAACTCTAATTACAAACCCTGATCTCTTTTATAGAGTAAGAGAGGCCTACTTACATATGAACTCAAACTACTTAAAGATAGTAACTAATCCCAAACAAATTATTAACCAAACTGCTAAAACTGGAAAAAAAACTCAAATTATGGAAAATTGCCAAATATGAAAAGTTTTTGATAAAAATAAATTTTGGGGCATCAGAAAGAGGAATTTGGGCTCAGAACACCTTGGTTAATGGGGAGATCTTTGATCTCCAATGACTCTTGTAGAGCTCGCCGAGTCGATCGATTTGACACCTCATACGCCCTGATCGGACACCGTGATCAAAAGTTATGTCATCCGACGGCCACGGTCGTCCGAAGATCTAATTCGGACTGGTGGAAACCGGGTTCGCTCCGATCACCTTGGATGTCTAATTGGTTCAGCCTGTTCAGTTTCTTGACCCGCATCATATTTACTTTTGTAGATCCTTCTTTATGGAACTTTTCTTGAGATTTGAGGTAGTTCCATTGGTTCTGAAGTGAGTATTGTACCCTTTTTTTTTTAAGCTTGAGGATGCTTCTTCATAGAGGCCATGCAATAGAACAGAAAAAGACAATGAATTATTCTCAGAATCCAAGGCAAGAGGGAGCTTAATTATAGCAGCCCAAGCTTTTGTGGAGAAATTGTTAAAAGGGAAGCCTTGAGAAGCTTGAGGAAGAAGAAGCTGACTGCAACATTCTCATGAGATGGCCGGGAACTGGATATAAACATTTGCAAGATCAAAACAGTGCAGAAAAAAGACAAGAAACAAAGGTTGAAGGGCTTGGGAAGCCTCTTAATTAAGTTCCTCAGGAATCCCAAAAAGAAATCAGATGCTGTTGATGAGAAAAACCTATTGCTTGATAAAAGTTTTGAAGAAGCAGCTAGCTAATTCGTCCGACGTACTGAAGGCCAATTCTTCTGAGATTAATAATTCGTCAGAGGATGGACGCACTCTAATAATAAAGGATTTGTTACCTGATCCAGCATTCACACATTTGTCAGTCTGGTACCTGTGCATAAGGTACCAGACTGCAAATAGTACGATGCAATTATCATCTCTTTCATACAGAGTTTGGCATAAAAACAAAGAGCTTTCTTGTACCTCTGCATGCAGATGGAAGGCAACTTTTGGAATCATCAAAGACTGCTCTTGATTAGGGCAAACTTGCAGATGCATGCTGTGAGCAATGGAACAAAAGGTATCATGCTTAAATTAAAGACCATCGATGTACTTGCTTTTATAAAACCATTCTTGTTTTGTTTAGGTATTTAATATCCATGCAGGCTCTGGTCTGGCAAAGCTTATAGCAGTTTGTGGTCCTTACCATCGAATGACTGCTAGAGCTTATGGCCTGTTGGCTGTGGTGCTCTATCATACTGGAGATTTCAATCAGGTTTCTCTTAAATTACTTAAATGTGTCAATTTAATCATCATTACGAAACTATCAGAAGGGCTGGATTTTGTGGAGAAGAGTTTGAGTCAATCGGCATATATATATACCTTTTGTAATAGCCAACAGCTATGGCGCATGCAGGCTACAATTTATCAACAGAAAGCATTAGGCATTAATGAGAGGGAGCTTGGGCTGGATCATCCAGATACCATGAAGAGTTTTGGCGACCAATTGCTGTCTTCTATTACAGGCTTCAGCATACTGAATTGGCTCTTAAGTATGTTATATTTCTGTCAAATGAGCAGATTGCATTATTATCTCAAATTAACCTTTGTTTTTCTATATCTGTAACTTGGAAGGTATTTAATCCCAGTCACTATTGCGGTTTAAATCCAAAACAATAGGTCTTCTTTGTTTTTTTGTAACCAGCTAAAATGTTTTAAGTATAACCCATTTTTTAGTTCTTTTCAATTCAATGATCGTAGCTTGCATTTCAAGATATGTGATTCTTTACTTAGTAAAGAGTTCTGAGAAAAATATTGAACCATCCTTACAATTGGTTTACATCTGATAGGGCTCTCCCCAATACACTCTTCTTGATTGGATTATGAAATACTAAGGGCCCGTTTGGATCGAGGATAAGTATGCATAAACCTCATTTATGCATCCAAACACTTGATCCACAATTTTATATAACTATCTTTAATACTATCCAACATACAAACTTATCCTATCCTCAGTCCAAACTGCTCCTAAATAAATCTGCACATCATCAAATTGAGGGTGTTTGCCGATGGCTTTTCTGTGCTCCAGGGAGAAGGAAGGGGGAACATGGTGCTTTTATTTTCATATTTCCATAAAAGCTTATTGTTCATAATTATATATGCTTTCTTGTTGCTTGATCGATCCCTCATTTTCTTGATCAGGTATGTGAAGCGTGCATTGTATCTTTTATATCTCACTTGTGGCCCATCGCATCCAAATACGGCTGCTACATACACTAATGTGGCCATGATGGAGGAAGGTTTAGGCAATGTTCATGTGGCACTTAGATATCTACATAAAGCTTTAAAATGCAATCAGAGGTTGCTTGGCCCAGATCATATTCAGGTCAGATGTCTTATTTACAATCTTCTTTATGCTTCTTCTTTTTTTCCCCTAAAAGAACTATGATTGGAACAACTGACAGAGCTCTTATCATTTCACATATGTGTTCCCTTTAGTGTATTAATTTTATTTGAGAAAGCTGGTCATATGAAACATTATTTCTGATTTCCTTTTGTCTTCAGACAGCAGCTAGTTATCATGCAATAGCCATTGCGCTGTCATTAATGGAAAGCCTACCCTTTGAGCGTTCAACATGAGCAGACAAACATTGCAAATCCTTCGAGCAAAGCTTGGCCCGGATGGCCAAAGGACCCAGGTACCACCGTTCATGGCAACCCTTGTGCTATCCTCTGTTATATCCTTCTATTTTTTGAACACCATTTAACTGTTTCATTACAAAACTTTGCAAGATGCTGCTGCCTGGCTTGAGTAGTTTGAGTCCAAGGCTTTTGAGCAGTGCTCGAAATGGTACTCGGAAACCTGATGCATCCATTGCCAGCAAAGGCCACCTTAGGCATAGAGAAGTTTGTACAAATAAAAGCATTTTAATTAGGTCAAACATCCTTTACTAGTTGCTTCAAAGGATCATGAAGTTAGTGATCAGATAATATGCAGAAAAGGATTCGAAATTGGTCTAATGGAATCACTTCTGATTCCTTATCACAATTGTTGATTTGCTTGACAAAATTCTCTAAACTTGTGCTTTGCTCTGATAGGCATTACTTCTGGTCTGCAACTTTATCTAACCATGATAGTTAAGTAGTATTATAAAACTTTTTCTGTGATTGGCAGCGTTTCTGATCTGCTTGATTACATAAATCCCAATCCCAATGCCAGAGGAAGAGATGGTGAGTCAGCTAAGAGGAGAAACCTAATTTTGAAGGCATGCTACTTAGCAAGGTTTTGTTTCATCAAGCCCCAAAGGTTGGGGCGCCTGTACCAATGGATTTGGGTCTAAAGGAGATGCATTAGTATTACAGACATTGGAATTCACATCTGCACACCTGGAATATAAGAACATCTATCTACCGGACACAATTTAGGTAACCCTGTCTAAGGCCTCCAAACCGTTAACCTCAGACCATACAAAACTCATATCGTGCTGTCGACACCATCGAGCCACACCGTCCGTCCAGCCATTACATCTCATCGGAATGTATAAAAAAATAACGGAACTAAACTCCCATATCCGAGACCAAATCTCACATACCAAACTAGCGGACTCAAAATCCCGCAGATGAGTCCGACTCCGTAATAATCCTACCCCGATCACCCAGAGTAATCCAGTGAATGGCTACACTAACAGCTTAGAGTTCCGCATGCAGCACCGATGAAGCTTAGATCATCAAATTGTGGGATGCAGCTTTATTGACACTTAGCTCAATTCCTTGATTTGCATCATTGACGCCTAGATGTTTTCTTCTTTGTTATCTTCCTTTGGGGAAGCTGGTGGCTTGGTTTCTCAAATATCGTCTCTTCCAACTTGATTCATGAAGATCAATTGTGCTTTTCACAAAAATAATTGTGCTTTATATTTTGACACGGTGATTCAACTAGATGTTATTCTTTAAAGCTTGCTTCATCATTTCCTCCAAAAGAAAAAAAAAAAAAAAAAAAATTAGCCGCAGATCACATGAAGATTTTATTACAAGATAGATATAACAAAAAATCCGAGAAAAAGATGGTTTGAAAAACAATACTAGTAAGATAATTTGCAATCATATCTCAAGGTAAGTTTGATCGTTAATGTTAATGCATATGAGCGGAAGCTATTTTCGAACGGATCTTGTTCTAGATCTGGATCTCAAATCATATGAGACTTCTATCCCGTGTTCATCTTTTGTAATTTTCTTTTCGTCGCTTGCGGTAGAACGTCACGTTCAGAATTCACGGCACGCACACATGGAGAGACGAGGGAGAATGAGAAAAAAAGAGGCATTGTAGACGTCGCACGGACACACACGTAAGAACAAATAGAGGACTGGACTCCAGAGTTTCAATCCAATTAAGAGTCTGCTTGTCTAATCCAAGTACAATCCCTGTTTACCTGACCGGTCAAGTCACCAATAAACGTCAGTTTCAGATCTAACCTTAATCCAAATCCTACACTTAAAATCATATTAAAAGAGTATCAAATAATGGGCAGTATTGATAAGCCCCGTTTGATATGGGGTTAGAAAAAAGTGTTAATTGACATTTAGGGATTTGGTAAGAAAATGTTTGCCCAAAACACTATATATCTTTTCCTTAAGGCATTTAGGGCAAACATCTTTTTTTAATACTAAAATGCCCTTCCAGTGATTATTCATATTCTTAGTGTCTGTTCGTATTTCCCAGTGGAAAGTAAGTTACTTTCCAGATTAAACCAATGGGAATGAACAAGTGGAAAGTAAGTTACTTTTCAGTTTAAAACCAATGGAAAGTAATCCATATACTAGTTACTTTCCACTATTTTTATAATTGTACAAGTTTTTTTTTTCATATAAAAGTTACTTTCCACATTACTTTATTATTTTTTTCCCTTTATTTCCTCAATTTTACTGATTACCTTTCGATTTTTTTATTAGTTACTTTCCATAAAAAATATGGAAAGTAGGTTACTTTCCATATATAAACCAGTTTTTTAGATAAAACCAATGAAAACATATAATATTTCCATGATCTAAATATTATTTATTTTTC